>CM077260.1:5084843-5242343 GCA_039654775.1 Spinibarbus caldwelli | reverse complement strand
TTTTTTTTTTTTTAATATTGTATTTTGTCTATATTGTTTTTATTTATTTTATAATGTTTATATAAATGTCCATATAATATAACATTTCATAATTACAAAAGTTTATATAATATAAAATAATAAATTATATATATATAATTTATTTCTTTTACTATGTAATAAAAGTGTGATAAAGTATAGTCAGATGGTCACTATGAGAAAATGTAGTCTTACGAAGAGCTAGTCAGGGTTTATTTGGTGATGATGGACTCATAAATGATTATTCACATTATCTCAGCGTTGTGTCATATTGGTCACACAAACCGTGAGGGGGAGATATTAACAGAGATGTCATCTCTTTTCCTATAACATACCTTCAATATTCACAGTGAACGTGTTCAACAGGCGTAAATATTGACATAAAGATAACATTTGAATCCACTGCTGCTACCTTAATCTAATTAATCATTTATGAAAATTAATCATATTTTATGAGTGTATTCATCTGTTTATGTTTGTAAAGCAAAGATATTAATAGCACCTAGATTATTCTTGTTGCATCCTGAGTGTGTGTCTCACACACACACACACACCAGTGTCGAATGTTAATCAAAGGCAGCACATGTGACTCAGAGGTCTCCCGCTCACTTCCTATTGTTCTGACATCACAAAGGCTTTGGGGGCAGCAGGAATCAGGAACGGCATTATTATGTCTGCGCTGCGGTGATTAAACCCTGTAAAGGACCTTTTGAGATCCAGACTGAGGGAAGACTGAAGTTGTGGTGCTAAGTTCTCACACAACATTATTATCAGTCATATTTTAGAATCATTGATATAGTTTTGGTTAAGATATATCTCATTTTTATATTTTTTTCAATGTTGATTTTTAGTCAATTCACCTTTATTTGTATAGCGCTTTATACAGTGTAGATTGTTCCCAAGCAGCTTTGGATAAAGACCCGTTAACGATCCTTTCAGCAGGTTCCTTCCTTGCAGTTAAAGTTGTAATTTTGTTATGTGTTTTTTGTTTTTCATGTAATATAGTAGACTACATAGCTTTTAAATTAATTTTAATTTATTCTAGTTAGTTTTAGATACAGTATTTTAGTACTTCAAGTTAAACTAAACAAAGATGAGAAATTCTGCCTTGGCAGCTAGCTGAAATAATTGTTTTATTTTATTTTATTTAGCTTTATTTGTTTTTATTTGTTTTTTATTATTTTTGATTATTTCATATTTTTATTTTATTTCAGTTAACATTTTGTTTTTTTTTCAAGTAACACAAGTTTTGTTTTGATTTGTTTTTTTTTTTTATTCTCATCAATGTTATTTTAGTATCACTGATATACTATTATAATATTATTATAATATTATTATACTGATATTTTCACTTTAATTTTAGTTCAAGTTTTAGCATTTTTGTCGTGTATTTTTGTTATTTTTTATTTTTAATATTTATATTTGTATTAATTTTCATTTATTAACAAATCAGTGTTGCTTTTTATATGTATAATTTCACTTAAATTTTAAAGGCTTTTCATGTTATGTAGTTTTATAGTTTATTTACATATTATTTTAGTGTTCACTTTAACGTTTCTTTATATGTTAATATAATATTTATTTTTATATGTTTTATTTCGGTTATTGTTTATTTCAAGTAAAAAACAGTTTTTTATGGTTTTAGATTTAGTTAACTATTACAATCTGATTCTTGTCTCTGAGTTATGTATGTTGCGGTTCAGCAGATCTGGATCATGGTTTTGTGATGCCGTTCAGAATCAATGACAGCAAGCGCTCATCATCAGTGAGGTGTCTTTGTTTGCACCTTTCTGAGGAGTTCATTCAAACACACCACTTCAAACACACAGCACTTGTCCTACTGATCTACAAAAGTTTACAAACTTAATCGTGGCCATCCAGTCCAAGTAGATAAGTTTGTCATGTTTCCCTGACAGTTGCACTTGCTAATAAGCTAGTTTTGCAGGGGTAATAAATGGCAGTGTCCCGAGCGTTAGCTGGGAGGGGGTTGTGTTGTTCCCCTGAGGATAATATCAAGCCAAATGGCCGCTCAGCCAATAATGATGGAGAAAAGTAGGGCAGAAGGCATCATCACAGCGTTTGGAGAAAGACAAGCTACTCACTCATTAGGTGACACATAAACAACTTTAGATAATGCTACACAAAAAAGTCCCCAATAAAAAGAGTGATGTAAACAAACATTCACTTAAAATGCACCAGAATTATACAATATATATAGTGTGTTTAAATATATAAAATAGTAAACTAAAACCATAAAAAAACTTTGTCTTTACTTGAAAGAAAATAAACATTAACTGAAATAAAACATATGACAAACTAAAATGTTACAAAATACTAAAATAATAGGTATATAAATAAACTATAAAACTAATAAATAAAAACTTTAAAATTAATGTGAATACTTAAATTATATATAAAAATAATATATCAATGATACTAAAATGACACTGATAAGATTTTTTTTGTGTAAAATTTGAAATAAAAATCACATTCACTGAAATGAAATAATAAATACAGAAAATATATTATATATAAAAATATATAATATAAATATATTTTCTCAGCAACATTTCTCATTTTAATTTTGAATAATAATAATAACAACAACAATAATAATAATAATAATAATAATAATAATAAATCGATAGACAAAGTATTTACATAAATATATTTTGAAACATATTTTAGCAAATATGTATTTATTGAAATATATTTTAGCAAATATATATTTATTGGGCATTTTATGTATATTTTGAAATATATAAAAAATAAAAAAATTTTAAAAAAGCAAGTTCTGCACTATGGCTGCTACCATAACAGCAGAGCTAAGCAAACAGAATATGCTGATGAAACTGGCGTTCATTAAGAGTGTGTATTGTGTGTGTATTGTGTGTGTGTGTGTGTGTGTGTGTGTGTGTGTGTGTGTGTGTGTGTGTGTGTGTGTGTTGAGCAGACAGCACACATGTGTGATGCTCTGAGTGGATTGTGAAGTTTACTGAAGCCTGGTTTTGTCTCGATGTGTCAGGAGCAGCTGACTTCATTGTTCTGCCTCCACTGCTCGCTGTCAGGAATCAGCCCTGAACAAATGTGTTTCTCCCATTAATGCTAAGATTGTCATAAATATTGAAGACTATTATTGTCTGCTGGGTTTGCTATGATTCATACTAAACATGAGGGATATGAAACAACAACAACAACAACAACTTTTAGAGGATATGAATGATGTCTAAAAGACTTTTCACCAGTAAAACGGTGAATACATTGAAGCAAGGATGAGACTATCATAAAGACTTGAGCGTAGATTTTAAGTGTTTAAACCATTGTTTAAATGATAAATAGTAAAAAGTAAAATAAATAAATAAATAATATATTATATGATATTATATTATATTATAAAATAAAATAAATAAAATAAAATAAAACACAGCTCTAATTCTATTGTTTTATAGCTATATTATTTTTAATGCAGTTATCTTTATTGTTTTGTGGTGGTGATATTATTATTGATTTTAATTGTTTAAACCATTGTTTAAATGACAAATAAACACTAAAAAATAAGATAAATTTAAATAAAATAAAATAATATAATATAAAATAAAATCTAACTCTAATTATTTTATTTTTATAGCAATATTATTTTTAATGCTAATTTGCTATTTTATTCATTGTTTTTGCAGTGGTGGTATCATGACTGATTTTAATTGTTTAAAGCATTGTTTAAATTATAAATAAATTATATTTAATATAAATTACTTTCTGCTGTTTTTGTTATTTATTTATGTCATGTGTTTGTTTTGATTTATAAATAATATCTTTATTTTCCTTTTATTTATTCATAAATAAACATATTTAAAGAAATATTTGATTTAGTATTTAAACATGTTTAAAGAAATATTTGTCTAGAATAAATAAATTATTATAGATTTATAATAATTTATTTAAAATCCTTACATTTTTATTTATTTGTTGGTCAGTTTTTGGTTGGGTGTGGGGCCTGCTGAGGAAAAAAAAAAAAGGCTGGCAAACTGTTAGATCATATTTACTAGTAGTTTAATCCCTAGAAAATTAGCTTACATAAAGCAAGCGTTCTAACTTTCATTTTTATAACAAGAGGTTAACGAAGTGGTTTTGAAGCTGGTGTGGTTTTTACCAATAAACAGGAGCGAATGTGAGAATGTGCTGCTGAACTCCGGGCAGGTTACAGCTCTTTTGTCCTGCAAATGCACCAGTGAGGATGAAAATCTTCCAGCTTTTGAAATGAAAACAGGAGTCTTGTCATGATGTGAGACACAGACAGCTTTCAGCTTCACTCACGCTTCACGCCTCATCCTGCTGACTGTGACTTTTCAACAAGTTTGTTTTCTAGTGAGGGTGGATTCAACTGAAATCAACTCCCCTACATTACACCAGATGATAGAAGTCGGGAAAACACCTTTGAAAATAACTTCCTGTCTGTTCAAAAGGGAGAATACAATTTCCCCAATGATGGACTCTGAGAAATAAAAAATATGTAAAGTGAAATGGTCTGCCCGTACAAGAAAGTAATTAAACAGGATGTGCTGCTCACAGATCACTGCTTCTCACCCAGCCGTGCGTCTCAGACAGGAGCAAAATACAATGCAAATAATAATGGCCAAATAGTGTAAAAATAATACAGATTTAATTCAATAAAATCAAAACATGAAAAGGTTGAAGAGGGTAGTTGGAAAGTTTTATTTAGCTTTGTTTCAGTTCCTTTTTTAAAAAAAAAGAAAACAGGGCAATATGACGTGTGTAATGTGGATGAAACTTGTAGCAGATTAAATGTGCTGCTTGGCGAGTTTTAAGCCACGTACACACTATAAATATATATTTTAAAGTTTTAAAAATAAGCAATATCCACCATAATATAAGAAAAAATGAACATATTTCTGGTGTGGTGTTGATGAAGGAGCCTTACACATGGAGCTGTGAGAGTATTTAAGAAAAAAAAAAGAAAAAAAGAAATAAAAAGGGGGTTGGAAAACATGTTCTAATGTAAAATCTGGGACCTGGAGCAAAACCAGTTGAGAACCACTGGTGTAGAGACATCTTGTGGTGGAGCGAGGAACTTTTATAAATCAAACCAAATTAAATTAAAAAGTGATGAAAAGGAATATTTCTGTAGAAATGGTAGAACAAGGAATTTCACCAACAAGTTTTTTTATATAAAATAAAAATTGTATGAATAAGAGGAATATTTCTTTACTTAATATATATTTCTATTGTAGAGTTAGTAAAGAGTTTAAACAATTTAATGGATCCTTGCCAAAGTAAATAAAATGACCACAAATGCACCATAAATTTGTGTTTCCTGCTAGCTAAATTTCACATACATTTTATTTATTTATTTATTGCTAATCTGGTAACACATCCCTTATGAAAATTAGCCATGGTTTAAAAATAAATAAATAAAAAATAACTACATTTTTCCTATAATAAAAGCATGGTTTATTTTCTTAAGGGATTTGTATCTGTGTACATTCTTTCTTTCTTGTTTCTTTGTTTTGTTTTTATAACTGTACTGCCTTAATGGTTTGATGTTTTGTACTATTTAATAAAAAAAGAAAGATAGAAATCAGAAAAAAGATTCACGATACGCACTCCGAAGTCCCGTTCTGAATCAAAAGACTTGCAAACCCGCTCCGAAGGTCTGATCTAGATCAAATGATTCTCAATCCTTGCTCCGAAGTCCCGAACTTAATCAAAAGATTCACAATACATGCTTCGAAGTCCTGATGTGAATCAAATGATTCGTGAACCTGCTCCAATCCCGATATAAAGCCTTCTACACACTGGATAATTTTAGCAATCCTATAAGATCATTGTAGATCACACTGTGCGACATGGATCTAATAAACCTGGGTACGACATTCATGTATACTGTATGATGATGACACCTATTGATTCATACGATACGACGCACATTACTATAGAAGAATAAAACCTCAACAGCATGCTTTAGTGGTAAACAAAAAGAGCACGATGAATCACACTTTGGCAGTTGTAGATTTTATGTGCGCTGAAAAAATTGGAAGCAGCGAAAGCGGAAGGAATAAGAGCTTGAGGTAAGCAGTTTTATGTTTTAGCGCCATGTCGCGTTGATTTCATGTAGCATTTTTATTGGTTGGTCAGTAAACGTGGGTCGTAGCAGCAAACACACTGTGCAATGATCATGCTGAATATCTGACACTCTCAGCCTCAGACGTATTTGGCACACTTAGCTGGAAACACTTCTGGAGTTTCGAAGTAGTCGTCGGATTGGTTGAATTGTACAGGATTTCCGGGAGACGTGTGTGTCGCGTTCTTTAACGTTCTGCCTGGAAACAAAGATGCCGTGACGCCAAACCCCCTCACGAAAGAAGAAAGCCGTCGTGTTTACAACTGTGATGACGAGCACTTATCAGGATCAACTAAACACTGGATTTTCAAAAGTATGTGAAATATTTAAAGTTCGCTGCATAGAATCTTTAAAATACGTCCGAGAGTTTTACAGTCTGTTATTGTGGCAACATTTCCACGCCCCGAAACGTGACGCTGAACGAAACGAACTGTGATTGGTTGTTTGATATGTCGTCAAATAGCCTCATGGGCGGGCCTTGGCCAATGAAAGCCGCCATGGATTCCAGACCTTCAGCCGTCAGTCTGAAAGCCTGGCTACGCGAGACTAATCTGAGACTGTCAGAAAATTATCGTGGGCTTGGATCTTTTCTCAAAAGATCTTTGGTCACAAGATCGTGACAACGGCCGTCTTTGAGCGTGACTCACTGTATGACACTGGACCACCGATTAGGAGCCATGATCACAGAAATCACCACAATTGTTTCACAATGCCAATCTTTTATCTGGGACAGCTGAAAATCGGGCAGTGTGTTTCGGGCTTAAATCAAATGATTCACGCCCTGCACTCCGAAGTCCCAAAGATGATATGGGAACCCGCTTTGAAATTTCGATCTAAATCAAATGTTTCGTGATCCGTGCTCCGAAGTCCCAATTTGAATATTGATTCGCGAACCATCATTTCAGATCGGGAATTCGGAGCATGCATCACAAATCTTTCAATTCGTGAAATGACTCGTGAGCCCGCTCAATCCGAAGTTCCGATCTGAATCAAAAGATTTACGACCCCGGTCCAAAGTTCTGATCTAAAGTAAATGATTCACGATACGCACTCCGAAGTCCCGATCTCAATCAAATGATTTGTGATAAGCGCTCTGAAGTCCTGATCTGAATCAAATGATTCGCAATACGTGAACAGTGGTTGATTCAGAGTTTCGAAAAGATCTGTTTCACCCATCACTATACATGCTTTTTAAAATTATTACAAGACATGTCAAAATTCGAAAATGAATGATCTGGTTTTTGCTAGTGAATCGCTTGAACTGAATGATCAAAGTCACGTGTTTGAATAAGTTGGATCGGTTCCAGCATAAATGACTCACTCAGTTGAATCGGTTTGTCTGTTCCTCCACATTTCACGTCTTCAGCCATGTTTATACTTTCAGTATAAGGCTACTATTGGCTTTTCTCGCTAGTTTAATGACATTAACTGAAATAATTGAAAAGAGTATGATGTTTACAAATATAATATCCATATTTCCATTTCAAAGATAACGGGGAAAAGCAGCTAAAACCAGCTTAAGCTGGTTGTCTGGTCTTAGCTGGTTTAAGCTGGAAGTAGCTGGTTTTAGATGGTCTCCCAGCCTGACCAGCTAAGGAAGTGGCCAAAACCCCTCTAAAACCAGCCTGCTGACCAGCTATGACCAGCTAAAACCAGGCTGGATGACCAACTAAAACCAGCCAACCAGCTTAGGCTGGTTTTAGCAGTTTTTTTCAGCAGGGACATCAAACACAAATCTACAAACATATTCAGGTGAGGTAACCGGTACTGCTAACTAGGGAAAACACTCCATTAATATGATGAGCTGCACCTCAAAAATACATGTTAGATGGAAACATTGTGCATTATGATCGAGTTTGTAGATTAATTCACTAAATAGTTTGACCACTGCAGTTCAGTTGGAGAGTTTGATAGGAAATCAGCTGAAAGCATCCATACAATTGAAGTGAATGTTAAATTTATCACTTTATATTGTAATAAAAATGAGATTTGTTCTGGTTGTATTAGTTTATATAGAGTGATAATCAATGTAAAAAGAGCAAATGGAAGAAGCAGATGAACACAAAACAGCTTTAGGGTGAAGGTTTGATTTTGACATTGTGGGGATACAATCTTTTTTGTGGATATTTTAGATAACAGTTTTCTTTGTATGTTCAGTTTAACAACAAAGTTAAAGAGGGTAAACTTTATCATTCCACTGAACTGTGCACGTACGTTTTAAACACTTTGGCTACCTTATATGCTCTTGCTTCACACGTGTATTAAATGTATGTCCTTGAAAACGTGCATTTTCTAGCATATCTGTAATTTCTCAGGTAATATCAATAGTATCAATAGGAGTATTTCAGATGCAACCGAAATTACAACAACAGTGGTTACATATACATTTATTTAATTGTTTGATCAAAATTACTGCTAAGGGACAATTTAGTAGTTGCTGGATATTGCGGTATCCCTACTAAATTCTACGCTCACTCTCATGTTCTTCCAAACATGTATGACTATCTTTCATATGAGTTTTAAAAGTTGGAGTAAAGGATGGCACATTGTTCATTTCATGTTGGACTATGTCTTTAACGGTCAGCAGGCCTCACGTGAGGTTAGTGAGAGGGTCTCAGAGATATCACATCTCTCAGAGAAGAGTTCATCATGACAGATATGATAGCAGCCATGAGTCTGCAGGACAATAGCAGCTCTGTTCAGCCTCCCTCTGTCAGCAGCTCTCTTTAATATACACTCTATAGCCAAGAATGCATATGTCTGTGAGAGAAAGTGTCTAGATGCTTCTGGAGCGGCAAATCAGCATATTAGAATGATTTCTGAAGGATCATGTGACACTGAAGACTGGAGTAATGATGCTGAAAAATAAGCTTTGCATCACAGGAATAAATTACATTTTAAAATATATTACAGTAGAAAAACATTAAAAAAAAATAAATTATAAATTATAAATTTATAATTCAATTTTATTTAAATTATAAATTATAAATTTATAATTTAAATAAAATAAATCTAATTTATTTTTTTAAATTATAAATATTTAAATAAAATATTTTTATTTAAATATTTATAATTTAAATATTTATAATATTTAAATTATAAATATTTAAATAATTGTGGAAGAATGATGAAGAATTAAGACTCTGAGAAGGTCTCGGCCCCCTGAGGCTCTAGGAATCTGATCCAGACTCTGATCTCTCTGTCTGTCAGCTGTCAAACACATTAGTGCTGACAAGGGTCCTCCAGCAAACCCCTCTCCAGCCCAAAAACTGTGATCTCACACACACACAGCTGGGACAGTGCATCTGCGTGGGAAAACACCAGCATGCAGAGCACACTGCACTCACAATAAGTGCCTAGAATGCAATGCATCTGACAGATGCCCTCTTTGGAAATATCAGACTTAACAAAGCAAACTATTAAGAAATTAGCTGTAAACTAAATCATAATTACATAATAATAAAACATATATTTAAAATATATTATATATATATGTAAATATATAAAATTATATTTTTAAAATCTGTCTTCATGCTGTAAATACACAAGTCATTTTCCAGAGGAGAAAAAATGATTCTTTTATTTTTATAAATTGGTTAAATAGACAAAAATGCAACAAAGGAGATACAGAAAGTCTAAGATTCATGGATATAGTCTGAATTAGGCCCATCTACTTTACAAATGTAGAGAGAATTAGGAATAAAATCATAAAACACATGTGACTGCAGCAGGGTTGAATGTACATTGTATATTGCATAATTGTATACCACATATTTATTCCATACTGTTCTAAAAACAACTGATATGTTCGGAAAATAAGAAAGAAAATAAAACATTTAACTAGCTTAATTTCTTTTTAGTCTCCCCTGGTCAGAACTGGACGGCCAAGCAAATAAAAAGACAATAATTGCGATGTAGTTTAGTTAGTAAGTTATGATTAATAAAAAATCTTGGAAATGAAAACAAAAAGTTTTTTTTTTTTTTTTTTGGGTTTGAACTTAATCAAATAAGTTGGAATAATATATGGTGCTGAATTTGATTGACATTATGTTAAATAAATACTTGTGATTTCTATGGATCTATTAAAGTGATTCAGAAGTTTTGCACTTTAAGTGGAATTCAAATTGGCTTTGTAGGTTTCAGTGATTGAAATAAGCAGATGACGGGTCATTGTATTCACAATCAGATAGTGTATGATTACATAAATAAATTCTTTTCGCATGCAAACGTGCATGATGTTTGCTTTGTCTCGGTGAAAAGGCATCTTAATGCAACGGCTTTAATGCGCAATGCATGTAAATTGTGATGCAATATGAGTAGTGTTAGTTTAGTTAACACATTTTACATTTTAACATGCACATAAAAAAGGGAGTTTATCTTAAATGCGGGATTACATTTTCACTTTCACTTTTCCATCTTATGCCACACCACGCAACTCTGAGACATTTCCCTGTGAAAAACAACACAAGTTCCTCCCTCCGGTCATAAACACATGTAGCACTTGCTTAACAGGGAAATCGTTACACTTACTTCTGCTCTCACTAAATGCATGGGATTCAGATTATTATTTGATAGTTACTTCAAATTTGGGCCTTGCAAGTCAGCGTAATACCTCCCAACTTTGGTAAATATGTTCTATGCGCATGGCTGCCAATGGTTTTGGCACAGATGAGCGGTCAAAACAAAGGCAGGGTTTTATTTGGCCTTCTCGGGTGCCACAGGGTCCGTTTGCACTCCGGCATCAGAATGGCGTTTTTGGCCCTGTGAGACACACCAACGCATAATGCAACATTAGTGATCCTAACTTAGCAAGAAAGTGTGTGTTTTTTACTGCTCGTCCGTAAGGGTGCCTGAAGCAAAACCCGTCTGACAACTGGGCCTTTATTTGCAAAAGTGAATCTTGCTCCAACACGTCTTTAAAGCGCAGCTTTGGTGAATTTGTGTGCTTTATTATCTGTGATCATTTAATTGTCATCACACTTTTGTCCGAGATAATTGACAGGGATGATCCCGCTCGAAAAAAAACATAATTGTAGATAGTTATATTTATATTACATGACAAAAAGTATTTTTTTATTTATGAAGAAGTTATATGTCGCAAGCAAAGATTAGAATTACATATTTAGATGATGAGATTTCATGCAATATTATTAGATTTCATGCAATAAAAAATTACATGCTAAATTTTTGTGTCCAATTTAATTAAATAATTTAAAATATTACATTTCATTAAACCATTTATTAAAATGCAATACAAATAAGCTGCTGTGGAATTGATGGAATAATCTAGATAGGTTGATAATTGAGGCCATCTAGTGGTCATACACTGTAAATATTGATTTTTGCATTTTACTTCCTCACCTCAAAGGTCACTGTTTTAAGATTAATAGCCAGCAATGTTGAAATAATCAGGATGGTTAGACGTCGGACAGAGTTACAAAACATTTCTCGACAGCATTTAACTGGCAAACTACATACAACTGAAGAGTTAACTACACCGATTGCGAATGCTCACACAGTTGTGTGGGTGGAATCTCTAGCCCTGGAGAATCTCAGGGTTTCTACTTAACCAGGTTTTTGAAGAACAGCTGGAGGGAGTTCCTCTTCTCCAGATTGCGGGGCATGTTGGGCGAGGCGTTCTCTGTGCTGTCGGCTGATTTGTTGTCCGGGGCCGCTCGCGGTGCAGGAGCGGCGGGTTTCGGCTCCTCTTTGGCCTTCGCGGGTGGAGCGGCTTCTGCCACGGGAGGAGCAGCTGGAGTCTCCTTCTTGGGTTCTGGTGCCTTGTGTTGAGAGAAACGAACGGTGGTTAAAGAGATGATTTTTTTTATTCTTGTGCACATTATATTTTAGATTTTGTACACTCTTGTTCAAAAGTTTGGAGTCAGTAAGGTAAAGCTTTTATTCAGTAAGAACGCATTGAACTATTCAAAAGTGAGAGTATTGTAACATTTATAATGTTACAAAAAATTCTACTTAAAATAATTATGTTCTTTTAAACTTTAAATTTGTCAAAGAATCCTAAAAGGTTGTAGAACTGTTTTCAACATTGAAAATAATTAAAGATGTTATTTTAGCACCACATAAGGATATTAAAATGATTTAAGTTTTTTTAAATTGTAATCATATTTCATAATAGTACAGTAATGTTGATCAAGTAAATGCAGCCTTAGTGAGCATAAGAGACTCCTTTTAAAACCACTATAACATTTCATCCCCAAACTTTTGAACAGTAGTGTATACACACACTTAATATATTAACATATTAAGGAAGTCACAAAAATTACAAGAAGTAATCAAATAAAGTAAATGAACTGAAGAAAGAAAGAAAGAAAGAAAGAAAAGGAAGGACGTAAGGAATGAAGGAAGGGAGTTTGAAAGTAAGTTTGAAAGTTGGAAGTTAAGAAAAGAAAAGAAAAAAGAGAAGAAAAGAAAAGAAGAAAGAAAGAAAGAAAGGGAGTTTAAAGGAAAATTTGAAATATAAGAATATAAGAAATATAAGGGTAAAAGATTTTTATAGAAATGAATTATTCAGAAAACAAAGGCCATGTTACACTGCTGAAATATTAAGTTGATTAATAACTGATACAGTAGATGTGTTTTGACTCTTGTATTGAGCTTGTATTGTGAGAGAACAGCTGTGAGGTTGAGAACAGTGAAATCTGTCAGTGTGGTTAATGCAGAAGGGGCCTGATCTAGCGGCGTTTACCGCTGCAGCAGTCATGAGGGAGATGCTGGCGGCAGCGCTGGACGCCGCGGCCTGGATCCTGCTGCTCACCTGGCCGAGCACAACCTCGAATTCACACACAGCTGTTACTGCATGCACAAACACATCTGATACACTCACACACCTGCACTCCAACTCATCTGCCCTTTACCTTGGGTTTGAACCTTTTTCCAAAAGTGGATTTCTTCTCTAGTTTCTTCTCCTCTGCTTTTGGCGCTGGAGGTTCTTCAGGTTTGGCAGCGGCCTCGAGAGTGCCGCTCTTAGACGCGTCGACCTGATGTGTCAGAGGAAGATCAGAGAAGACTGTTTTATACACAGCAAATGAAAGAACAGTGAGAGGATTCAAGAAGATGGTCAACTGCTTGTGTGAAAGCTTACGACTGAATCATCAGTAGAAAGACTAAAACAAATCACATAACTTAACATCTGACTTCTGGTTTTTCTTTCTTTCAGATTTTGATGTGTCCGAAACTCTTTTTCTTTTGGCACATTCCATCATTAGGGTACAAAATAGTACAAAATTGAAAAGAAAAGAAAAAAATTGAATATAATAGTTTCAACCTTCATATACCAAAATACATTTCTAAATGTATTTCTGGGGCAAGAAAATACATTTCCAGTATTACAGTAGCCTACATTTAGGCTAAATACAAATACGGATGGCCTACTAGTGATCAAAAGTAGATTTATGATGATTTAATAATCTGTTTAATATTTTTTATAGATTGCAATATTGCATTTTTTGGAGCACTTTAAGTTATGTTCCTCACTGATTTTTATTTAAATGTGGTATATGTTCGCACACGTTATAGACAACAAATCAAGTTTTTCTTCAAATGACATGTGAATGCAATTTTTTGGACTGAAATATAGATTGCCAAAATTTTTTTAAATGCTTTCTATAAATATATTTATACATTTAAAATATGAAAAAATACACAAAAAATGGCCAAAAAATATATCGGTAGAAAATATATTTACATAAATGTATTTTGAAACATATTTGAGCAAATATATTTTTTGTCCTTTTTTTGTGTATTTTTTAATATTTTAAATGTATAAATATATTTTCAAAAATATACAAAAAATGGGCAAAAAATATATTGGTAGAAAATATATTTACATAAATATATTGTGAAACATATTACAGCAAATATATATTTTTAGACATTTTTGTATATTTTGAGATATAATTATTTTTGAAAATAGATTTTTTGCTGTATGGGAAATTAAATTGTTTGTTTGTTTTTTATTTATTTATTTATTTTTCAAAAATCCAAAATAGGTAACAGGGTTGAAGATAAGCCTAAATCTTTTCAAAAATATATTTTGGGACCAAACGTTGGTTTATAGTTACTAATAAAATTATATGTCCCATAAACTGTCCCATAAACCTATTTTGGTAACAGGCTTGAATGGCCGATTTTGATGAAAACAACCAAAACTATAATTCGTGTAAAAATTGACCGAGAATATTAATTTTCTCACAAGCGTTTCAGTCAAAGTTTGGACACTTTTACATAATTTTAAAAGTTGGACAGATGTTTACAACAACAACAATAACAAAAAAAAAAAGCACAACATTAGATAAAATCTTCACATGTTAGTAATGCAACACTGTTTTATACCCCGTTCATAGAAAGTGCCAAGTACAAAAGTGTAAGATGTAGATGAATGATTTTATTTAGGAAGACAGCCCCACCACCGTGCAAAGAGACAATCGATCAGCTAAATGTATTTACCTGCACCTCAACCGGCTTTTTCTCTTCCACCACAACAGGCTGCAGGCAAGCACATATTGGCATTAATTTTGCAATAATCTACAATTCCTATGGCACTTTACACTGGCCGTTTATCCTAGCAGCGACAAACACTGAGTCACTGCTTACACAAAGCCTTACAAGAGCCTCCGGTCGCTGGATAAATCTGATGTCAGTTATGAAGTGGTGGAATGGAGAGTCACATGGTTTAGTTGGCAGCTGTTGTGACATGAGGTAATGGCTGCTGTCAACATGATGTCACCATAATGGACCTTCACTGATTCATTCATTATTTCCAATGAGTTTTCCGCTAGTTGAATGTGTGGGAAAACATTGCAAACACATTTTCTACCTTTGCATATTATGTATTATAACCAGAGCCTAAAATTAACACTCGCCATAAGCCAAATGCGAGTAAAGATCAGCATTGGTGAGTACATGCAACTGTTACACGCCAGTTGGCTGGTAATTTTTTATTTCCACTTCTTTCACGGTTTTTAATTAAAGCTGCTCCACATGAACTGTGAGTTTGAGTCTCTTACAACATGCATAATTAATGTAACATGCGCCAATCATCATTATTACTATTATTATTTAATTTCAAATTATTATGAGGTACTTTGCAATTCAATAGTATTACAGTAATATTTGTTATTGATTTGTTTACTTTTTATAATTTGATTAACTACTGTTACTATAATTATTATTATTACTATTATTATGAAATTATAAAAAAACATTATTATGACAAAATACTCAATATTATAGTGACATTGCTTTATTGATTTGTTTACTTTTTATAATTTGATTAAATAACAATAACAATATTATTATCAGATACATTCAAATTGTTATAAATTGTTATCAAGCGATATTTTTTAATTGATTTAACTTTATAATCTGCTTAAATAATAATAATAATAATAATAATAATAATAATAATAATTATTATTATTATTATTATTATTATTATTGTTATTATTATTATTATTATATAATCAAATTATTAATGAAACATTTTAAAATTAAAAAAAATTATTGCAATATTTTAATTGATTTAACTTGATATTTTGATTAAATACTAATAATAATAATTAATAATAATATAATAATGAAAATAATAATTATAAGATTTGTTTCCCCAATTTGTTCTACCTGTTTTTTTTAAACGAAATAATGCACATACAGTTTCATGGCTGGTAAAAAATATTTATGACCAGTAAATTTTGGCATTGGCAGTTGTGGCAAAATGTTAGACTTCGGCTCTGATTCCAGCTCTCTCACACAAAAGGAACAACAACAGTAGCTCTTTGTATTAATTTGCATGTCTTGAGTAATGGGTCAGTTCTGTTAATATCAGAAGAGCCTGTGCTTGTTCTCATTTACCACTCCTGATGTCTTAGCTCTGGCTCCACTGCTTGTCGCCGCCTGAACTTTTGACACCACCTTGCCTAGCAACACCTCAAATTCACATTACTCTGTTATAGTGTGCTACATATGCTACATATAGATTTGACATGTATAATAAGAGTCCAAGGCTCTCCCCAGAACCAGACAGAAAGGCTTTATTAATGTGGTTTATTATTACTGCTGTCAGGTTTGGGCTTACCTTTGAACGGAAGAGTTTGCTTAACGCACTGTCTTTAGTTTTGCTCTTGGCAGATCCCTCTGCTTTTGTTGCAGCTGCTGCCTCTGCTTTTGTTGCAGATGTTTCCTCTTTCTTCACCGCTGGCTCTGCTTTGCTTTCCATCTTAGGTGGGGCTGGGGGAGGAGGAGGAGGTGCTTTGGGTGCTTCCTGTACCTTAGAAAAGAGTGCAGTTTGTTTTATTTCAAGCATAAAACAGCAGGTAGATATACATTTTTATTTATTCTTCTATAATGCTTCATTGTCAACAAAGCACTTCTCAAACACAATTCTTTTTAACAGCAGGTTTCCTGTTGCCTTATTGTATCACTTATGGAAAATATGAAAATATGATTATAAAAATGATGCAAAAAGGTGGAAAGATTATAAAAGCAATAAAATATGTAATGTAAATGAAATGGCTCACATTTGTTGATGGTGCTGGTTGGGTCTCTTTCTGTGACTGAAGAATAAACATGAGGACAATAAATATTATTTAATCAATATATCTTCCTATAATATATTGAGTTTTTTTTTTATCTAAGCTTGAATTATTTATTTATTTAGACATAAATCTATAAATACATAAAACTATAAATTCATAAATGCATAAATAAATAAAGCATGCGTAGATAAATAAGTAAAACAACCAATGAATAAATAAAAACATTTTATTTCTATTTATTTCTATTTATTTATTTATTTATTTATAAATTCATAATTCATAAATAAATTAACCATCCTTAGAAAAACAAACAAACAAACAAATGCATTTTTATTTATTTTATATGTATTTATTTATACATTTATAAATAATGCATGCTTAGATAAATAAACAATTTAATAAAATAATAAATGTTGTCTTTATTTTATATTTATTAATTAATACATTTATAAAGCATGCTTAAATAATGAATGCTTAGAGATAAAAAAATAATAAATAAACAAGCAAACAAACAAATAAATAAAAACGTAATAAATAAACTGATTGTTTATTTTGTATGCATTTATTCATAAATTAGTAAAAATATCATAAAATATCATATATTTGTATATAAAACATGCTTAAATACCTTGATAAGTTAATAAAAATTTGTATTTATTTATATTTATTCATAAATTTATAAATAAAGCTTACATAATTGCACTATTTGCTTCTTAACCTTAAAAAAACATACATACATAAAAATATTTATTTTATATTTGTTTATTTATACATTTATTAATAAAGATTCATTAATGAATGAATGAATGAATGAATGAATGAATGAATGAATGAATGAATGAATGAATTTAGGGAGTCACATCAAAAATGACTAGACTTTAGGGAGTCATTTTAAAAATATTCAGCCGTATAATAATTATTAAAAACAATACTCTGCAGAAATAAAACTTTATATTATAATATATAATATTGAATAATATTATATTATAATAATACTAATAATATTATGACAATCATTTTAATTCTTAAAAATTATAATATAATATAATATAATATAATATAATATAATATAATATAATATAATATAATATAATATAATATAATATAATATAATATAATATCTCATGAATATGAATGAGTAATGCTGTGACAGCCAAGGTTTTATTACCTGTTCTTTTGAAGCATCTGGAGTGGCTTTGGCTTCTTTGCTTATTTTGGTTGGAGTGACCTTCGCATGCAGAAAAGAGAACGGAGACACGTAAACATTAGAGTGACTGTGAAACACCATCAAAGTGGCGTGTTTCAGCATATACTGCTCTTTCAGGTACTCCATGTCTCCAAACCGGGCCTACTCATCGAAGACTGAGATATCAAAAATATAATGGCCATCTGTCAAACCCAGACACAGTTTGACCGGACGGGCACACAAAGAGCTTGCAGGCAGAGGGTTGATCTGAACATGCTTCTGCTATTGAGTCAGCCATTGTCCTCTGGAGATGGCGTAGGCCTTCCCGTGCTTTATCACAACTCTGAACGCACAGGCCTCCCTTGTGAGCTCACATTATGCAGCAAACAAAAGCCTGCCACAGTCTGGCATGTCCAAAGGATTGATTTAGCAGAGAGTTTAACAGATTAAAGATGCGGAGTAACAAACACCACAACGATGGCGTAAAAATGCATCATTGTAGTCTGGCACAAGAAGTCTAGATTGTTCAGTTATAGACAAATGCACACTTGTTATGCTTATAAATCATATTCTGTGAACACTGCATGCTTAAGTTTCTCAATAATATTGAAACTGATCATTGTAGCTTAGTTTAAAACACCAATGAGTTCATGCATGTCAGTGCAATTCACTGTTATCTGAAAGAGAATTAGAACTGCATTCAAAAGCATTACAAGAAACAAAACAATCAAAATGTACTTACAAATGTTTTGAAAAAGTTCATAACTGTCTTTTCTGCTGCTTTGACCTCCTCTGACGGGTTGTTTTCTTCTGTGGCTTCCACAGGACTGGGTTCGAGAGCTTCAGCCTCCGGCTCCGGCTCTTGCTCAGGCTCTGCGCTGCTCTTTATGTCCACTGGATCCTATAGACAAATCCAGAGAATTAGCCCTTGGGAATGTGTTACAACCCTTACAGCTGATGTGCAATAGATGCATTGAAATAGGGGCACAATTCCATCCATGCCTCTGCCTACTCGAGCCAGTGGCAACAATCATCCTTTTATTAACGCCTGTTTCCCCCCCTCACTCATTGATATTCAGCAATGTGCTGGATTTAACGTCTGCGTGTGCTTTATCTGAGAGTAAAATCTGTCATATTTAGATTATACAGTATGTGTTTTGCTTGTTATATTTTAGTGGAAATCAGTTATGTTGAACGTATGACAGATGTAATTCCACAACAGCTGGTTGGTGATGACTGGTGTACAGTTACAGGAGCTCTTCACTAGTTGTTAGATATTATTTGCATTTCATGGAAATGTAAAATACACAAGAAAAAAGATAAAACAAACACATTCGGGGCTGTTAAACTACCAGTGAAATGTGTGGAATAACTAAAATATGTATAGAGAGAGATATAAGATTTATTTATTAAATATTACTATTAAATTTTATTACTTATTTTTATTATATTTTATTTCAATTAATATTTACATTATATTATTAAATATTATTATTATTATATTTTAATAAGAATATAAATATTTTTTCCTTATTCTCCATATTTACAGTATATGATGCAATTTCCTGTTATTATCACTGCTGAAAAGTTTTTGAGGCTTAATATTTTTGTGGAGACCATTACACATTTATGTATATATGTTTACAAAAGTTTGGGGTAAGTAACATTTTAAATAATATGATTTATAATTAATACAAATTTAGAAAGGGCACAGAACATTGATCAAAATTGACAGTAAAGAAATTTATAATGTTACAAAGATTATTTTTTTATTTCAAATAAATACTGATCATTGAACTTTATAATCATCAAAAAATCTTAAAATATTGTTTCCATACAAATATTAGGCAGCAAAAATCATTTTCAACATTGATAATAATCCATTATTAATAATTGAGCACCAATAATAAATGAGCTAATTAGCATATTAGAACTTTTGACTGGTAGTGTACAGTAAATAGAGACAAAACATTTATGGGTTATTTTGATTGTAGTATGTTTCGATGTCATCTTCAGGAGCAAATCTGGTAGTTGATGTTATTTTTTGTTAATTGATGACAAGCATCTTGAGGAAAGGAGCTAGTACATTTGCATCTTGATTGAATCTCATGCAGTGAGTTCGTCCATGCTGTGGCTTTCTCGTCGGACGATCATCGGTATTGTAACTGACCTTATTCAGACATATGAGCTCATCCGGACAAAGCTCAATCGTGATGTGAACAGTGCTTTCATCAGCACACACATCGACACTGAACCCCTTATATGAAGCATCTTCTAAAACTTTAGTGCACGCGGACCTCAGCTGGGAAAGCAATTGAGAAGAATCTGCTGAATTACATTTACTTTTAATGAGCGCAGGTTCTTCTAAACGTCCGGAGATGTTCACTGGTTCCTCAATGATCTCCCAGCTTTCCTCATTTATAGCCACCGATCCATTAGCTGCTAGGATGAACTCGAAAGCAGCAGGATCAATTACTTCTTCGGCAATCAGTGCTAGTTCCACAGATGTTGTTAATGGTTCCTCTGCAACGAGTAATGTCTCCTTGAACTTGTTCCTTTGAAGCTCTTTGGACTCTTCTGCATCAATGTTTTCTTGTTCCTGAGTGATCTGCAAGTTTTCCTCAACAATTTCTGCAATTTCTTCAGCAAATAGCAATGGCTCTTCAGCTCCAATGACCAGTTCCTCAACATGAGACAAGACCTCAATGGCATCAACTGCTTCATCAGGTACTTTCGTCAGGTTTTTGGAAATAGGTGCAAGCTCTTCACTCAGATGTTTGGTTCCATTTGGCTCGTTCTCATGTGCTTGTTCCTTTTCATCCGATGTTATGCTTTCAACAAGTTGTATAAGTTCTTTGTCTTCTTTCAAGGCCTTGTCAGCCTCCTCAGTCTTAAGTTCTTCATCTTCAGACTTCAGATGTCCTATATGCATCTTGCTGGCTTTTCTTTTAACTGGCTCTTCAGTTATTGGTTCTTCTGCACCAGCTACTGGTTCTTGTGTAGCCTGCAAATCTGGGAGGATCTCATCTGTTTTTGAGGACTTCTTTGTCAAATAACTCGAACTTATGGGTTGCACGGGAATGGCTTCAACCAATTGCAATTTGATCTTCTTTGCGACTTGCTCAAGAATCTCCTTTTGGTCTGCATTAATGAAGACTTTATCCTTTTGGAATGAGAAATTGGTCAGAGTCAGAGTGCAATACATTTTTTGCGATTTACTTGGATTTGTTGTTACCTGGTAGATGCTCGGCAGAAAACTTCAGGTATCCATAGCCATCAGCTAAACATACTAAAGCATTCTTAGTTTATGATGAATTTGCTTCAAGATTTTTTACATTATAATTTTTCCAATGTCAAATAATTTTTCTGTCCACACTAATAGCAAAAATGCTGTGCAATGTGATAAATCATAGCTAATTACTAATATCTGACGTTTACAATACAGCCACGTTTCACTGTGGACGAGGCTACCAGAGAAATCTAGTGACTGGGGAAAGAGTTCAAAAAAAAAAAAAAAAAAAAAATTGTTGAAAATTTATTCACTCTCAGGCCATCCAAGATTTAGATGAGTTTGTTCCTTCACCAGAACAGATTTAGAGAAATGTAGCATTCCATCATTTGTTCACAAGTAGATCCTCTGCAGTGAATGGGTGCCGTCAGAATGAGAGTCCAAACAGCTGATAAAAACATCACAATAATCCACAAGTAATACTCACCACTCCAGTCCATCAGTTAACATCTAGTGAAGCCGAAAGCTACATATTTTGTAAGAAACAAATCCATTATTAAGGCTTTTTAACTTCAAACCATTGCTTCTGGCCATCATATGAGTTCATAATCCATAACAACACTTTCTCCAGTGAAGAAGTTCATCCGCTGTTGTCCATTCACATCAAAATCTACCCACATATTTAGACTTTTTGGACTGTTTTGGCTTGTAAACTGTGCTCATTCTGTGCATATTTCTCTCCTGATTCAGAAAAGAAAACTTTTCCACTGGAGAAAGCATTATTACGGATAGAGGAGCAACGATTTAAATACATTTAATTGATGTTTTACATTAAAACCATCTTGATGGATTTGTTTCTTACAAACACACAGCTTTTGACTTCACAAGACGTTAACTGACGTACTGGAGTGGTGTGGATTACTTGTGGATTATTGTGGTGTTTTTATCAGCTGTTTGGACTCTCATTCTGACGGCACCCATTCACTGCAGAGGATCCATTGGTGAGCAAGTGATGTAATGCTAAATTTCTCCTGTTCTGATGACGAAACAAACTCATCTACATCTGAGGGAGAGTAAATTTTCATTTTTGCAACTTCTACTTACAGGCTGCATGTCGATTTTCAGATCCAACGCTTTGGCCAGTGCATCAACTGAATCGTTGTTTTCTGCTGCAGGTTTCACAGGTTCGCTCTTCTTTTTGAACATTTTACCAAGGAAGTTGGACACCTCATCTCCACTGGGCTTTGGGGCTTTTTTGGGTGGTTCTGCATCTGTTGCGACTTTCGGTTTTTGCTCTGGGGTCGTTTCCACATGCGCGGGTCCGTTGGCTTTACTGCTGTCTACCTCCTCTTTTTCTGGTGGTTTTGGTTCATTTGTGACAGGCGCTGGCGGGGTTTCACTCTTTTGCTCCACTGCTTCTTTTTTACTTGTCTCTGGACCGAAAAATAAAAGAAAGAAATGATGTATGCAATATACAGGGACAAATAATATCTATTGCCTTCAGTTATCAATATGATAATCATTTTGACCAGTCATAAATCATAATACACACCCACTTCTTATACACACTTGACATTTCAAAGGACATTTGAGGTTACAGCCAAAATAATGCAAGAGCACAACTATATTATTATTATTTTACGCATTTAGCAGACGCTTTTATCCAAAGCGACTTACATTGCATTCAAGTTACAGTTTCTACATTTTATCAGCTCTTGCTTTCCCTGGGAATCAAACCCATGACCTTGGCGTTGCTAGCGCCATGCTCTACTATTTGAGCTACAGGAAAGCATACTATATTCAACAAGACAAACGTGTTTGTATACTTGCATGAAGAGTGTTTTTAGCCTTATTTCTACATGCATTGTACAGCTTTCATTCTCTCATAAAATGTGTGTGAACAAATGCATGCATCTGCATTCTATACATATCATTTTGCACTCAAGGAGCATGGCAAATAAGGCTTTGTGAAAGTGTTAGCAACAACAAACTAGCAATGCACACAAAATGCAAATTAAACATTGCTTTATCCACCATGCATCTGATTACAACACCCAAAGTTTATACAGAGCTTTGAGTCATGTTCTTGATTGTGGGTTGACTTGCTGAGTTAATCCAAACAATGTTAATGCCCGCCAGTTTAACTTTAAGTAACTCCCGTAGATCCTTATGTTGAAATTATGAGGGAAGATACATTTAGTCACATGAACAGAATAAATGTGCTGTATTTCATATACATACCAGGCTCAGTTTCATCTGGAGCTGGTACTGCATGTCCATTCAGCTCTCCATTTTGGACTTTTTTCTCAGCATTTGTCTGGTGAATGATACTAGTTAGTTTCATGATCTGTTGTTATTTTGAATTAGTTTTTATTTTTGTATTTTCCATTTTAATTTAATTTTAGTTTAGGTAATTTTGTTGTGTGTTTTTGACATTTTTTAATTGTTTTTTTAAATTTTTTTTAAATTTTTTTATTTTTTTATTTAGATGTCTTAACATGTCTAGTTTTTCTAAATTTTTATTTTAGTTTCAGTTTGAATGTTTGAATTTGGAATTTTATTTCAGTTCAATTCAATGTAATTAAATGAAAATGTTGCTTTGGAAACTAGCTAACAAATTTTTTTTTTTTCTTTTTCTTTTTTTTTTCTTTTTAGTTATTTGTATGGTTTTAGTTTAGTTAATTAAAATAACCCTGGTTTAAATATGCAGAATTGTCTTAGTAAACATAAAGCTATCACGTAATTGTCTTCAGCAGAGAAAGTATCAAAAGAGAAAGAGTTTTTAATCACATAATTAAATTGGAAAAGGTGAATTATAATAATATAAATAAATTTATAATGCATAATGTATAACCATTTATAATCTGCCTTTTCTGAATGGAGAATATACACAAATATCTACCAAAACAAACACATAGCTGACATAAAATTAGTTGCTATGCATTGAAATCTATTGTCTACAACTTCAACAAAATATTATAAAACATTACTAAATATTATATTTGTACTTTTAACAACTGTGTTCGTGATGTTGCTAAAACGCTGGGAAATAAATTACATTTTTCTTGTATATTTCACTGAAAAACATTTATGTTGCATAAAGCAATGTTAATATAAAATAATAATAAAAAAAGAAAAAAGTTTCACCTTCTGATGTTTTTTCTGAGTTGAATGCTCGTTTCCCATGGTCGCTTCAAGTCAGCAACTAAATATCAGCATTGACATTGAAAATAGTTATTAAACATATGTATGATGAAAATATGCACAAATAATTTTTCATAAGTCTGTTACAAGAGTTCAATTTAATCATATCACAAGTATGAAACAGGGTGGAGTGCCTCATGACCTGTTTTTGTAAAGGCTGTAGGTTCAATACCATGCAGGCTTGATAATTATAAATACTAAATACTATTGATGATTGCTATAAATCTAACACACAATTGCATATACTGATTTAATAAAAATACTCAAATTAATAATAATAAAAAAAAGAATAAAAATATTAGCATTTACCTTTCCACTGTCTTGTGCCCCAAACTGAGAATTAGAGTCAGTGTACAGTTTCCAAAGCTTGATTAAAATAATCTCCAGCAGTCTGCTGTCTGTCAGCCCGCGTGTGTACACATATACCTGTCCTAAGAGAGGGTGGGGCTCAAAACTTATTACCTTAAGATACTTGTGAGACAAAACTGTGGATGAGGCCTGGCCTGTGAACCTATTAGCACTGATGAACTCATGATCATGTCCTATTGTTTCTCACTGATGAGCTATTCCACCTAAACAAAGGTGACATGATCATCACATACTGTACATCAACGATAAGGCAGCAGACGTCTCATCCACTGCTTCACTCACAGCACTGAACCAGAGAGAGCGTCAGGCTGATCTGAGAACAGCTCTCGCGGGACAGCCTGTTTTGTAGGTGTGGTTGAGCCCAAACAGGATGTGTGTAGAGGATATATAGCGAAAGTTTATTTGCGCAGTATGACTCCCATCCAGGGCTTGAGTACAGAGTACATGACATCAGGCTTACCAGCCTAAGTCTTTATTTATTTAATGATTGCTCACCTGCAGAATAAATGGGAAGGAACATGAAAAGCACTTAATTGAAGGAGTTATGATGTGAAAATGTGTTCTTTTGAAGTTTCTACTCATCAAAGAATCCTGAAAGAATCCGGTTTCAACAAAAATATGAAGCAGCACAATGGATTTCAACATTGATAATAATCAGAAATGTTTGTTGAGCAGCAAATCAGCATATTAGAATGATTTCTGAAGGATCATGTGACTCTGAGGACTGAAGTAATGATGCTGAAAATTCAGCTTTGCATCACAGGAATAAATTACATTTTATAATATATTCAGATAAAGAACAGTTATTTTAGACTGCAATAATATTTCACTATTTTACTGTATTTTTAATCAAATAAATACAGCCTTGGTGAGCATAAAAAACCCTCTAAATGGTACTGTAAGTTGCCTTACAGTTAAAAATTAATATCAATGTCAGAAAGATGATCATATTTTCCAGCATGATGCGAGATGTTTCAAAGAGCATCAACTGAAGTAAGAAATATTTAAATTAGATTTTAAATCCTAGATTTTCAATTTGAGATACTATTATAGTTTTATTTATATTTTGAATCATATTTTATTTTTCTTATTTTCCATTTCCATTTTAATTTTAGTTAAAGCTTTAATTATTTTGCTTTTTTTTGTCATTTCTAGTTTTTAATATAGTTTAAACAAAAGAAATAGTAAAAAAAAATAAATAAATGCTGTTTTATATTTTATTTGAATTCAGTCAACATTCAGTCTTTCTTTCTTTCTTTCTTTCTTTCTTTCTTTCTTTCTTAATTGTTTTATTTTTATTTTTATTAATTATAAAGCCCTGTTCTGGATTTCATTTACCAGACTTGATCTTTCCAGCCTGTTAAACTGATCAGTTTAAGCTCATCATCAAACATTTTTGTTGATGTGTTTGGGTATTATGATGAACCCTGGTTTTCATCATCAGCTCCAGATTGTAAAATAAATCCTAAAGAAAAGTAACATCTACATGCAAAGCATTTGCATAGACTGCTGAAGAGTGTAGGACAGTGGTAGCCTCATGTTCAATAATAACTATATTTTGACTTCTAAAGCAAATATTGACACATGAGATGCACTGCGATTCCTTTGATTAATTAGTCAGTATATAGGAAAAAGAAAAAAAAAAAAAAAGAAGATCATCAGACCTAATTTTGTAATATTAACAGACTTTGACAATGATTCATCTCTCGTTATTAGACTGTTTGGAAAGTATAGGAATACTAATATAGAAAAAAATACTTCAATGCAAACCTTAACATGAAAAAATACTATCTTTGAAAAAGAAAAACAGACAACAAAAGTATGTAGGCTTACATAAAGTTGACTGTTCTCCTGCATTCATCTCGTGATATAATCACAGCATAATTGATGTTAAATATGTGTCGTTCCTGGCATACCCTTTTTCTAGATTATTTTAGCATAAATTATCAATCTACTTGACCTTTATGATATTTTCTCAACATAATACAATTCTTTTCATTGCACAGCATGCATAAATGCAGTCTAAACACATGCCAGTTGTCTCCCTCGGGCCCAGTCAGGCCATTTCAGTCATTCTCCATTCCCATTAAATGCAACTATTCAATTCACACATGGTTATTTGAGCTGAGGAATCCTCTCGCTTTGCCAAAACGTACTGTAAACTCTTTAATATCTTATTAAATGAATGTCAAACTAATATGTGCGTTGCATTTTCCAATTCAACAGAAAGCATGACAAGGAACAAAGGAGCAGATCAGCAGAGGGTGAGATTTTGTCATGTAAGCGCCGTTCATGGATACAGAGTCACATTGTAAATGTACACACTGGGGGCGAAAAGCAAATTCCTTCGTGGTCACTGTGAACTTGGTCTGCCACCATGAAAGGAATTCTTGAAACATGCTAACAGCGAAAAACCTTGAAAAACCTCAAAGGCATTACACTAAATCATCCAAACGAAGCATATTTTCACTAAGATATAAGGCTGCACAGAATTCAGACAAGTTTTCACATTATTGAATTAATATTTGTCATCGATACTCAAATATACACATGCAAATTAATGACAGCTATTAAAAACAATCATATATGAATAGTAATGTTGAGAAAAAGGGGGGGAAATTGCATATCATCCCAATATTTGTCTTTGGGTGTAACACTGTTTACAAAGAGGATGTTTAAGAAACTAGCACTAGCAACCACAGTGAGTTTGTTCAGTCAGGTTGTGTCCGCTGTCATTATGTTAACTAAATATTCAACAGCTTGTGTCCTGCGGCACGACTTACCAGAAGCACATTGGACACTCGATCACATGGCTATTCTGAAGATAAAAGAGATGGTTCACCCAAAAACAAAGATTCTGTCATGCATTTCTTAAAAACATAAAAGAATACATTTTGAGATGTCCTGAGATTCAGTTTTTCTACTTAGCAATACAAAGATTGAACTGCAAAAGAAAATGCATCAGATAAAAGCACAAAATTGCATAACATGCACAGTCATGCATTTCAAAATGACTAAAAAATACAATAGGAACAACCAAAATAGCTAGAGTAAAGACATAGTTTAAAATAATCCAGACAGTTGGCAAAGCTGAATGCAAGTACTGTATATGGGTTCTTCTTCATATGGCCACTTGTGGCCCTGTGGGTTTTTTAGAAAGTAAACAAGCAGGCCTACAATAACATTTAGTTGTGAAATATGACGTTTTTAAGATGTTTATTTATTTATGGTTCTTTGAAAAGGCTACATTGACAGGTATAAAGGTGGAAAAAGGAAATCAATTCCCGGGACATAAAAATATACTAGTTCAATTTCAATCTATGTGGAAATAAATCTACTGTTGTCCAGAAGATGTCAGCAAGTGTCCTGCCCACAAAGCAAACTACGGATAATTTCAAGAAAAACGAAATGCACAGTTTAGGTAGGCTACTCTAGTCAGTTATTAAACTCAACCAATATAATTCATTCTCCCTCTGACAAAAGTAGCACATTTTTGAAAAGGCAACAGAAGCTCGCCACAAACTCATGAATGCCCACGTGCTCCGTTCACGCGCGTGCACGCAGTCCGCTTCCTGTTCAAGATGGCAGCCACCATGAAGAAAGGAGTGGTATGTGTTTAAAAACGGCTTTCTGTCTACATTCCCTTCGTAATTTTGCCCTAGTTTAGTAACGTGCTAGTAGCTCTGAAAGAGCGAAAACAGTGCACGATTGAGAGAGCAGAGAGACTCTGGAGAGGATTTGTTTTCACTGGTTGTAAGAGCAGCTAAATGGCTAACGTCACATTATTGTGATGATTGTCATGATTTTCTGGCATTGACATTTTTATTTATTTATTTTCCTTCAGCTTATGTGCAAGTAAATATCTGCTAACGTCACTGTGCATAAAGATTACAGCTTTATACTGTATTTATATATATATATATATATATATATATATATATATATATATATATATATATATATATATATACACATACACACAGATACATACATACATACACACACACACACACACATATATATATATATATATATATATATATATATAACTTTCAGCTTCAAGTTTTCTATACCAAAAATAAATAATATACAAACAAATAATTGTAAATAAAATGAACTGTGCAGAATTTCAAATTCAAACAACATGCTTTTTATGACATAACATTTGAACATAATTCTGTTTATTTACTCTGAAGTAATATTTTAAAACACTGCGTATGTCTACAGATACAGTATATGAACAAACTTATTGCAGGGCATTATTTATTGAGTTTATAGTTCCCTTTACACAAAAATATACTTATTTTCAACTTATAATGTGCATTTTAATATAGAGAGCAAAATGATTTGTTTATATTGAAATAAATGCATTGTTTTAATTAAAAAAAAAAACTTGCTGGAATCATAACAGGCAGCTGAAGATGTCAATGTAACATTCGAGGACCAGCAAAAGATCAACAAGTTTGCCAGGAATACAAATCGGATGTCTGAACTTAAAGATGAAATCGAGGCTAAAAAGGTAAATAGATGGTTTGAAATGCATTCTAGTTTACATTTTGTTCAGGCGGATGCTGATCAAATCCTTTTTATGCAGAAATCCTTACAGAATCTGGAGGATGCCAGTGATGACGTCATGATGTGTGAGGACGACGCACTGCTGATCCCGTATCAGATCGGAGACGTGTTCATCAGTCACTCTCAAGAAGAGACGCAGGAGATGCTGGAGGCAGCGAAGGTGACAAACCAAACCCTGTGTGTTTGTGTGTCTCCCGCAGAGCTAGTGAGCCCTACTGAGCCTTGCCTCAATCTGGAAAACCTTGTAGCCTTGTGGTTAAAGATCTGGGCTGGAAAGGTTATAAGTTCAAATCTCACAAGAGTTATAACCTCAGGTTATTGCAGGAGGACCTATAATATGTGTATTAGATTTACTGGCCATGAACCTGCATTACTTCATTTCCTTTTGCTCATATAAAAAGTATCTAGCTTGTATTTTTGACTTAAAATAGATGTGCGGGAACTCTGAAATGTATTTAGGAGCACATGTGGAAATAAAGCAAGTCCCTGCAGGTATTTAAAAAGTCTTAAATATCTTCAATTGTATAACAAACATCTTAATCATTTTGAGAGGTCTCAAATTTGGACATACAACCTATGATATGATTATTAAACTTCTAAAGCACTGTATATTTCAAAGTTTGCAATCAATGAAAACTGTGCATTATTGCTTATTATCGACTGTTGATGAAATATGGTAATGTTTTCTTTATGGTGTTTATGTTGTAGATGGTTGTAAGAGTGCATATCTTATCTCCCTCATTTTTTTTTGAACAAGTAGCTAACAATAGTAAAGCATGGACACTTCAAAATAAAAGTCCTAGTGTATTTCAGTATTGTTCATAAATAAAAGTCCTTCATTAGGGTTTTTTTTTTTTTTTTTTTTTTTTTTTTTTGCTTTTTTCCTGGTTGATATTGGTATTTTGGTAACATTATCTAGCATTTTATTAAATATTAACTCTTGTAGTTTCTGTCTGGGCTGCCCTGTTATTTAACACATTATTCAGTATATAGATTTGACTAGTATTAGCACAAATCAAGTTACAATTACAGTACCTAACGCAAAACCATCAAGCAAGAAAAAACAGACTAGATACATTTTTCACAGAGTTGTTAGATGTTAAAGGATATTTTTTTGCTTTTATTGGAATTTTTTATCTCATTTTTGCAATCCTTGAACAAGTTACCGGGCAACTGGCGTCTAACGTTCTTTGCTTTGCAAAACTTGTACTTGTGTTTCTTGCTTGCCGAGTGTTTGTTTTGAACTCTGGTTGTAGCGCTCAACGTTTGCATACTTGTATTCTGGTCTCCACAGGAAGCTCTGCAGGATGAGATCAAAGCTCTGGAGGGCCGTGTGTCGTCCATACAGGGGGTCCTTGGAGATTTGAAGGTTCAGTTATATGCCAAGTTTGGAAACAACATCAATCTAGAGGCAGATGAGAGCTGAGACCTCAAGCATGTGGATTTGACCTCACAGACTGTCAGTCTCCAACAGGAAATGGCATTTCTACTCTGACAACTAGTTCTTGCCCTGTTTACTCTGGTGATGTTTGTTGCATTTCACATGTCGTTATGTTTAGTGAATTATTTGAGCTGTTGCATACAGGTGGTTTTGGGACCGGCTGGATAAAGCATCCAGCAAGAGAGAATGAGAGGCACTGATGTAAAAATAAAAAAGCTAAATATTTACATTGTTTCCATCTCTTTCAATTTTCTAATTCATTTTTTTCTTATTATTGGTGCAATCATGTAGGCTTAGCATAGTTGGTAAAGTTTTGAGCTGATAATGGAAAAGTTGCAGGTTTTAATCCTTCAACTTTCAGCTCATATCTAACCATTGCGCCCTTGAGCAAGACTTTTAACCTCAGAGGGAATAGCATATTAAGTGTACTTTTTGAGTTGCTTTGGATAAAAGTGTCAGCTAAAAGATTTGTTTAATGTAAGTTATTTAATGTTTATTTTAAAACTTAAACTATGATTCAAAAGTTTAGGGTCGGTTTTTGAAAGAAATTAATACTTTTATTCAGCAAGGATGCATTAAATTGATCGAAAAAGTGACTAAAGACATTTATAATGTTACAAAAGATTTCTATTTCAAATAAATGATGTTCTTTTGAATTTTGTGTAATAAAAAATAAAAAAATATTATGGTTCCACAAAAACATGAAGCACAACTGTTGTCAACATTGATAATAGAAATGTTTCTAAATCAGCATAATGATTTTTGAAGGATCATGTAACACAGGACTGGAGTAATGATGCTTAAAATTCAGCTTTGCATCACAAGAATAAATTATTTTAAAATATATTCAAATAGAAATTAATTTTAAATGTTTACTGTATTTTTAATCAAATAAATGCAGCCTTGGTAAGCATAAGATAATTCTTCCAAAAACATTTAAAAATTTTACAGACTCCAAACTTTTTGAACAGTAGTATATTTGAAATTAGTTTATATCTGAAATATTTGGATATTTTCAGTACAGTTTACAAATGGGAATCATTCAGTTTGAGTACTAGAGTAGTGTCATGGTAGAATAGGTGTGCAAATGGCAGTTGTTGTTTTTAATGTTTTTATAGGTTTGAAGCTAAATGTTCATATTTACACGCAGGCCCCAGTGAGGATCGAACTCACGACCCCTGGTTTACAAGACCAGTACTCTAACCACTGAGCTATGGAGCCAGCTGATACGCACTAATGACTCATAGACCATTTATGCAAAACACCATAAGTAGCAAGATGCTTAAAAGCATAGTTCACCCAAAAATGAAAATTTGGCAGGCCATCCAAGATGTAAATGAGTTTGTTTATCATCAAAACAGATTTGGAGAAATGTAGCATTTCATCACTAGCTCACCAATAGATCCTCTGCAGTCAATAAAAATATGACTGCAGAGGATTTTACGACTAAAATATGAGTTCTCTATCCATAATATAGCTTTCTTCAGTGAAAAGTCGTCTCGTCTGAATCAGGAGAGAAACAGGCAAAGATCAAGCACCATTTACAAGCAAAAACAGTCCAAAAAAGTGGGTGGATTTTGATGTGAGAGGACAACAGGGGATGGACGTTTTCACTGGAGGAAGCATTAGATTATGGAGTGGTGTGGATTACTTGTGGAATATTGTGACGTTTTTATCAGCTGTTTGGACTCTCATTCTAATGGCACCCATTCACTGCAGAGGATCCATTGGGGAGCAAGTGATGTAATTAAATACATTTCTCCAAATCTGTTCTGGTGAAGAAACAAACTCAAACACTCTGGATGGATCCTGAGGGTTTCAGCAAATTATAATTTTTGGTTAATCTATTCCTTCAACCATCTCTTTTAAGTGTTTGAATGAGAAATTAATACCTTTATATAATAGAAAATATGGGCTGTAACTCAGGACGCAAATTCCAACAAGCCTGGATTTTATCTCAGAATCAGAGATGAATAACAATTTATTCATATTTTGTATTGATTTTCAGAAGTAAGCTTTGAAGAAAGCTTTGGCTGGACTCTGGAAGGGAATACAGGTTTTTTTATTTTTATTTTTATTTTTTTATTTTAGTGTAAATCCAAACAGCCGCATTGTGCATTAAAAAGCTGTGACCTTCTTGCATTATTTGCACAAGATATCATCATATTTAATCACACACAGTTATTCTACTGAGCAAGAAGTATAATTATTACTTTCTGTAATTGCATCATTACAGCGTAAACGCAGTCACTACGTAAGTGAGTGCTGAATTCCAGCTGTTGTGATTTCTCTACGCTGGTCTGGTCCTGCTGGAGCAGCAGTGAGTGTACTGGCCTAATTAAAGTGAGCGTGTGGGTGTGGCCTGCTCCAGCTAATAAAACAGCAGATAAATAAATGGAGTTAGAGGCTCTGGCGGCCGCCCTCGAGAGAATCCAGATCTCAATTAACAAGTTCCTCTGCCCTGTGGGCACAAAGAGAAGCTCCGCCCACCACTCTCATCCTGAATCTGAGGAGATCAGGGCTCTTATTTCCCACACAACTCTTCTTCCTTCTACTTCATTCTATCCTGTCTTTCTTAATTTCTTTCCTTCTTGTGCTTCCTCCTTCCCTTTTCTCACTCCTGCCCATTCTTCCTTCATTCCTTTTTCTTCCTTCCTGCTTTATTTCATTATTTTTTCTTAATTTCCACTATTCCTTCATTCTATTCATTTCTTTCTTTTTTTGTTCTCTTCCTTGATTTCCTTCCTTCCTTCGTCTTTCTGCTTTTATTTCCTTCCTCTTTTCCATCATCCTTCTTTCTATTAATTTTTCCTTTCTGCCTTCATTCTCTTCCTTTTCTTGTTTCCTTTCTTCCTTCATTCTGCTTTTATCTCGTTTGTTTGTTTGTTTCTTTCTTTCTTCTAAAAAAAAATCTGTAAAAATAGGGCACAATATATTTGTCACGGTGCACACACGAGGGGTGAACGAGGAGATGAAGGTAAACTCAAAATACAGTCTTCAATGAAATCCAAACAAGACACGGCAAGACAAGGCAGTGCTGACACACAGGAACACTGGGGAGTAACGAACAGACCAGACAAAACTGAACAGAACAGACAGGAACTAAATACACATAATAATAATCACACACACCTGAATGAAATCATAAACAATCACGAGGACAGGAACAGGAAGGACCAAATAAGGGCATGGAGGGAAACACATGACACACACGACAGACATGACTGTGACATTACTCCCCCCTCCCGGAAGGCGTGACCCGCGCAGTAACAGTACCACCAGGGAGGGGGGGTGGGCGCTCTGGAGGCCCCTCAAGACAGACACAGACAGTAATACAGGACGGGGCCTCCAGGACGGACAGACAGGAATGGGCGCCATGACGAATCAGGGATCTCAGGAGGCCATGGCGGAGCTGGGAGGTCTGGAGGCCATGGTCCTCGGTCCCCTCGGCCCGGCCACTACAGCCGGAACCCCTTTGATGAACACAGGAACAGGAGCCCTCCGTGGGCGAGACTCGGAAACAGGACGATCCACAGGAACAGGAGCCCCTCTTGGGCTAGGCTCGGAATCTGAGGCCTTACTGGGCATGACGGGAGATCCACAGCCCTTCCTGGGCTGGACTTGGAGTCAGGGGCCCTCACAGGGACTGCTTCTACATCTACGACAGCCATAACCAGAGGAGCTGCCAGGCACTGAGCTGCTGTTTTGAGTGTTAGTGCTTAAGTGATAAAGTCATCACAGTAAATTACTCCTTATGAGCCTTTTGCACTTCAGATCAACTGTGTTTAACTCAGGAGTGTTACTTGTTTGTGCGATTTTTTTTTTTTTTTTTTTACCATTTAGATATGAGAGATATGAACTAGATATTTATATTTAAATACAAATTAGATATTTATTTATTGTTTTGGTGGGTCAAATTTCTTCTTTTTTAAATCTACTGTACTTCGGAAAAGTATTGCCCATTTTAGCTTCTACTGTACACTCTTAAGAAAAATGGTTCTAAACAGTACCAGAAAAGGGTTCTTCGGCTTGTAACAATAGCAGAACCCTTTTTGATGCTAAATAGAACCCTTTTTATAGGGTTCCAATAGAGAACCATGCTTTGAAAATGCTATATAGGTTAAAAATAACCTTTTTAACAACAGTTTATTTTAATTAGTATTAATATATTAATGTATTTATATTATTATTAATATTATTTGTATATATTATTGATTAATATTGTTTTTTTGCACCTCTATCTGCCTGGTGTCTTGTATATCTTGTAGTGTCTATTAGGGTTTTACAGAAAAACAACAACTACGTGTCATTTAGGTACTTTTATTTTTTATTGGCATGTGGATTTGTAGCAAAAATTACAGTGTTCTAACAACAGTTATTAGCAGAATACATTAATAAATGACAATTGACATTGAACATAAATAAATACTACAAGAAGTAAAACAAAATACTGAAATGAAGACCAATTTCCAGTGAAATACTATATTTTAATAATCCTCTAAGATGCCTACAAGTCCATCATTATGTGTATTTTGGTGTGATTAAGTGCCAGTTTCTCTCTGCAGATGAGGAGGTTGTAGGATGTGATGCATCTGAAATACACAATTGAGTTTAGAGGTACAATGTGTCTCCTTCCATTTGTTTTTGTAAAAACAAAAAAGGACCATAAATTCAGTATTTTTGTTACTTACTTAGTGGTGAAGTAGAGAGGAGTGTCCTTAACTGAACAGGGCTGGTCACACTTACATGTTCTCTTAAACTGAAAAGAGAAAAAGACGATATGAACCAGTTACAATTTGAAAGTTAAAAATTATAGACATTTTAAGAAAGAAATCATTTACCTGTTGAGAGTGTGTTGACAGTCTGTGTAGTTAGCTGAACTCCAGAAAATCAGTAATAAGCCATCTTTTTTAGAGTGTAGCCACTGTTAGTAATAAATAAATCTAACAATATGGATTATAAATTCAATGTCTCTGTTACTTACTTAGTGGAGAAGAGGAGTAGCTATCCTCAGCTTAACAGAGCTGCTCAGACTTACATGTGATCACAAGAAGAGAAAAGAACATGTTTGTTTGAAAACCTGACACAATTATAAAGTTAAATTTGTATCTAAATTTAAGAATGAAATCATTTACCTGTTGAGAGTGTGCTGACAATCTGTAGTTGGATCACTGAACTGCAGAAAATCAGTAATGATGTGCTGTGACAGTTACAGATTTGAAAAAGAAAAAGGCAGGAATAAAGAACCCTAAACTCTGACACAAAGAACCATTAAAGGGTTCTTCAGGATGCTATGGTTCTAAATAGAACTGTTACTACATGTGAAGAACCTTTGAACTCTTTTTTTTTAGAGTGTACCAGGTGAAGCTATGCTCCAAAATGTAACACCTAAACTCTGTCGAAAATCTAAAACCATGATCCTATGTTTGATCTTTCATTTATTGCTTTACTGCAGAATAGTTCACCCAAAAATTAAAATTTGCTAAACGTTTACCCTCAGGGCATCCTGGATGGAGATGTGTTTGTTTCTTCATCAGAACAGATTTGGTGAAATTTAGCATTACACTTGCTCATCACTGGATCCTCTGCAGTGAATGGGTGCCATCAGAATGAGAGTCCAAACTGCTGATAAAAACATAATAATAATCTACACAACTCCAGACCATCAATTAACATCTTGTGAAGTAAAAAAAAAAAACTGCATGTTTGTAAGAAACATATTGATAATTACCATGTTTTTACATTCAAACCATTGCAAGTCTGAATAAGGAGAGAAATATGCACAGATCAAAGACCGTTTACAAGCAAAAACAGTCAAATATGTTGGTGGATTTTGATGTGAAACAACGACAGAAGATGGACCTTTTCACTAGAGGAAACATTATTATGTATTTTTGCCCAACTTGAGGATTATTGTGATGTTTTTATCAGCTGTTCATTCATTCATTTATCAGACTCTCATTCTGACGGCACCCATTCACTGCAGAGGGTCCACTGGTGAGGATGCACTCCAAATCTGATCCAATGAAGAAGCAAACTCATCTACATGAGGGTGAGTAATTATTCATTTTTGGATGAACTATTCCTTTAGGGGACTCAACCGCTTTAGAAATCCAAATATGCCAAGTCCACATCAACTGTGCGATCTGATGCCAACTGTGACATCAGTACTTAAGAATTAGTATTTACAAATTCTGCTGTAATGTGATTGATGGTTTGCAATGCACTTCCCCAATCTTTCCACTAGGGGTCTCTGTTTCTCAAGTAATTCTGCTCAAGGCGCATTATTTTTAGACACTTTCACACCAGATCGTCTATGGGGGTTACATACATCGAAAGGTCACCACCAGCAAATCAAGATTTCTGATTGAATCTCTCATTTTAACAAGCTGCTGAAACGTGTCTTGTTTATTCATTTTGATCACCGTGCAGCGTTATTGCCCACAAACAGATGGCAAACACATGGTGCGCTGTGCAGCCCATGGGAGAACAACCACAAATCTGTCTCCCAGTACTCTCTCCTTTCCTCTGAGGGGTTCATAGTCATCATTCAGTATCTCCCTCGAGCGCTATAAAACATAAAACTGCACAGAGGCGTATCACACTTGCTCCTTTTTGTGTCAGCGGTAATCTCAATTGCCAAGGAACAAACATCACTAATTTTTAATGCCTTTTTTATGCTGCATGCTGCTACTTGTGGATTATTTAGGAGTAAATCCCTGGTCTGAAATTGCTGCGCTTTCTTAGTGTTGCCTTCAATTCAAATGGACTGTCTAGTATCTGGATAGATTATATTGCTCATTTTGAAATATGAAACATACTTTTTCAGTTCTTTTTAAATCCAGATGCTCAGGTGTAGGAAATATTTTGTGGAAGATATACTGCAGCAATCCATCTCAAAGCCCTGATAGGTTGCGTAATGAAGTTCATCTTTTAAATATCTAATGCTCTCAGCAGGGGTTTTAAGTCCTGGAGATCCGTCTACCTGCAGAGTTTTTGCTGGAATTTCCTACTAAAAAACAGTGCAATTGAATGTCACTTGAAGTATTTCCGAATTGAATGCATGTGGAAATCTAGCGCTCTGATTTTTCTGCAATGCGGATGTACACAGCTAATTGACTTCTAAGCAAATCAAATGCATCAATGAGTCAAAGATCCCACAAACACATGATAATAAAACCTGTTCAGCAAATGTTTGTAGAACACAGTACACCATCTTCTGTTGATAATTGTACACCTGTCTAACAAACTTAATTAAGACATAAGATTAGGTCTGTTCAACAAGAATAATACAAGGTTATTGAAGCAAATTATTATTTTTTTGTTAAACCAACTGTGTAGATTTAATTAAAAGTGACAGTAAAGACATTTAAATAACATAAGAATGATAATCAGAAATGTTTCTTGAGCAGCAAATCAGCATATCAGAATGATTTCTGAAGGATCATGTGACACTGAAGACCGGAGTAACGATACTAAAAATCAACAATGCATCACAAGAATAAATTATATTTTTACAATATATTCAATTAGAAATGTTATTTTGAATAGTAATAATATTTCACAATATTACTGTTTTTACTGTATTTTTGATTAAATAAATGCACCCTTGGTGAGCAGAAGAGACTTCTTTCAAAAATATTTAAAAACATACTGACGCCAAACTTTTGAATGTTAACTAGAACCATATTCTGTTTTTGAAGCAACTTGAAAGTGTTAAATTTACTTTTCTTGGACTATTTACTTATTGAATTTGACATCACAACTCAAAGTTCAAAGGCCAGCTATCTGTTAACAAAAACCTCCTTAGTACGTTCCCATCAGCAGAGAAGTATATACTTTTAAGAATGTAGTATCAGTTTGTGAGTTGACACAGCCACTTGATATTTTCAGACAGGTGTGTAGCTTGGTTCAAATGTGTTAAGATGACTAGCGCATTCAAACTGATGCAAAACAGCAAATCCAACATCCTCCGCACATGACGGAAAACAAGACCCTTCACTTGACAGCCCATGTAGAAGAGATTATGACAGCCTGACATGTACGGGAGCGCCGGGGGATTTGTGGTAGATTATAAACCTTGGCCCACTGCTGGATGTGGCATGGAAAAGAGCTCAGGGATGCGTGATACGACGCGCGGCGTGGGCCGTGTAAGAGAACTCATTGAGGATTCGGCGTGAAAGAGACGCTTCGTTGGTCCAGATGGACTTGCAATGAGGAAGCAATCACTGGCAGGGACTCGGAGATGAATTCATTTGCCAATAATTACATTTCAATCATTGCGGCTTGGGACGCTCTGCTAGGATGCTGAGGGCTTGCTGAATGAAGTCATATTAATGTGTGTTTGAACTTTGCAGGGAACAGACTCTTTGAAATGGAGTTTCAGAGCCGTGCCTGTCATTATTACCAGTCTGTCATTGCCCTTGGGAGAGGGAGTGTTGTTTTAAAGGGATAGTTCATCCTATTAAATTAAACTTCTGTCATTATTTACTCACTCTCATGTTTATCTGAACCTGTGTGACTTTCTTTCTTATGTACATCAGGAATGGAGGATGAATATATTTTTCCATATATTGAAATTCATAAGAGAACTAAGGCTGTCAAGCTCTAAAAATAAAGTAAAACACCATGAAAACGAATTTGGATCAACATAAGAGTGAATAAAAGATGACAGAATTTCCATTTTTTGAGTAAACAGTTGTTTTAAATGTAAAAACGACATTTTATGCATTGTTTTTTTTTTTTTTTTTCATTCTCTGGTGGATCTTTAAAATCATTTGATACCCATCTTTTTTAAGGTTGGCCATATTTCCTATATGCCATTTCCCCTGACATTTTTCATCCAATATTCTCTAAGATTTGGTCAGATAATCTTCAGACCTTGGCAGTCAAAAATTTTAATATTCCAAACCGTTTTCCTGAAACATTTTCCAAAATGACAAAACACCACGAAAATGAGTTTGGATCAACATAAGAGTGAGTAAAAGATGACCATTTTCATTTTTGGGTTCAATTCAACTGTTTCTTTAAATGTACAAACAATATGCATTTTATGATTTTTATCACACTCTGGTGGACCTTTAAAATGATTTACTTTCATCTTTTTTTTAAGATCGGCCATGTTTCTTATATGTGCCATTTCGTTTGATTTTTTTCCCCTTAAATTTTCATTCAAAATTTCTAAAACTTTGGTCAGATAATCTTCAGACCTTGGTAATTAAAAATTCAGAAAAATGTTTTGAAATTCTAAAGAAATTACATAAAAACCCAATGAAAGTGTCATGAATACGAGTTTGGATCAACATGAGAGTGAGTAATTTTTTGGGTGAACTGTTTCATTAAACATAAAAAAAAATTACTTTTGGTCAGATAATCTTTACACCCTAATAGTTAAAAATTCTGAAAGATTTTTGATATTCCAAACTGTTTTCCTGAAACATTTTCCACTACAAAAACAAACAAAAAAAAATCTCTATCTATCTATCTATCTATCTATCTATCTATCTATCTATCTATCTATCTATCTATCCATCTATCCATCCATCCATCCATCCATCCATATATATATATATATATATATATATATATATATATATATATATATATATATATATATAGTTTCAGGAAAACGGTTTGGAATATAAAAAAAAAAAAACTGATAAGATTTATTCTAGCTTTATGGGTTATTTTCTTATAAACACTTGAATGTGGCCCATTTTTATATATACATAAAAAAAATAATAATAATTTTGCATATGCATCTGCAGACACAATCTCTTGATCCTGCTTCTTCTTTCTGTGTTTTATCCAGAAATTCAACACTCTTTCAGAAGATGCGTAATAGTGCCTCCAACTGTATAACAGTGAAAACACAGAAAGCTGGAAAATTCTATCAGTGGTGGGGAAAGAGTTAAATGTATAAACAACATTTTATGTATTGTACATTTTTGTCATATTCTGGTGGCTCGGTCTTCCCTCATCACTGAGGCGACACACTGATCATTGTTTTGGGATTGGACCGAATCCATTTGCAAGCTCCACCAGCCCTCTCTCTCTCTCTGTCTCTCTCTCTTTCAAGGGCAGATATCCAAACTGTCTCTGATTACAAAATTACTGATAATTTTGCTGCCGCCCTGCATTTGATTCATTCTCAGCATAACATTACAGGCACCAGCTTCCACTCGGTAAACCCATCCAGTCAGTCCAGTCACGTCACTCGTGTCCACTTCTCAACAAACACAGACAGTTTTCTGAGTGCTTGCATAAAATCATGAGGAACACTGAATCCAGAGGCACTGAGCATTGTTTAGCAACTTTATAATTGAACAAAGTTTTTTTGTTCTAAAGCACTCAAATTTTGAGTTTAAAGCAGCCCAAAGAACAGTACTGTAAAAGTTGTGGTAATATCTTTCAATAAGGATCAATACATTAAGATTAGTTATTGCATTAGGCATGAACCAAGCAATACTTTACATCATTACAGCAGATTTTAGATTTAGATAATAAATGGTGTACAAAATTGTTGTTCATGATTGAACCTTATTGCAAAGTGTTAAAGTTTGACTATTAGTTGTGATTAGAGTAAATTGAAAATTTATTGATTTGAATCTACGTCCACTAAACTGGTGGGAATCTTGACTTTTAACTTATATTTTCATTTTTAAAGGGCACCAATTATGTCCCTTTTTATAAGATATAATATAAGTCTCAGGTGTCCCCAGAACGTGTCTGTGAAGTTTCAGCTCAAAATACCCCACAGATCATTTATTATATCATTTTGAAAATGTCTATTTTGCGTGGAAGCAGAAACACACAGTTGTTTTGCATGTCTCTTTAAATGCAAATGAGCTGCTGCTTCCCGCCCCCTTTTCCAGAATAGGGCTGTGCCTTTACAGCTTGTACCTCAGATACTCTGCTAAAAAACATTTGATTGGTTTCAATTATCATGTCTATTGCACTGAAAACATGCATTTTAAAGCCATATCAGTTTAAACTTCTGATATTTGGTTTCCTGAGCGCACACACCCAAAGCAGCTGTCACATGGCATGAGTGCGCTTAAACTGTCAAATACCCACAAGTTTATTTTAATAAGTTACAAAAACACAGTTGGTTATGTCTGCGAACTTAAACAGCTGGGAAAGAAATTACATATTTATATTAGATCTGTGTATTAAGTGATAGCAGTGTAATATACAGTACCTACTGCCAAATTATAAAATAAAAGCAGAAAATCACTCACTGCCCTTGACTAAATAACGCCTTTAAGCTTTAATAAGAAGACATACTTGAATGCTGCTTTTAAATCCTCTAGTGTGATTTCAAAGGTCTTTCTTAATTTCATGCTTTAGCGTGTATTCAATTTTCTCCAAATTTTGATCAGATAATCTTCAGACCATGGCAGTCAAAAATTCTGAAAAGATTTTTAAATATTCCAAATTGTTTTCCTTAAATGCACAAATGAAGTTGGCATTTAGGGTGCTAAACAACACGTGAAGTTATATCTTGGCAATGCTTCGGCGTAATAAGTGAAATGACTATGAGAAAAATATTAAGAGTAATACACTAGTCATGACACATTTTTGTAGACCAAAACAGTTTTCCACTGGCTTTTAGATTATTGCAGAAAATAAGCTTGGTTACCAACAATACTTGGATAAACTTGGATACTTACATGGTTTACATAATCTTCACTAATTAAACACAACTTTCATGAATTTTGAAGACTAAATACAATTGCTAGAAGTAAAAAGAAACTATACGATCACATGACTTCAACATCACCACCATTAAGCCAAAAACAACAATAGTTTGCTCTCTTTTAATATGCCTCATTTTAATGCAGTGTTCAAGATCACTGATGTTATTATTAATTATGGCCCATAATTACTGTTTAGAGCAATATTTTATACAACATCCATTTCCAGAGTTTCAGAAGAATACCAAACAACCAGAACTGCTGTTTGCATTCATTTTCTAGCTGTATACTCTTTCTGTATGTCAACAGATTCCTGTGTTTATTCCTATTTTCATTTCTCTCGAGAAAGTTGATACGTAAATAAGACGTAATTGAGAAGTGTACTATAAATAAGAGTTCCCTTTCAGTCGGTCACTGCAAGTCACGTCGGTGACCAACAAATGGGATCTCGCTTAGAGAGACCAATCCACTTCGAGTGTAAACTAAATGAGCCAATGCACATTGGCATGCAATGATTGCATCCAGCTGCTGCTGATGACAGCGCGAGCATAAATAGGCAGCAGGTGCAACGCATACCAGCTTTTCGCTTCGGAGCCGAGCGGTTATCATTTTGCCCCTACCAAATCTGTTCGAGTGACGACGAGTTCCGTGCGCTTTAAGGGAGCTTTTGTATTGGCGGACGGCGCTTCAGCGGTGGTCGTTCCGTGTCGAGCGGGTTGCGCACTTCAGGTTGCACTACCCTCTGTTGTGTTGCAAGAGGCCATCTCCCCTGTGCGTCTCAGCACTAAAAGAGCATTTCCCTGAAAGAGCAATTTCTCTAAAAGAGTATATACTGGTGCGTCTTTGTAAAGACGACGGATCGTCTTTTTAAAGATATCGTTTCACCTGTGCGTTTCTGGATGCGGTTGTTACCTGGCGCCAGGTAATGGTCACGATCGCTGCCTCATGTGTCTGGGCATAAAGCACGTTGAGGCGGCGTTCGTGGATGAGTCATGTTCTCATTGCGGGAAGATGACCATCTCGGAGCTGTGGACCAGGCTCTGTTACCTTAACAGGGGCGGAGCTCCGTTGCCTCTGCCTTGATCTAGTGTTCGTCCTGGCGGCAGCCAGGCGAGGACTACTTCAGGCAGTAGCGCGGGCAGTCTGAGGGTTACAGTGGTGGCAAACCCTCCAGGGAACCAACCCTCGGGGGACCATTGCTCCTCTTGCACTCCACAGCTAGTCGAGCTGCCAAAGGAATGCGCTGGGCCCTCTTTAAAGAGCGTACCAGTGGTATCCTTCTGCACTCCTCCCGACGACCGGATGGCGATCACTGCATCGAAAGGGGGAGCTTTCTGGAGAGGAGGATACGGCTGCACTGCCGCCCTCTGGGACGGTGGCAATACCTGAATCTGAAGTGGCCTGTGGAGAAGCTGCCTCTGCTTTACACGCCATGGCGCTACTGCAGGTTCATCAGGCAAAGGCACTGAAGGACCTGCACGAGGGTGGTTACGATCCGGAGGTTCTGAAAGAGCTCCGAACCTCAACTGACCTCGCACTCCGAGCGATGTCCACACTTGTGGTCCAGGAGCACCATCTCTGGCTGTGTCTGGCCGACATGAGGGACGCCAATGAAGTTCGGTTCCTTAATGCTCCCGTGTCCCAGACTGGCCTCTTCGGCGACGTGGTCGAGAGCTTTGCCCAGCAGTTCTCGGCCGCACAGAGGCAGACTGAGGTGATTCGTCACATCCTGCCCCGGCGGGCAGCTGCTGCCTCCACCCGCCCGCCGGCCGCAGCGCCCCTGCCTGCTCGTCGCCAAGGGTGGCCCTCTACGTCCGCCCCCGCTCCCACGCAGCAGCCTCCACCCAAGCAGCGCCGTGGAGCCGGGCGTAGGCAGGCCGCCCCCGTCAAACATGCCGGTAAGTGTAAGAGCAAGCAGCCCTGAGATGGGCGACCCAGAGATGTAGGAATTTGCTCTTCGGGAGATGGTGAACGCACCACTCCCTCCCCCGGAGGAGGGCCGGGTGGAGAATCTTTTGTTTCGTTCTGTTCCGCCGTTGGCTCTATGGCCAGCGGTACCCAAATTCTCGACAAAAGAGCACTTTTGTCGAGAATAAATAAGAGGGGCAGACCCAGCTCCCACTTTGCTTTGTCCTGTCCGCGCTTTAAGATGCTACATGGACTGGACACAAAGCTTCAAGACCTCAGACCAGCTCTTTGTCTGTTACGGAGACTGACAGAAGGGGAAGGCCGTCTCCAAGCAAAGGATGGCCCACTGGATAGCGGATGCCATCACCCTGGCTTATCAGGCACGGGCTGAGCCCTGTCCGCTCACTCTACTAGGAATGTTGCATCCTCCTGGGCACTGGCTCGTGGTGCCTCTCTGACAGATATCTGTAGAGCTGTGGGCTGGGCGACCCTCAACACTTTTGCTAGATTCTATAGTTTTCGTGTTGAGCCAGTATCCTCCTGTGTTCTCGCCTCAAACGGGTAGAGGCACTGAGAGGCCCCGGTGTAGTGTCGGCTTGCTAAAACTGCTAAGACTGCTCCAGAGTGTCCGGACTGTAAACCCTGTCAAACTCCTCCGTCCCCTCGGCAGCCAGACGTGGCGGAGCGTCCGGCTCCAGGCCCTCACTCGATGAATCCGTGAGAACCGGTAGAGGGCTGGGTTCCATATGTAGAGACCTGAGTGGATCCCATATGTGTAAAAGTCCACGGTATAGCCTTAGAGCCCGTATTTCCCCGGCAGATCTCTCTGCCATTATTCAAGAGGGTTGTAATCACCTCTAATTCTTCCATATGCACCTAAATGGATCCATATGTGTAAGTGCTTCCGAAACCTCCTTCGGGAAGGATGGGGCTTCCGCAACGTTCCTGTTCCAAGTGGAACGGATACATTTACCCAGTGTTATCCAATCTCACTGAGTGGGTAGTGCCACAACAACAGTGACTGGTCTTCTTGTTGCGAGCCCGGCCTACACCAAAAGGGGCACAGGTGGCTCGCACAGGACACTGGAAGGGGCAGCATCCATGACGCTTTGGTAGGGATCCAATTTGTCGGTCACCGACGTGACTCGCAGTGACCGACTGAAAGGGAACGACTCAGTTACATATGTAACCCTCATTCCCTGAAGGAGGGAATGGAGACGTCACGTCCCGTCGCCACGGCTGCTGTACCACCGCTGAACAGCCCGGTTACCAGCTCGGCTCCTCAGCGAAAACCTGGTATGCATTGCACCTGCTTCCTATTTATGCTCGCGCTGTCATCAGCGGCAGCTGGATGCAATCATCGCATGTCAATGTGCATTGGCTCGTTTAGTTTACACTGGAAGTGGATTGGTCTCTCTAAGCAAGCTCCCATTTGAGATCACCGATGTGACGTTTCCGTTCCTTTCTTCAGGGAGCGAGGGTTACATACGCAACAGAGACGTTATTTTGGTATGAAGATGCCCAAACCAGTGCCCTCTGGCCAAAGTTGCCCAGTGATGACTTTTAATTTTTTAATTATAAATATGGTTGGATATAATGCAACATTTACTTTTGGCCCATGGCCCTCAGTATTTTTATTTATTTATTTTTTTTTTGTGCAAATTTGTGTAAAAAAGATTTTAGCATTATTTTAGTATTTATTAATGCTTTGAATTAGCCTTTTTTCAGTTTTCATGTTTTCTTTAATTTTTTTGTGTTTTTGTATTTTTTATTAGTTTGTTGTGGTTGTTTTCTATTTAGCTATATATTTTTTGTCAATTTTAGTTTTTATAATTTTAGTACTTGAACATATTTTATTTCTGTTATTTTCTCATCTAATATTTATATTTTAGCTTTATTTCAGTGAATGAAAATTATTTTAATAATTTTAATATTATTTATATACTATTATAATATTTATTAATACTTTGAATTAGCTTTTTAATTTTAGTTTTCATTTTAAGTTTCAGTCATTTTAATGTGCTTTTTCATTTTTATTAGTTTTTAAGCTTTTTCTATTTTGCTATATTTCTAGTTATAAGTTCTTGTAATTTTAGTAGCCTATTTCAGTGAATGTAAATATTTTTAAATAATTTTAGTTTTAATTAACAATAACAACACTGCTATGAATGAGAACCCTCCACCAGTAGAGGCTAACAGGTCCATGTTAACCAGCCAAACTTAGACCCTTTGTGGCCGACTAGGTCTGATATCACACATGGCTTTCACGCTGGATTTGAGATGAGGGTCTTCCTCTCACCTGTGCCGCTTTACCGGCTCATCCTCCGGTGATGACTCAAAGGCGCCTACTGATGCCGCGGTCCGGTTTACGTGAGCGAGGAAGCAAATGCGTTTCGAGAACATCCGCGGCAGGTAATCAATCAAAGTTCCTCTTTGTATCAGTCATCCATTGCTATTAGAAATGAGCTAAACTGATTAGAAGGGAACCACAGAGAACTTTTATCATCTGCCTCTCCGTTCTCTCCCATCTGCAGCACTCTGAGACAAAGCACTACAGGGTGTGAGGGATAAAACATTAATCTTCTTTTAGTAAGTGGGGTAACTGTTTTATTCCCGTGAGCCGGCCAGAGGCTGCCTGGGTGACTGCTTTCTCTAAATATGTTTTCGGCTCACTTACAGTCTTACAGTATACTGTGGGGCACAATCTTCATATATTAGTGTATTACAGATGTATGTGGAGTGTGTTTAGTTACCCAGTAACAGGCCTTGTGGTAAAAGTGCCACCAAAATGAACAAAAAATGCCCCAAAATTCAAAACAAAAGGGAAAAAAATTGACCCTGCACAATTAAATCAAACCTATTACAGTTGTTGCGATTAAATTAAAATGAATGTAAAGTGCAATTCTTGGATTTACAATGCATGTTGCATCAGATTGCTTTTTACATGTTGATTTTTGCAGCCTTGAGCATTATAACCAATCACACACGTTTCTGTTGATCTTATGAACGCAATGGCCAATCAGAGACTGTAAATGATGACAGAATCTTCATTTTTGAGTGAACTGTTCCTTTAAGTGAAAGATCACTTACTAATCTTTCCTGTTTAAAGTTATATCCAAGTTTACAACTTTGCCACTATGACGGTGTTATGCTATTAACAGTAAAAACCCTAAATCACCTGGAAAAATTATGATTTACATATTTACAAGTTTTAAAGAATGAATTTAAGTGCATTTATGAAATTATAAGCTTCACATTTCTGCCTTTAACTCTTGAAAAATTGCCCTATTCACTTCCATTGTAAAGTTGAGACTAAAATCGATCAAAAAAATATGCCACAGAAATATGCCACAAATGCAGCTGACTGAACTCATTTGCACACACAACCAAATTTGTATCAAAACTGCGTCTGATGCTCAGGACACTGACAAATTTGTCCCAGACATTTCTGTATATCCAGTATTTATGTCCCTCATATGAAAGGCAGGGGGGACACAATGGGTACAGTATTTAGAAATGGACAGATATTTCATGATAGATGAATGCCCTTTGCACTTGGCATTAATTTTTAATTCAAATCTGGAAATTCTTTAGCTGGATTGCATTTACACCTTGCATCCCAACTCATCTACACAGTGTGATGGATCTTATTTACCTGTGCAAAAATCACATTAAATTTTATTATTTATTTATTTATTTTATTTTAAAATTTGATTTTGTTCTTATACAGTATTTAATTTTTATTATTATTACATTTTATTATATATGTATTTTTTATATTTTACAAGTTATTTTATTTATATTTTTTTTCATTTTTTCAAATGTATTTACATTATTTGTATTTGTTGATTTATTTAAATTTTATTGAAATTTTTAAAATTTTCATATTTTAAGTCTCATTTTTATTTTTGATTATTGTTAATTTGATTATATTTTCAAGCACTATGTAAGGCTTTTGCGATCAGCTTGTTTAAATGATTACTTAAATGCATTCTGTTGATTTTCCCCCCCCAAATGAATCAGTGATCCGATCACAGTGCTTTTATTCTTGGCTTTTAATGTAGCCAAGTGCTTTCCATCTGTAATTGCATCACTGCAAACGCATGTTCATGTCAGGCGTAAAAGGTGGCCTCTGTTTTCTTTTGTTTTGCACTGTTTTTCTTTGTTCTGTCTAGTGGAAAGCAGCATTACTCCTTCCAACAAACACACAATCCCACAGTCAGTTGTTGTCCAGAAGATGACCACTGTGAGAAGGTTGACTTGTTTGTGACCCCAATATCCCTGAGCATCTGATGGTCGGCTGTAACATCTGCTGTCTCATTTGCCATTCTAATTCAAATCCCAGCGCGGCAGGAATCGGGAGAAAGTGTTCTAATTGACTCAAATTGCAACATACTTTTTCAAGAGTTGTTTTCAGAAATATTTATGGTCACATCTCACAGAGGTCATTGGTCAGGGACACTTACTGACAAAGAGTTTAACTAATATTCATAGTTTTATTTAATTTCATATTCAGAGAAATTTAAAGGGACAGTTCACCCAAAAAGGAAATTTGCATCATTTCCTCACTCTCATCATGTTTTAAACCTGAATGACTTTTTCTTTTGTAGAACAGAGGTAGTTTTTTTTTTCTCCAATAACAATAAATGTGGACCAGAGTTTTTAAGTTTCAAAAAGGATGCAAAAAGTTCCATAAAAATAGTTCATAATGAATTTTGAGCTATATTCGTAGCTTTGTGTGATAAACAAACCAAAATGACGAATGAGATGAATTAGAGTTGATTTCGAGAATCAAATCAGTCCGAATTGTGAATGAATCATTCAGACTGGCTTTGTGACAATTGATTCACCAAAAAGATAAAGCTCAAACGAATGATTCATTCACAAATCAGACAAATTTTGAGTAATAATTATGCTTTTCTTCTAATAACCACAAATGTGTATCAGAGCTTTTAATCTTCAAAAAGGATGCAAAAGTTCTTAAAAATCATAAAAATATTCCTGCACTATATTCATACTTTTGCACTATATTTGTATGTGAAAGACCAAAACCACTAAAATGCACTAATAACCAAATCAATAAGAATTTATCTTGAGAATCAGATCAGTTCGATATGTGAATGAATCATTCAGACTGGATTTGTGAACTGGATCAATCAATTTACTGAAAACATTCGACTCAAAAGAATGATTTGTTAATAAATCTGACAAATTTTGAATAGTCCCTAAAAATTCATTAAAATAGTTCATATGACTTTTGCACTATATTCCATGTATTTCGAAGTAGCTTTGTATGCAAAACAGACCAACATCACTAAAATTCACTAATAATGAGTAAGAACTGATTTGGAGAATCCGATCAGGGGTGTGTTTCCCAACAGCATTGTTAGCTAATTATGATCGCAAGTTCCACTGAACTGGTATTGGTAACGTTGGAACTTGTGACCATAGTAGCTTCTGGGAAATGCACCCCAGTTTGATTTGTGAATGAATCATTCAAACTGGATCACCTGATTCATTGAAAAGATTTGACTCAAAAGATTGATTCATTCAGAAATTGGGCATCGCAATGAATCGAAACGATGTATTTTTGTATCACTAGAAGTAAAAAGCTAAATGTAAGCGAACTACACCAAAAACACTTCAAAAAACCCCTTTGTGACGATGGAAACGGAAGTGCTCATTTTTGTTGTTTCTTCTGTCATTTTTAAAGCCCTCATCCACCTTCACTTTCAGGATATTTTTAAAGAATTCACTTTTTGTTGACCACTGAAAGTTTGGAACGACTCGAGAGCGGCTAAATAAAGTCAAAAGTTTCATTTTTAGACAAACTATTCCTGTATGCCAAATTTCTTGAATCCTTTCCATGAAATGGTGCCGTATAAATTAGTGAATCTATTTGAAACTCGGCTTCCTCTACTTTTGCTCTCTTCTGCATGGCCGACAGACTTTAATGGAAAAACAAATGACTTGCACAGAGAGAAAAGTCCGCATCTCCCTAAAGTCTCCGCCGGTAATACATTTCCAACTTGATTAGAGGTAAAAGCTTGGAAGTTCTTTCGTTTCTGCTGATTTACTTGATAAGTGAATGAAATGAAAAGCCATTTCTACTTGCAACTGAAAGGTGCATTTCAAAGAGTCTGCTCTGTCTTTGTGTAATACCTTATTATTAAGAATTAAATTTGTCTTCAGAAACGAACTTCTGTGCAAACTATGCAAGTCTGAGGAAGTCATGATGACATATGCATGCAACGACCATAACAAATACCAAAGTGCTCCTCTTAAACCTCTACAAAAAAAGTCTAAACAGTATTAGATTTGTAGCTGTTGTTCAAGGAATGCAAAGTACAGGTTGCTTTTGTTTGTATTAAGATGTGCCAGGGCTTTAAAAGCATGCTGTGCCATTTAGAAAGGGACCCAGCAAGAGTAAAGCAAACATAGGCACTCAGTTTTGACCCAGCCTCTGTTTGTTAGTCTCCGTGCGTCGCACCTCTTACAGACCTGGCTGATAATAGTTGTGGGTGGTAATGTGAGTTTCCGAGAGCTGTTGTCAACATTGGCAAAGCGTGTCATAAAAAGGCTGCCTCAATCTCACGCGGGCCTCCCATTGAGTGTGTTTAAATTGAGAGGGTAGTTAGAGCCAAGCTTCATTTCTCATTAAACAGTGAAAGCCTTACGCAGCTTGAACTAAATATTCCAGACCTAATTCCCTCCAGTGAAACATGTGCATAATTCATTTCGGAGATGCGATTGTTTTGTTTTCTTTCAAAGAGCCGCTAAAAGTTTGTAGTGATTATTCATTCTCTGTGCATAATACCTGCTCATTCAGTTTGTGAAATGATTCATGAGCCTACTCCGAAGTCCCAATAGTGAATCGCTTGAACTGAATAATCAAAGTCGCGAGTTTGAATCAATTGGAGTGGTTCCAGGGTAAATGACTCACTCAATTGAATTGGTTTGTCTGTTCCTCTGCTTTTCGCATCTTCAGCCATGTTTGTACGACACTGTCAGTGCTAGCTACTACTGGTTTTATGACATGAATTGAAATAAGCAAAAAAGTATGATCCTAATGATCCAACTATAAAATTCATATTTCAATTCCAAAAATAACGTCCAACACAAAATCCACAAACATATTCAGGTGAGGTAACCAGTTTACTGCTAACTAGTAAAATACTACATTAAACCTTAGAATACGTTAAATGAAAACATTGTGCATTATGATCAAATTTGTAGCAAATGGAAGAAGCAGATGAACACAAAACAGCATAACAAAGTTAAAGAGGGTAAACTTCATTCAGCTGAAGTGTACACGTATTTTAGACACTTATGTTTACTCAACACACGCAATAAACGTACGTCCTTGAAAGCATACGGTTTTCTAGTGTATTTACTTTAACTTCTCAGGTAATATCAATGGTATGACCTATTTCAGATGCAGCCGAAATTACAACAACAGTGGTTACACATTTAATTTGAGTATGATGTGATTGCAATTTCAGGAGACAGATTTCAGTATTTATAATCAAGAGAAAAGTTGCTTTACAATGTTTGTGCATCAAAACTGAAAGGTCTCTTGGTTGCATTAGTCATTTTTAGGAAAAAGGTGTACTGTTTACTTTTAAGTACAGTTAAACGGAGCCTTTTTTTTTTTTACTTTCACTTAAGTAGGCCGAATTGTTTTGGCTAGGACTTTTAATTAAATCAAATTTTGACACATAACCTATAATTATGCATAATTTCTCAGTACTTGTTACAGCACTGCCTTTGCATCTATTCAGGCGAGTTAATTACCTTACGTACTAAACTGGTTTTGAATGCATTTTAGGGTGGGCGTAAGTGCTGTCCTGATGAGAGTCCACTTCAGTGCGCGCCGCAGAGGTGTCTAACTTTTACCGTCTCCAGAAACAGTGTAAACATCAGGTTTGTTGTGTTTTAGTGGAGAAGATCCACTCACAAACTTCTGCGAGTGCCTGTGAACTCTGATCCTCAGAGTGCACTTTCACTTTCCATCATCATTTATTAATGCGGCGTCACCTGAGGTCTCTGTTCACGAAAAGGCGACAGCGTCCCCAGCCGACAATTACACTTAAACAACACCATGTCCTTCTAATGAAAACCAAGCTGCCACACACATGCAGCTCTCCATCAGAAAGATTGTTGTAAGGCTCTGGTCTTCGTGTCATGTCGTTTCATCTCCGTAAACCTCAGAATATCCCTGCATGTTGTTGAACAGACATAGGCTTGTGGTTTTTTTCTTAAGTATGATAGATGGAGTTTGGAGCTGCTTGACCGTCTGCATCGTGTCCCTATTCTCCCGGAGGGGAAGAGACCTTCATTGAATAGCAATATTGCGCTTTCAGTGAGCTTTTGTTTCCCCTCAATCTACAGTGACTCAATTGTTTCACACTTTTATTGGCTTCCTACACGAGTCGAGCGCTTATTGAAGACGAAGAGTGGTGCTTCATTGTTCACCGTTGGCTTTACTCAGCATTACTCAACTAAATTAGACACATTTTCTTGCTCCAAATTATTCCCAGTAAAGCTCTTCCTCCACTCTCGATGCTGCAGAAATGGATAGCGAGGCTAGTCTCTCAAGGTTTTGTAGGCCTGAATTAGGCTGAAATGTATATAACATCACTAATGTACACACCAGTGAGCTGGTGTCTTGACCCGGGGTATGGTGGATCTTACAGCATTTGGCCTTGCAGTAAATGTAAATTAATACACATATTTCACACAATTGTTTCCCATATAATGTGCCTGTGTGGTTAATGCACATGGTTGGCCAGGAAAATTGTATATAATAATAATAAAAAAATCTATCTAGCTATTTATCTGTCTATCTGTCTATCTGTCTATCTGTCTGTCTGTCTGTCGTACGTACGCACATATATATATATATATATATATACACATATAGTACTGGGTAGATTACTTAAAAATTGTAGTCTGTTAATGATTTAGATTTCTTTTTACCTAACTTGTTTTAAACTTACCATTAAATGTCCCCTATTGATATAAAAATGCAAAGAGAAAGAAAATATATTCCATTAACTGAAAACACTTAAACACTAAAAACAGAAATATTTAATTTGTTTTACTTGCATGTCAGTGTGACCATCAACCGGCATCAGAGAACTGTGAATACGTGAATGCCTTGTTAAAGTATTGAAATATCAGGGATATTTCAAGTACATATTTTATATCAAAGTGGTTTAGCTGACAAAAAAAGTTTGGGAATCCCTGTATTAACAAACATTAATAAAGATGAAAAATAGTGATGACAAAAAAAAAAAGAAGAATGAATAAATTATGAATAATTTACTGCCATTGTGTGAATATGTAATCATGTAATCCATAAAAAAGTAACTGTAGTCTGATTATGAGCATTTTAAAATATAATATAATTGTGGGTACTACATTTTTGAAATTTGATTACATAATCCAGATTACATGTAATCAGTTATTACCCAGCACTGTATATGTGTGTGTGAGTGTGTGTGTGTGTGTATACACACACAGCATATGTTTATAGTCATTGCATGATTCAAAATGATAGCTACTTGTTTATCATATTTTGAACTTTAATGAGTATTATAATCTATTCAATTAGAAACTTATTTTGCCTCCAGCAACTCACTTATAATTGTTGAATGTTTCTTTTTGGATTAAATTATAACATTGTTTATCACAGACTTTGCCAAGACTTTATCACCTTAATTGTTTTTTAAAATTCAAATTCAAAATCAAGAGCATAGTAAGGTATTTTTTGCATTGTTATTTAATGTAGTCTTTTATTTATTTATTTAGCAGCTGCCAGGTTATGACCAAAGGTATATTATGTTTCTTGACCGTGTGTTTGTTATTGTCAGGAAGGAACAAGGAATAAATCAATAAAGTATAGGACTTGAACTTGAACTGTTGACTTGATATTTGAACTGTAGGTGAATCTTTTCATCTTGGGCAATGCTTTTCATGTCACTGTTTGAGCTAGATGTTATTCTGAATCTAGGTCATCTACTGAACATTATGGCAACCTGTAATATGTTGAAGTGATAAAATTTGTAGTCACCATTCGCTTTCATTACATCTTTTCCAACCCATACAATGAAAGTGAATGGTGACTAAGGCTGTCAGTCCATAGCATCTTTTTTTTGTGCAGGTTTGGATGAGTAAATGACAGAATTTCTGAACTGTGCATAAAATATATCATGATTTTTTGTTCAAACTGGGACAAAAATATTAAAAAAGAGTTTCATGTGAAAAAAAGTGATCCTTCATGGGTTCTTGTACACACTTTTGTACAGTGTTAAACTTTGTATTTTCACATTGTTGTGAAGGTCAGGCTGGACTGCAAAGGATGTTAGCTGTCTGCCTCAATGTGTTGTTTGGTGTGTGTGTGTGTGTGTGTGTGTGTGTGTGTGTGTTCCTCAATGATACGCTGTCATTAGTGGTTTACTCAGAGCTGTTGACCCCGCTCTGTGTTAACAGTCACTATAAATAAATGTTTTAAGTAAATGTTTGATGTTTAAATGCAAGAATCTTTTTTGATTGCCCTTCATTTTGTTGTTGTATAAAGCTAGCATTGTATCACTTGCTCACCAATGGATCCTCAGCAGTGAATGGGTGCTGTCAGAATAATCCACAAGTAATTCACACCATTCCAGTCCATCAACTAACGTCTTGAGAAGTGAAAAGCTGCGTGTTTATAAGAAACAAATTAATTATTAAGATATTTTAACTTTAAAACTCTCGCTTCTAGCCAAAATACGAGTCCGTTCTCCAGCGAGAAAGTCCATCTCCTGTTGGACTCTCACATCAAAATCCACCAACATATTTGTAATGATGGATTTTTTTTTTCTTACAAACAGCCAGCTTTTCTCTTCACAAGACATTAATTAATGGACTGGAGTGGTGTGGATTACTTGTAGATTATTGTGATGTTTTTATCAGCTGTTCGGACTCTCATTCTGACGGCACCCATTCACTCCAGAGGATCCACTGCTGAGCAATTGATGAAATGCTAAAGATTCTCCAAATCTGATGTAGAAACAAATTCATCCACATCTTGGATCGCCTGAGGGTGAGTAAATATACAGCAATTTTTCATTTTGAGTGAACTATTTCTTAATACACAGATAATAAAACATATACACAGATACACAGATAATAAAAAAAACATATACACAAATAACATATACACAAATACACAGACAATAAAACATTATTAGCTGTGATCAATCAGGAGATGAGAAATATCACATTTAGATGCTTTAGTAATACTAGTATGTCTAAAAGACATTTTTAAGGCAAGTGAAACTTTTTTTTTTTTTTAAGGCAAGTGAAAAGTGTACTCTTTTAACCCTCAAAAAGACAGAAGAGAGCTTTTAATCCAAATGAAATGAGATCATGACATGATCAAATATAACGGTCGATGTATATTGCAGTTCTTGAAGGCAGCTGCTGAATTATTTATAATAACTTCTTTGTTCAGTGACAAGGTTGCATTGGCAAAGAGGTTTTAAAGTTTCATAATAATGCATTTTCTTGATCAAGGAAGCAAGGAATTGATTATTCTCTAGCTTGAGAACCAAAGCCCATTTGCAAAGCTTACAAAAAAGGTTTTTGAATGCAGGCCAGTTTTTCAAATGAATATTATTAGAGTGTTTTAAGCACATTGATGTTTACAACAAAAAGACAGAGAAAATGCCAGTGCTTCAACCAACAGATCAGATTATACTCTTTAATACCCCAAACAGTGGCGGCTCCAGGACATTTTTGTTGGGGGTGCTAAGGGGGGCTTAACAGTTCAGAGGGGGTGCTAAAAAACTAATTAAATTGAGAGAAAGTAATGGCCTAAACTTCATGAGTTTTTGAGTTTTTTATGTACAGCAGCTTTGAAAAAAGCATATTTTATTTTTTTTTCTGTGGTATTATACTTCTCATATGCCACTGTTATTAGTAGCTAATATAACTTCTAATGCAAACTGCCAAATATGACACTTACAAATACAATTTTACGAACGCATTTAGAAAAGAGATTTATTTATTTTAGTATTTTTTATTTTTTTACACATATAGTAAATCTTTCTGACCATCAAATGTCAGTAACTGTCAATGTCAACTGTTAGGAAAACATGGTAAATGCTAACCATTTACAATAGATAGTGCCTACATTTCATAAAACTATTTCCACACAGTGGCATACGGGCACACATTGCGGGCGAAAAGCTCCCCGTGCTGAGTTGCATCGTATCATGTGTCGATGATAGCCAGAGATATTGTCAAAAGCATCAAAAATTGGCAATATTAAGAGGATTTAGCATTTCCATTTAATGTAAGTCTGTTACATTCTTCTTATTATTAGGCCTATTATTATTATTATTAGATTACATTTATTATTAAATTACATGAAATTATTGCGGGGCAATAATTTCATGTACTTTAATAATAAATGTAATCTAATAATAATAAAAACCGCATGATGCGCTGTGAGGATAATAAAAGATTAGGCTATTAGATTACTCCTCATTGAAAATGTTTTTTAAAAAGTTTTTTTATTTTTTTAAACAGGTCTATTAATTTATACAATGAATTAAAGGCCTATAATTAAAAAAAATAACACTGCAGTCATCAATGAAAATTCAGAGCAGCTTTATTTCATGCACTGATTATCAAAAAAACCTGTTTAACCCGAAATACGTTTCTTCTCATGTTTTTCACTATACGAGCCACAAGAGAAATATTTAGGGAATAATTTAAGACAGTTATATACCATTATCAGCATATGTTAGAGTAGATTCGTCTCTCGTTGTCTCAGAGAGAATATGCGCCGTTAATGCAGCGTCAGCCGTCAGTTTTTTTACTTTCACTTTCTCTATAGTGAACTGAATGATGTTCATCGGCATAACTCTTGCGCAAAGTTTGCGGGGTGCTTGCTTGAGTTGCTTGACCCCCTCCCCCATAATATCAACTGTTTATAGGCCACATATTAGGCATTTTTTTTAGGTTTTTAATATTTATTTTTCAATGTTAATGAAAGTGACAACGAGAGTTAAAAACAGGAAAATCAGTTGGAAATCCTTGGGGGGGCTGTGCCGGGGCTAAGCAAGTTTCTGATGGGGCTATAGCCTCGTCAAGCCCCGCCCTAGCACCGCTACTGACCCCAAATGATTCTTTTAAATGGCAGTGAGATTGCATAGGGATCAAATTAAAACTTTAGTTCATGCTTCTCAGGTTTGAACCGCCCATGACAGTTTAGTCTAGAACTACTTTTAATGACTGTCTGGTTTTTATAGTCGTCCCACAAAGGGAAGAATAACACAACGCTCACCAAAATTTGTTCATGATCTGATTAAAGGTTAACCGGATAAAGGGGGTCACCTGAGTGGAATCCCAAATTCATTGACACACTTTAAATTATTCTGGAAACATCAAGAGTCCCTTGACCCTCAGCTTCGTCTGCGATTCATGAGGGCCGTTATTGATTTAAGCAGGTGTAAGGAGCCGTCTCACTGCAGCGTAAATTCAATCTTACCTGACATCTGCGGGTTTATTGCTCAAGACGCTGTCACAACAGCCTGTGCTGCTTACATATCAAAACAAATGACATAATTCAAAATCTCACAGTCTCATTGTGCCATCCGCCAACAAATATTAGTCTGTCACTGTACGCTGGGTTGCTATAACAGCTCCAGAAAGTATTTGAACACTTGAACATGTCTGAATGCCATTGCATAATGAAATGTCAAATTGCATTTAACATTTTGTTTCAAATCAATGTATGTACTGTTCATATTTTATATTGTGACACTTTAGGGTTGTCAAATGCAATGAACTACAGCTGTGGTTTCTCTGCTAATATGCTAGTTAGTTAAAATTAATTGCACAAATGGCCATATAAAGTGAATTTGGGAAAAGTCTAGCATTGTTTGTTTGCAGATTTTGTAACTAATTCAGTAAAATCCATACATTTTAACCCTCATGTTATGTTCCAGTCATTTTGATTCAGAGAGGATTTTCTTTTTCCAGAAAATGTTAGCTAATTTTTAGCCTTTTTGGGGGGGATTTTTTCCCTACCTTGTGGTGTTCCCAGTGACCAGTCTATAAAAATACATTATATAAATGTCTTGTGATGGTATTTTATCACCAAATATTGGATTCAATCTTTATGTCAGTTTGTTTTTTTATTTAGCACACATTTTGTATTTCTTTTTGAAACTGATTGGTCTTAGGCCTCACTGATCTAAGTTCATGCATCTCAGTTTTTGAGTGAAAAAAAGGATAATTTGTTAATAATTTTGGCAATATTAAATAAAATATGAAAAATATTGCACTAGTGTAATAATGTTTAACCAGAAAGTTAGTTTTTAAATGCTTGTACAAAATGGCACAAAGACACACTTGACCAGCCAAAAAAAAAAAAAAAAAAGCTAATAACTCTCTATATTATTACCAAATACTGGATTTAATCTTTTTTTTTTTTTTTTTTTTACTTGTTTTCTGGACTGATTTAAGTGAGTCAGTTAAGCATGGTTTAAGTGTCCAAATGCTTTTGAGAGACATGATAAATACTTTAAAGGGATAGTTCATCCAAAAATGAAAATTTGATGTTTATCTGCTCACCCCCAGGGCATCGAAGATGCAGGTGACTTTGTTTCTTCAGTAGAACATAAACAAAGATTTTTAACTCAAACCGTTGCAGGTCTGTCAGTCATATAATGGCAGTCAATGGGATCCACGGCTTTGAGTGTCAAAAAAAAAAAAACATACACAGACAAAACCAAATTAACTCGTGATGATACATTGAGGTCTTAAGACACGAAATGATTGGTCTGTGCAAGAAACTGAGATGTATTTATATAATTTTTTACCTCCGATCCACCACAATGTCCAACGGCGCGTGACGCATCTACGTGCTCTGGCATGGTACACACATTCGCAGAAGCGATCTAAACAATGAGTGACGTATGCGTCTGCTATGCCAAAGCATGTTGACGCGTCACGTGCCATTGGACATTGCGGTGGATCAGAGGTAAAAAATTATATAAATACAGTTCAGTTTCTTGCACAGGCCGATTGTTTCATGTCTTAAGACCTCAATGTATCATCATGAGCTGCAGGGTTTATTTTGGTTTTGTCTGTGTATGTTTTTTTTTTTTACTCTCAAAGCCGTGGGTACCATTGACTGCCATTATATGACTGACAGACTGCAACGGTTTAAGTTAAAAATCTTCATTTGTGTTCTACTGAAGAAACAAAGTCACCTACATCTTGGATGCCCTGGGGGTAAGCAGATAAACATCAAATTTTCATTTTTGGGTGAACTATCCCTTTAAGAGGAAAGTTGTTTGGTAGAGTGTCAAAAACACTGCATATACTTTTCTGTGAAAAAGACAACAGTTTGCATGACTTGTTGAATTATGTTCTTCATTTCATGTTGCCTATGAAAAATGTACATGGAGAACAAAGTGCTTGTCTAGCTATAAAGCTTTTCAGTTTGTTATCTTAAAATCAGGAAGAGAATTGGCATTTTTAAGTCATGGGATCCCTCGGGAATTTCTTATTGCTTTTATAATAGCTGTTTGTTTCGATTTATGTGTAAAATAATGTCTGTTGTTAACACTGTTCTACAACATGAATTAACCTAACAATTTGCTTAAATGTTAGTTAATTTAGTTATTTTTTCAGCATTATTTACTTCAACTAAGACTCATTTTTTATTTTTTTATTTTTTTTAACAAAACTTTCTAAGTTCTCTATTTCAGGACATATATTATGGAGAAATAATGTACTCGTATTATAGGAGCCGACTTTCATGTCTTTGCATTGCAGGACAGTCATTATTTGGTAAACAGCAGGTTGCTTTTAATTCTCTCCCAAGATTTCAGTTAGTGCAAAGCTCATTAACAACTCAAAAAATAATTAGCGTTGCGGGGAAGACAAAAACAAAAAAGGAAAAGAAGCCCCAGAGGAAAAATTAAGCATTCAATGTTTTGTTTGTTTTCCTATTGTGATACTCTGTATTTTAAGAACTAGGCTTTATTCAAGTGTCAAAAACCGATGAGAGAGGGAGAGGGAAGATTCACGCATTGAGTGAACATTTGTGAGTGTATACTAGTACAGCAGAGATCAACGAAAGTTAGAAACCGATATTTTGTCATCATTTACTCATCCTTATATTGTTCCAAACCTGTATGACTGACTTTCTCCCACAGAAACGCTGGAATAATGTACATGTTGCTCATTTCCATGCAATTACTATTAAGCCTGGAGCTTTCAACCTTCAAAAAGGATGCAAACTGACCATAAAAGGATCAAAAGTGGCCTATATATGAGTATGGAAGCACGTTTCTGCCGTGGAATAAAAATTAAAAAAGGTTGTTGTGATTTTTTTCCTCACAATTCAGACTTTTCCCCTGACAATTCTATCTTTTTTCCCTCAGAATTGTAAGATATAAACTCTGAATTGTGAGGAAAAATGTCTGAATTGTGAAAAAGGTCTTAATTACCTTTATTTATTTCTTTATTTTTTACCCCACAGCAGAAACAAAAGAAGTCAGAACTGCAAGATGTGAACTCAGAATTCAGAGAAAAAAAATAATTGTGAGATATAAACTTGGAATGTGAGAAAAAAAAAAAAAGTTTATAAAGAAAACATGAGTTTATATCTTGGGATTTTGTCTTTTTTTCTTAGAATTGTGAGAAACAAAAAGTCTGAGGAAATTGTGAGATAAAAGTCACAATTCTGAGAAAAAAAATGTATCAGATTTGAGCTAATAATTCTGAGAAAAAAGTTTATATTTCGCAATTTCTGTGACTGGAACATTACATCCGAATGAATCATTCAAACTGTGAAAAAGATTGTGCTCAAAAGAACCATTCGTTCACAAGTTGGACATTTCTGAACTCATTATAAACTTATGAATGCAGCAAGTAGAGCAAATGCGGATGTCAAGATTTTCAGTGAACGAGACTTATTTGGTCTGTTAAGCTATAATACGTCAACATAAAACTTTAGAGCATGAGTCATTTGGTTAAATTTAAGATAGTGCTTTTGCTTTTTAGAAGCATTAAATCGCAAGTCCGCTTCCATTGTAAATGCATGGGAAAAAATTTCCTTTTGTGTTCCAAGAAGAAAGAAAGTCATGAGGGTTTGGAAGGACTTTGAATGTGAGAAACTTGACTGAATTTTTTTTTTTTTTTTTTTTGACCTATTAAAAATCATTTAAGTGTAAAGAACAGAATGAATGTGGGGAGATCTATGTGTTTAGTGAACTCAATGTCATATAAACGCTTGACAATGTTAAGATCAGGAATAAAAGATTATGCTTGTGTAGTCGGTTCATATAAATCATTACCATATAATTAGAGGTCGAAATATGCAGCAGCAGTGAGGTTTAAGACTCTGTAAATAACCACAGAAAAAAAAAAAAGAAAAAGAAAAAAAGGCACATTTGCAATGTTTTTGTTGAAATTGGTTGTCCTCATAAATATGTCACTGGATTTCTGAACATAAATATATTGGGACATTCAGAAAGCACATGGGTTTGTGAAATGCCATCAGAGCTTAACAGCAATTGCTTGTATTTATTCCAGTGAGATTTTGAGATCCGAGCGCATTTTATGCGCTTATAAATGGAGGTGAAAGGTAACGTTAAATCTTTCAGCACTGAAGCCCACTGTACAGGATCTGACGAACAATGGAAAATGGACTAATATTTACAGAAGAGAGATAGTGAGGAAAAAGTGAAAATTGTCTAGTAAAAATGTGGGATTTGTAACTGTGCTTCAGCTAAAGATTCAGTATTTTTGAGGAAACCGTGTTAATGTAGTCTTGTATAATATAGAGGAGACGGGGTCACACTGAATATTTCTCAGAGCAGGTTCATTTCTGTATAGATATAACTTGAAGTCACAATGGAACATACCATTTAATCTAGTTTTTTAGGCTTTTCATGCAGTAATGTAACACTTAAAAATCAATCAATCAATAAATAGGCCTACATTTAGGATTTATGCATTTGAATTGCACTTTAAATTTCTATTCATTTAGATTAGACAAAAAACATTAATGTGAACTAATAAACTTGTAATGCTTATTTGTCTATTGTCTATTCATAGGCTCAAAATAGGACTTTTTCACAATTGCACTTGGTCATATTTATGGCTATATCTCACAATATGACTTTATATCTCACAAATGCAATGTTATGTTATTGTGAGATATTCAGTCACAAATTTATGACTATATCTCACAATTACAAAATTAATTGTTATATTTCTGACTTTATATCTAACAATATGACTTTGTCTGACTTAAAATATTTGTCATATTTATCAGGTAAAAAACAGGTTCACTCAAAAAAAGTTGATTAACTATATGCATTTATTTGATTTTAGTTAAATACAACTTTCAAAATGCATTATTCAAACTGCTTAGAATCACATAGGGGAAAACAATTACATTTATTTTTTTTTAAGTATAAAAATGATTAAAGTACAGCTAGCCATGGAACAAGCACTATTCAATTAGTTAAAAATGTGTGAGACAAAATTTGGATTTACTGATGATAAACCTGATTATTGTGTATTTAAAACACGTTCTGATTATTAGTACAGAAATCTTATGTACAGTATGACTGACAATTATGTATCACATTATGTTTATTAGTTTGTTATGAATGGAAATTTTATGCTCAATCCACATACAAAAGTCATAAATGAATGTCTCAATAATGTTTTGAATGTACAAAAATATCAAACCAAAATAATATGATTTGACTCCAACTCTTATAGTTCCCCTTTCAGTCGGTCACTCCGAGTCACGTCGGATGACCGACGAAATTGGGATCTCGCCAGAGAGACCAATCCACTTCGAGTGTAACTAAACGAGCCAATGGACATTGGCATGCGATTATTGCATCCAGCTGCCGCTGATCACAGCGTGAGCATAAGAGGCAGCTGATGCACCGCATCAATTATCCTTTCGCTTCGGAGCCGAGCGGTAGTGGTTAAAGCTACTGCTCTCCCTTCCAAGAGAGTGTTCTGCGAGCGGGTGCGGGCGTTACGGCGCGGCAGCGGTGGTCACGGTGTCCGGGAGAGAAAGATCGTCTTCCTGCTGACAGCCACACTAGGAGTGTGCGGTGGCCAGCTCCCCTGCGTGCTTCAGCACTAAAAGAGCATTTCTCTGAAAGAGCAATTTCTCTAAAAGAGCAACACGGGTGATCGCGTCTTTTTAAAGATGTCTTTTCACCCGTGCATTTCTGGGTGTGGTCGTTTCCTGGCGCCTCAGGACGGTCACGATCGCTTCCTCACGTGTCTGGGCATTCAGCACGCTGAGGTGGCTTTCGTGGATGGTTCATGTTCTTCTTGCGGGGACATGACCATCTCGGAGTGCGACTCTGCTATGTCAAACATGGCAGAGTCCCTCTGCCTGCCGTGATCCGGCGTGCACACTGGATCCGGTGGAGTTAGAGGTGATTTGAGGATTACGGTGAGGGCTTCCCCAAGTGGAGCTCCTCACCCCTCAAGCACTCCGCAGCCGGTGGAGCTGCCGAAGGAGCGCGCTGGCCACGCGTTTCCTTCGGTGCCCCCTCTGACGACCAGATGTCGATCACCGCATCGGAGGGCGGGCCCTCTCTCTCCGGGGATGACGACCCGGCTGCGTTGCCCCCTTCGGGTGTGGTAGCGTTGTCCGTGCCAGACCCAGAGATGACGGTTATGCTTTCCCGGGCCGCCGAGAATGTCGGGCTCGTGTGGAATCCTAAAAAGCCACCGTGTCCCGATCCTTCGAGGCTGGGCGAGTGGTTCCTCGGTGGGGGTGGCGCTGGTTCTCAGCGCCCCCCTCCGGTGCCATTCTTTCCGGAAGTGCATGAGGAGCTGACAAGATTGTGGAGGGCACCTTTCACTGCCCGAAACACATCTTGTAGTTCTTCCGCTCTCACCACCCTCGATGGTGGAGCCGCTTTGGGGTATGCGGGCATCCCCTCGGTGGAACGGTCTGTGGCCATGCAACTGTGTCCAACAGCCACTTCCACCCTGCGGGGTGATCCGTGTCTCCCCTCACGGGCCTCTAAGTATTCGTCAGGTCTAACTGGCAGTGCTTATAGAGCCTGTGGGGAGGCGGCTTCCGCCCTCCACGCTATGGCGTTGCTGCAGGTCCACCAGGCCAAAGCACTGAAAGACCTGCACGAGGGTGGTCACGACCTGGCGGTTCTACATGAGCTGCGTGCTGCGACGGACCTCGCGCTACGAGTGACGAAGGTGACCGCACAGTCTCTGGGTTGTGCGGTGTCCAGGAGCGCCATCTCTGGCTGTGTCTCGCTGACATGAAGGAGCAGGAGAAGGTACAGTTCCTGAATGCTCCCGTGTCACAGACCGGCCCTTTCGGCGACGCTGTCGAGAGCTTTGCCCAGCAGTTCTCGGCAGCCCAGAAGCAGACTGAGGCAAACACATCATGCGCCGGAGGAAACCTGCTGCTTCCACTCCGGCTGCAGCCACTCAGCCTGCTCGTCGCCGTGGGCGCCCCCCTGCGGCCGCCCCCGCTCCCGCACAGCCGCAGCAGCCTTCACCAGGCAGCGTCGTGGAGCCGGTCGCAGGCAGGACGCCCAGCCCGTCCAGGCCCCCGCCAAACCTGGCGGCAAGCGCAAGTGCAAGAGGCCCTGGGACGGTCGACCCAGAGATGGAGGAGACTGCTCATCGGGAGATGGTGACTGCACCACTCCCTCCCCCGGAGGAGGGCCGGGTGGAGTATCTTTTGTTCATTTTGTTCCGCCGCTGGCCCAGCAGCCAGCGGTACCCAAAACATCAGTAAAGAGCGGTCTCCTCAATCTCCGGGTCTCAAGAGGAGGAGAGTGGTGATCCGTGCATCACAGGATCACTTCCCTCCTCCTCTCTCGCCAGCAGGCAGCGGGTGGTTGCCCAAGAGCACCCCTCCTGCCCATTCGTGGAACCAGGTAAGGGCAGTAGCACTCCAGTCCCCGCTTCAAGTCGTCAAACGCCGGGCTGTCACAAGCCTCAAGCCGGGTTCCTGTGTCTCCTCCCACGCGAGGTGAAATCAGGTGAGTGCTACACTACACACCCAGACCCCGCCCCCTGCCGTCACAGGCCAGGCCGTCACAGGCCCTGGGGCCGGTCCCTGTGTTCCACCTCGCTGCCCCACCGCGGGCATGTCGGTGGGCCCGTTGGCCCCGCTGGTGCGGTCTCTCGGAGCCTGGTTAGCGCTCCCCAGCCCGTCCCGGTGGCTCCTGCGGACCATCAGACTCGGCTATGCGATTCAGTTCGCCCGGCATCCCCCCCAAGTTCAGGGGCATCCGGTTCACTTCAGTCAAAGCTGTCGATGCCCCTGTCTTGCTCGCGGAGATTGCAGTCCTACTGGTGAAGGATGCAATAGAGCCGGTCCCTCCAGCCGATATGAGGTCGGGGTTTTACAGCCCTTACTTCATTGTGCCCAAGAAAAGCGGTGGGTTACGACCGATCTTGGATCTGCGAGTTTTGAACCGTGCACTTCACAAGATGCCGTTCAAGATGTTGACGCAGAAATGCATTCTTGGATGCGTCCGTCCCCTAGATTGGTTTGCAGCAATCGACCTGAAGGACGCGTACTTTCATGTTTCGATTCTCCCGCGACACAGGCCATTCCTGCGATTCGCGTTCGACGGTCGGGCATATCAGTACAAGGTCCTGCCCTTCCGGCTGTCCCTTTTCGCCTCGTGTCTTCACCAAAGTCGCAGAGGCGGCCCCTTGTTCCCCTGAGAGAACGGGGTGTGCGCATTCTCAACTACCTCTACGACTGGCTCATACTTGCACAGTCTCGAGAGCTGTTGTGCGCACACAGGGACCTGGTGCTCAGGCACCTCAGCCAGTTGGGCCTTCGGGTCAATTGGGAAAAGAGCAACTCGTGCCAGTGCAGAGGATCTCTTTTCTCGGCATGGAGTTGGATTCGGTCAACCAGACAGCACGCCTCACCCAGGAACGTGCTCAGTCGGTGCTGAACTGCCTCAAGACTTTATCAGGCAGGACAGCGGTCCCACTGAAACTCTTTCAGAGGCTCCTGGGGCATATGGCTGCAGCTGCGGCCATAGTTCCGCTCGGTCTGCTCCATATGAGACCGCTTCAGCACTGGCTCCATGGTCGAATCCCGAGGTGGGCGTGGAAACGCGGTACTCACCGGGTTCAGATTACACCGGCCTGCCGCAAGACCTTCAGCCCGTGGTCAGATCCTTCGTTCCTTCGGGCAGGAGTGCCCCTGGAGCAGGTATCCAGGCATGCTGTGGTATTCACGGATGCCTCGGCCACCGGCTGGGGTGCCACGTACAACGGGCACGCAGTATCAGGGGTTTGGACGGGCCCCCTTCTGCGTTGGCATATCAATTGCCTCGAGTTGCTGGCAGTACGCCTTGCCCTGTGCCGCCTCAGAGGGCGCCTTTGGGGCAGGGACGTTCTGGTCCGTACGGACAACACTGCGACCGTTGCCTATATCAACCGGCAAGGCGGTTTGCGCTCCCGTCGCATGTCGCAACTCGCCCGCCACCTCCTCCTCTGGAGTCAGAAGCATCTGAGGTCCCTTCGTGCCATCCACATCCCAGGAGTGTTCAATCAGGCGGCCGACGAGCTGTCTCGAGCGGCACTTCCTGGGGAGTGGAGACTCCATCCCCAGGCGGTCCAGCTGATTTGGAGTCGGTTCGGAGTTGCTCAGGTAGACCTGTTTGCATCTCCAGAAACCACCCACTGCCAGTGGTTCTACTCCCTGTCCGAGGCAACGCTCGGCACGGATGCACTGGCACACAGCTGGCCCCAGGGCTTGCGCAAGTATGCGTTTCCCCCAGTGAGCCTGCTAGCACAGACATTGTGCAAGATCAGGGAGGACGAGGAGCAGGTCCTGTTAGTGGCTCCATATTGGCCCAACAGGACCTGGTTCCCGGAACTCATGCTCCTCGCGACAGCCCCTCCCTGGCCGATTCCTCTGATGAAGGATCTGCTTTCTCAGAGACGGGGCACCCTCTGGCACCCGCGTCCAGACTTGTGGAAACTTCATGTGTGGTCCCTGGACGGGACGCGGAGGTTCTAGGTGACCTGCCCCAGGAGGTAGCGCTCACTATCGCTTCAGCACGAGCACCGTCCACAAGACGGGCCTATGCGCTGAAGTGGAACCTGTTCGTCGAATGGTGTTCCTCTTACCAGGAGGACCCCCGGAGATGTTCGATCAGAGCCGTGCTTTCCTTTTTGCAACAAGGGTTGGAGCGTAGGCTGTCCCCCTCCACCCTTAAGGTATATGTTGCTGCTATTTCTGCCCACCACAGCCCCATAGAGGGGAGGTCGGTGGGGAAGCACGATCTGGTCGTCAGGTTTCTTAGGGGGGCCAGGAGGTTAAATCCTCCGAGGCCTCCCTCCCTTCCCTCTTGGGATTTGGCTTTGGCGCTAAGAGCCCTACAAACTGCCCCCTTTGAGCCATTGCAGTCAGTCGAGTTGAAGTTTCTTTCTATGAAAACCCTACTCCTGACTGCATTGGCCTCAATCAAGAGGGTGGGGGACCTGCAGGCATTTTCGGTCGACGAGTCGTGCCTTGAGTTTGGGCCGGCTGACTCCAGTGCAACACTGAGGCCCCGGCCCGGCTATGTGCCCAAGGTTCCTACCACGCCCTTCAGGGACCAGGTAGTGAGCCTGCAAGCGCTGCCCCTGGAGGAGGCAGACCCAGCCCTAGCTTTGCTCTGTCCTGTACGCGCACTGCGTCAGTACGTGGATAGAACTCAGAGCTTCAGGACCTCAGAACAGCTCTTTGTCTGTTACGGAGGACAGCAGAAGGGGAAGGCTGTCTCCAAGCAGAGGATGGCCCACTGGATAGTGGATGCCATCACCTTGGCCTACGAAGCACAAGGTGTGCCCTGCCCGCTCAGGTTGCGTGCTCACTCCACTAGGGGTGTCGCATCGTCCTGGGCGCTGGCTCGTGGTGCCTCGCTAGCAGACATCTGTAGAGCTGCGGGTTGGGCGACTCCCAACACGTTCGCTAGGTTTTATAGCCTACGTGTCGAACCGGTTTCCTCCTGTGTTCTCACCTCAAACGGGTAGTGGCACTGAGAGGGCCGGCTCAGAGTCGGCTTGCGGCGTCCTTACGCCTAATTCTCCAGAGAGTTCCTTAACCAGGCAAACCCTGTTGAGTCCTCCAGCACTCCGGCGTCCGGACGCGGCGGGGCGTCTGGCGCCAGGCCTTCAGCCAATGAATTCTTGAAATCTGGTGCGAGGCTAGTGCCCATATGAGAGACCCTGTCGGGATCCCATATGTGTATTCCACGGTATTCTTATTGGAGCCGTGTTTCCCCTGGCGGACCACGTTCTGCCATCTCTAAAGATGCAGCCTGAGCCATCTCAGAGACTTCCATGTGCAAAAGGGCCCTCTGGGTTACTTCACATGTTTGAATGTCACTTAAACCCCCTTTGGGAGGAGGTGACTCCGCAGTGTGCCTCTTCCAAGTGGAAGGGCACGCTTCCCAGTGTTATCCTAGTCCTACTGTTTGGGTTGCTCAAGGAACACCAGTAGTTGACCTTCTCTGTGTAGAGCCCGGTCCTATCGTCTGCCTTATAGGAAGGGTCAGGAGCCCTACACAGGGCACTGGAAGGGGCAGCTCCTGTGGCGCTTTGGTAGGGATCCCAATTTCGTCGGTCATCCGACGTGACTCGGAGTGACCGACTGAAAGGGGAACGTCTCGGTTACGTATGTAACCCTCGTTCCCTGAAGGAGGGAACGGAGACGTCACGTCCCGTCGCCACAGTCGCTGTACCACCGCTGAGCTGCCGGGTCGCCGGCTCGGCTCCTCAGCGAAAACATAATTGATGCGGTGCATCAGCTGCCTCTTATGCTCACGCTGTGATCAGCGGCAGCTGGATGCAATAATCGCATGCCAATGTCCATTGGCTCGTTTAGTTACACTCGAAGTGGATTGGTCTCTCTGGCGAGATCCCAATTTCGTCGGTCATCCGACGTGACGTCTCCGTTCCCTCCTTCAGGGAACGAGGGTTACATACGTAACCGAGACGTTACTGAGATACAGCCGTTGTGACAACCAGCCCCGGTCTCCCCTGTAATGTAAAACATGCTCTAAACTGGTTACTAAACGAAGTGCATGGGTTGGAAAGCTGTCTGTCCTCTGTAGCATGCAGCGTGATTGAGCGACAAGCAATCGAGTGTAATTTATGGGTCCGTGGCACCTCAGAACGAACATATTTCTCATTTAAATCTTACGTAAGGCGCCGAAGGCCCTCGAAGCATCAGAGTGCTTTCTGAGTCATTGTCATTGCCCTTGAAGCCACATCATTCACCAAAATCATTTATTTGGGTCTCTGCTGATCTGGGTAAATCTTCATAGTGTACTGTTTTCGGAAACAGATTTTCATAATTTATGCTTAAAGGGACAGTTCACCTAAAAAAAATTATATTCTTCATGTTGTTCCAAACCTGTGTGCTGTTATTCTTACTCTAGGACACACAAAGTAAAATTTAGAAATTGGTTTGAGAAGCCACATCTATCAAGCTGCAAAAGGGACCATATATTTGCACGACAGCCTATATGTTTGAGCCCAGTGTATAGGCATGTAGAGTCGGCAGTGATGTATCTTTAACAGCTCATATTAAATGACACAGTTACACAAATCTGGGCTTTTGCGATTAAAACCCAGGACACATTTAGCGGGCAAACAGGTTCAGCCCTATAAAGTCAGAGAGATATGCAGCTCCATGTCTGATCCAGCGAGGCATATGAGGACCTCATTACACAGCCAGGCCAAGATTAGAGCTGATTTTATGAAATACTAGTGAGGCGCTGAATATGTGTGTACGTATGTGTGGATGTCCACACGTACAGATCAGCTACAGGCTTAAAATAGTTTCATTTCTTATTTCTTAAAAATGTTTACTTATCTCACAATTTAACTCTTTCTTTGAATTCTAGCTTTATATCTCAGAAAATGACTTCATATCTCACAACTGCAAAGTTATTTATAGCTCAGAATTACAATTATTTGTTATACATATCTCACAATATGACTTTAGAGCTCACAGATGCAAAGTTATTTCTTATGATTTTGTATCAATTACAAAGTTATTTGTTATATTTTCGGCTTTATGTCTTGCAATTACAAAATTATTTCTCGCATTTGTGATTTTATGTAACACAATATGACTTTATATTTCACAATTAGTTATTTGTTAGATTTTTGGCTTTATATTTCACAATATGACTTTATACCTCACAACTGCAAAGTTAGTTGTCATATTTGTGGCTTTATATCTCACAATTACAAAATTATTTCTCGCATTTGATTTTATATCCCACAATATGACATTATAATTCACAACTGTAATGTTATTTGTGATATTTGTTGGCTTTATATCTTACAAAATCATTTTATATCACAATTACAAAGTTATTTCTCATATTTATGATTTTATATCCCACAATATGACTTTGTATTTCACAATTGCAAAGTTATTAGTCATATGTGTGGCTTTATATCTCACAATTACAAAATTATTTCTCGTATTTATGATTTTATGTCAGATAATGTGACTTTAGATCTCACAACTACAAAGTCATTTATTATATTTTTGGCTTTATATTGTTACAATATTACTTCACAACTGCAAAGTTTTGGGCTTTACATCTTACAATATGACTTTATATCTTATAATTGCAAAGTTATTTCTCGTATTTATGATTTTATATCCCATAATATGACTTTTGATCTCACAACCGCAAAGTTATTTGTCAAATTTTTGGCTTTATATCTCACAATTACAAAATTATTTTTTACATTTATGATTTTATATCTTGCAATATGACATTATATTTCACAATTACAATGTTACTTGTTATAATGTTGGCTTTATATTTCACAGTATGACTTTATATTTCACAACTGCAGTTATTTGTGATATTTTTGGCTTTATATCTTACAAAATTATTTTATATCTCATAACTGCAAAGTAATTTCTCATATTTATGATTTGTAATTTGTAATCCCACAATATGACTTTTGATATCACAATTGCAAAGTTATTAGTAATATTTGTGGCTTTATATCTCACAATTACAAATTTATTGATTATATTCTATATATATATATATATATATATATATATATATATATATATATATATATATATATATATATATATATATATATATATAAATCTATAGATTATATATAATATATTGTTTATATCTTTTACAAATACTTGTGAATTTTTATGACTTCATTTCTGGTAATTGTGACTATTTGTTGGAATTAATTTCAATTCAAAGCTTTTGGAGTTTGAAATCTAATAAATGTAAACAGGTTTCTATGAGTCTTTGGGATAGGTAGAGTTTGAGTGTTGCTCTGTGTGTGTGTGTGTGTGTGTGTGTGTGTGTGTTGAACATGCTTCATTTCTTTGCTAAGCTGCTCTGTAATAGGATATTTGTCTGATACTGTGGCTAAAGTTCACAGATTGAGTAAGAAGGTACAGTAAGGCAGTATTGAGCAGCAGCGATGGAACAGAAAACCAGCTGTAAGTGAAGTTTTCCTCTGTCTGAATGTGTTGAGAAAAGTGTCTGAAAGGTGCTAATGTAATTAACAGCAAGGACTGGAATAGCTTGTGCTTTGGTGAATTATTAAATATTGCAGTTTGCACACTACATCATTTTTCAGATTAATTGTGAGTTCAAGGCTGTTGCTTGAGTTCACACTGAATGTCATTTTTCCCAAATGTGAAACATTCTTTTATTATAATGTTTAAAGTTTGTTGGTTGTTTACAGCTTACAGACATTCCAAAATTAATTATTTTCATTAAACTAATTTATTCCAGTTAAGTTTTCCCCCTGTAAAATAAAGTGTGTTTTTAATTAAATCACCTATATTACATATTTCACAAAATCACATGTGATTTCACAAACCACAAGTGAGTTATTCACTTATTTGACTGGTTCTGAAATGCTTCACCTGTGTAAATTTGAAGCCTTATATGCTCTTTTCAGATGATATGTGAAATACTTGACCAAACGCATGATTTTGACGTCTATAATTCATGTTTTAACCAGTGTTATTTTAGTATCATTGTATAGTTTTTGATAATAATTTGAATTAACATTTAATTTATTTACTGTTTTCATTTTTATTTTAGTTTGTGATTTTTTTTGTGTATTTGTCATTTTATTAGTTTTTATTTGTCTATATATTTTATTACCTTTTAGTTTTTAGTTATTTTAGTTTCATCAATATAGTATTACATTTTTGTTGATATTTTGAATTAGATTTTATTTTTCTATTTTCTTTTTGCATTTAAATTTTTGATAACTTTTATAATATTGTTGTGGGATATTGTCATTTTTATGATTTGTTTTTCTTTAATATATGTATATAGCTTTTGTTAAGTTTTAATTTTTAGTTATTTTTGATTCATTGACATGTTACTATAGTTTTTGTTAATTGATCTATTATAGTTTTTGTTAATATTTTGAATTACATTTTATTTTTTATATTTCTGTTTGCACTTTCATTTGAAGTTTTTAAATTTTATGTGTGTTTAATCATTTGTATTTATATTTTTATTTTTTGAAAATGTCTGTATAGTTTGCATTGTTTGATTTTTTAGTACATCTACTTAAAGTTAACTACATGAAAATGAGAAATGTTGCCTCAGCAATTAGTCTAAATAAAATTTTAAAGAGTTTAAGGTTTGTATAATTCTTTTCAGTTAATGTTTGTTTCAAATAATGAAAATGTTTTCATGGTCTAAGTTTACAAAAACAACCCCGGTTTCAATAATAACGATTCTTTCTGTACTTCCGTCCTCCTGCCTATAACTCAGCATGACTTTCTGCAGACATTCAGTCAGAATCAAGCTAAACGCTGTTTTTTGTGCCTCTCTTGCAGTGAAGAGTATAATCAGGCCCTACAAGCCCACAGATAAGTCTGCTATTGTCTCTCTCTTCCGCTTTGGGATTCTGGAGCACGTCTACCCAGCTTTCTTCAAAGCCATGAGTCATCCGGACCACATTGGAGTGACCCTCAGCGTCTCCGTGGCTGGATATGTGCTCGGAGGATCCTCGTACTTCCAGGCCGTGCTCTTCGGAGGAGCCTGGGCTTGTCTGGTTTACTACTGCTGCCACGAGGTTTACAACGGCCACCTCGGGAGGAAGCTAGAGGGGGAAATGGCTGACATTCAGGCCAACTTCTTGGATAAGCAGGCGAATGGTTTCTGGGTGGTGGAGATGGAGGTGAACGGGAAGTTGAAGCTGGCCGGGCTGCTGGCTGTAGTGAAGAGCGATGGATGGGATGCAGATGCAGAGGAAGCACCATCTCTGGAGGTGTTTCAGTTGGTGGTGTCCTTCAACCAGCGGCGTAAAGGTCTGGGAACACAGCTGGTAGAAACGGCTGTGGAGTTTTGCAAGGAGCAGGGACTTTCTCGAGTGATCGTGGAGATCAGCTCACCGCAAACCGCAGCTATTTTGCTTTTCCGTAAACTCGACTTTACTGTGACGTTCGTGAACAGCAACACACACTCGAACCATTTGGTATCAAAACTGGCCCGGATCAATGTGATACGAATGGAAAAGCATCTTTAAGATGCCATGTCAAAGCCTTGCAACAGAAACGTTTAGATTTGTAACTCATATTCACACATTTGACCACCCCTTTTCAAATAAGATCACATTCTCACTCCAAAGACAGTCAAACAGCAATGCCAGGGTAAATGAAATATTTTTTTTTTTGCCTGGATTCTTCATATTGTCACACAGGATCTAAACAAATGGCAAAACATATAAACAATACAAATATTATAGTTTCATGCCTTAACTCTCTTTGTGCATGGATCATTGTTACTCATATATATATATATATATATATATATATATATATATATATATATATATATATATATATATATATATATATACATATATTGTCAGGGTTGTCTTGTGTGTCTTGTGTATGGCTAGTGCCGTAGTGGCTGGGGCCGCACCGCCATGGCCTCCTGAGCTCCCTGCACCGCCATGGCCTCCTGAACTCCCTGACCCGCCGTGGGCGCCGCCCTGGAGGCCATCTGTCCTGTGTTTGTGTTCCTGTCCCTGGAGGCCCCCCCCCCCCCCCCCCCCCCCCCCCCCATTGGATGGTATATGGCGCGAGGGCGCACCTTCCGGAGGGGGGCATAATGTCAGGATTGTTTTGTGTTCCCCTTCCTCTTGTATGCCCATATTTGGTTAGTTTCCTGTTCCTGTGATTTTTATTAGTTAACTATGTTCCAGTTGTGTTTAATTATCTAGTTACGTCGTGTACATATAGTGTGTTCTGCCCTGTTTCCTGTCGCGTATTAATCGTCACCTCTGTCTTGTGGATGTTCCCAGCCTGTGTTGTACGTACCTGTTTTCATTTCAAGTAAAGACTTTGTTTGATTTATTCTACGTCTCCCCGTTCCTGGTCTCCGTGTAATCTGTGACATACATACACATATTTCCATAATTGTAATATTACTATAATAAAAATACATTTTTACTATCATTTTATATTAATTTAGGTTTAATGACAATGAGTTTATAGATGGTTTACTCAGTATGAATTTATACAAATATTTTGCGTGTGGCTGTATATTATAATTCAGATTTAAAGCTGCATTTTAGGGATTTTTAGATTTAGAATGTATAGCAGCATAACATTTAACATGCTAAATTCGAAATATGCTGCTATAATCTGAAATTTAAAAACTTGAATATACAGCTATAAATCTGAATATGGATACAAATGGAGAAGCATATTCAAAACGCAATGTTTAAGCCTTGCAACAAAAATGTTTAGATTTGTATCTCATATTCACACATTTGACCATCCCTCTGCAATCAAGACTATATTCATGCTCCAAAAACAATCAAAAAGCAATGCAAATTTAAATGACATATTTTGCCTGGTTTCTTCATATTGTCGCATGGGACCTCAACAAACGCCACAACCAATAAACAAAACTTTATTGTAACATAACTTTATTCTCGTCCATTAGAATTGTATTATAAATAGAAGCTGAGGTGTAAAAACGTTATATAAACTTCTTCTAGCCTTCAGGAAAAGACTAAATCTCACTGAATTTGTGCCATCTGACACATAAGACCATATTTAAATCTGAAAATACCACTGAAATGCAAAACCTGGAGGTTTAACATTCCTGCAGCCACAAAGACATTGAGAGCTCTTTATGTAGATTCAAATAAAAGGTCTAGTGTTTACATCTCATGTTGTTGGGAATAAAATCCATGTTCAGTCAGATATATACTTCATAACAGCTCTCATGCTACACTAGCTTGTTTAAAATGCAGATTTTCACTTGTTAAACATCAAACATGATTTAAACCTTGTGTATGGTTCATTAATGAACTGATAATGCAAACTATGCAGCATGTTTGTGATGAAGAGTAATAAAGGCCATTCACTTATCTTTAGATGCTGACGTTCTTTGTACGTCGCTAACTCAGTTAGCTGGATTTGATCCAGGATTAGATCGCATCTTTTTAAGCAGAATTGATACTTAAAATCTGTCCCAGCCACCGCTACTTTATTAGAAGAGTACTCTATTGATCCAGGGATGGTAATTTATAATAATAATAATTGAATATTATTATAAATAATAATAATTGAAAAATTAATTGAAAAATAATATAATAATGTTGTGTAGTCCATAATACTATAGACACAGCCAGTTTTACTCATTGAAAGATTTATTAGTGATGAAATAATTACTTTATAATTGTATTGGCGTCGTACACACATGCCATACAGTTAATCTGTGCCGTGCATTAATTTGAGTGGTGACAGATATTATGGGAGTGGCTTGATGGAGCGCAGTAGATGCAGATAACATGATCTTGACCCTTAAGGAACTTTATTTAATGCTGTCACGTAACAAATCTGCTTCAAAGATTAAATTAAATGAATTGCTAATTACAACACTGAAATAAAAATGCAAAGCCTGTACAAAAACTAGAAATTGTGAATATAAATAATTGGGAATAATAAAATAAAAAATAAAACAAAATAAAAACTTAATATATTTTATGTTTAATTAATATAATATATTTTAATATAAATTTCATTTATCTATTATAAAATTCATGTAGTTTTGTTCGCTTGGCTGTTTATTTATAAAGGTCCAGAAATTTGGCAAGGTTTTCCTCAGGTGTCTTTTTTAATTATATGATGTCATTACGTTGCTGTCTTGCCGTCAATCGCTGCATTGCTGATTGTAGTTTTGAGTATTGATACATCTGCCCTTTTAAGGGAACACGAGAACGCGCAGTAATCTTAGACAACTTAATCCAGGTATTTTAATCAAATCCACAAATTCGTTTGAAGAACCAAATTAGCCAGAGATCATTTATCACGATAGGAAGATCTGGAATCTTTCAAATCATCTCAGATGTATTAAGTGAAGTACGAAGAACAGACCCCAGCTCACTGCAAACAATCAACCAGACTATTAAAATGTTGAGCAAGCGATCTCACTGGCTGCAGAATCGGCAGAGGCCAATCAGCTTGTGCTGTGCAGTAATGTCATTAAAAAAATATTTCAGTAAAAAATAGTTTTTTTAAGAATAATTTCATTTAAAAAATCAGTTCATTAAAAAATAATTTCATATTTACATATTAATAGAAATATTAATTAATATTAATAATTAATATCCATATAAAAAAACTAATTAAAGGGCTGGTTCACTCAAAAAAAAAAAAAAAAAAAAAAAAAAAAAAAAAAAAATATATATATATATATATATATATATATATATATATATATATATATTGTACATTGTATTTATATATACATACATTGTATTTATATATAGATACATAGTTTTAAACAATATTATTTATCTAAACCAAATACTGTTTTAAACAATATTATTTAAAAACCATGGTCATGACACTGGCTGTGAGAAATACTGCAAGCTACAACGGTGAAGTGGTTGGACTTTCAATATCCCTGGCATATCGCACTCCTCTCAGCCATTCAGATTCAAGGTTCAGAAAGAATATAGAATATAGCTGCAAGCAGCGATTACTGGGGTTCAAGCGCTTAAGGCATTTAAACATACAAGGAAAAAGACATTACAAGGCTGTACCCACCTAAATCAATGATTAAAAAAGCATTTTTTTTTTGGCAAATCCAGGTAATTTACCTTAGAAATATGATGTTTTTCAACATGTATGACTGTTATAGCACCAGCTGTGGTCCGATCTCCTTAAAACTTTGCATGCTTGTTTAGAATCACCTGTCGCATGTGCTCACTAAGTTTCGTGAAGTTTTGAGTTTTCCTTCAGACTTAGATTTATTTGTGGAATTTTAGGTAAATTTGGACAGGCCTCTTTTCTAAACGACCCCATTATAGCTTCCCAAAGGGTAAATTTCAACATTTTTTTTTTTTTTTGATAATTATTGACCTAGAGAGTCCAGAGAATGTTATTGCAGGGTTTTTTTTTTTTACCCCAGATTGAGCAAAAAGTCTAGGACTAGTTCGCAAATGTAGGTTTTTTACATCTTCTCAATTATTTAACAAACGATTTGATTGACAGCTGTGATTCTAGAGGCAAAGTTGTCCAGAATGCGGAGTTCTGTTGTATGATACAAATATAGTGCATATGTGCGACAAACCGCGCAATGTACAATTGTTTACGCCCTTGAAAAATGCAATATCGGCCCCCAGAAACCAAATTTCTTTAGGTTTAGGAGATTTTTGATTGCTGTAGTGCGCCCGTCAGACCGATTGAGGCGAGCCTTGGTCACGTTGTAGGCGGTGTGTGAGTACTACCATCCCTCCAAGTTTCAAGACTATACGACTTACGGTTTGGTCTGCACGATCAGTTTTACGTGGAGATCGCTCATCCGTGGCCATTCTAACAATTACAATAGGGTTTCAGTGCTATGCGCTTGAACCCCTAAATACACACACACACACATTTGGATTTATAAATATATCCAGAATTTACATTCATGTATTCAGATAAATATCCTCATGATATACATCAAAACATTTTTTCCCAAAGGTGTTCTGTAGTCGGCCGAGATGCACACCTTACTAGACAGAGCGCAGACATCAATCACACACTCAGGTGTTGTCAGACGGTATTAAAGCACTGTTCAGTCATCAGTCGTCATCTGAGCACCGCTGAGCCCGTTATTATTCATACCATGCATACGGATGGGTTTTTAAATAATTGTCTAAATTGCACATCATGACTCTAATGCATGCATATGCACATATAAGTAAGGGACACGTGCAATGTCAGGACGGATAATGCCGTAGTGTTAATGCTGAATAATTGGCAAGCGTCCAGCTGTGTGACTCTGCATTTTGGAGCCATTTACAGCTTGATATTATTCAATCAGTTGATTAGGTTCCTCTATACTCACAGCTAACATGGCACCAAGGTTATTTATAATGGTTACTTGCTGGCCAAAGTCAAAAGAGTCTGTATCGCTGTATAGGGCCGATTATAATGCTCAAACAAGCCAAGCAATGTTTAGATAGAGTTACAGAGTTTACACTTTCCAGGGAATACACTTACAAATGGCTTGTTTATAGTTGTCTCTGCATATTAGGTTGGAGAAAGTATTCACACATCGAAAAAATTACACACACATCACCTCTTAAATAGAAAGGCCATTTCATATACCGTCATCTTTTAGCAGATATTAAAGCAGCGAGATAAAGGAGGGATGAGAGATGCAAAAAGCACAGTTCTCTTTAATGAACTCACCCTTGGGTTTAAGAGGGAACACAGAAATCATCACACACACACACACACACACATACTGCGGAGTGTGAAGCGAGTGCTGAATGCCAATTAATTCTCAAATTCCTTTTCATGTTTAATATGAATTTTAGGGGCAGAAAATTAATATATTAAACCAGAGCTGTCAACTGATAATTTTCTACACTTTTATTATTATTATTATTATTATTATTATTATTATTAGTATTATTAATGTTGTTGCCAAATTAAAACTATTAAATTAATTAAATTAACATTTATTTTATTTCAAGCAATGCAAACGTTTTTTATGGCTTTAATTTTAGTTTCAGTTTCAATTTTAGTTTAATAATAAATATAAATAAATATATTTTTATTATTTAATTTAAGTTAACTGTAATATTAATCATAATAATTACTATCATTACATGTAAAAAATAATTCATTTTTGCACATATATTCTATTCTGCTTCATCATCCCATTTTTTGTATGTGACACAGTGATTTAAAGAGGTTTTTTTTTTTTTTTTTTAAATCAGTTACAGATATTCGCCATAATACTGTGTGACAGCAGGATATGGATCGCTAGATTTTGTGATTTAACAATAGCAAGATGTCCTCAGTCAGCAAACGGCTTCAAAGACACTGCAGGGTCACCTTAAGGTCACTTTTTGAAGGAAAGTTCAGGTCTGTGAGATCTGTGAGAGCTTGTCAGATCTGAAAATAATAGTATCAGACAGCATAGGACCCAGACAAACCCAAGCTGGATACTGTGATCAGTGTTCAAAATGAATTAGACACCACTTTAGCTGTCATGGTTGAGATGTAAACTGCAAAATATATTCTGGTTTTATTTCTGAACTTGTGTGACCGGGGACTTTTGTGTTGCTTGTCTTGTTGTGCGTTGGTTAAGCAGTACGAAAAACTCTGAAATTGATTCATGCTTAAAGAAAAAACAACATGAAGAAAAAAATCTATTTGACAGGACAGAAACAGGTGACAGTTATGTCCCTGGTATTAGCACCTGGTATTGATTCAGTGATCCTATAACATGATCGCTGCTAAATACAAATGTCAACAATTTGATTTTCCTGCCAAAAATAATTTTATTACATTTTTCCTTCTTGTTTGCTAGTAAAAATGACATGTGAGTGAAAACAAATAATATTGTGGCCACGAATTAAGAATTTGTTCCAATTTACTAATTTGTTCCCTTGGTTTGTTTTAGTTAAATCATAAAACGATGGAACAAATAAGTACAACGAGGCCACCAAAACAACAGAACAAATTGAGAAAATGTGGCCACAAACAAATAAATTGTCTGAACAAATCAGTGTTTTCTTAGTATCTTTCAGATACTAGTTTTTATGAATACTTTCCATTTTAATTTAAACTTTAGTTAATTTTTTAGTAATTATGTTGTGTGTGTGCCATTTTAGTAGTTTTTGTTTACACGTGTGTGTGTGTGTGTGTGTGTGTGTGTGTGTGGTGTGTGTGTGTGTGTTTTAGTAATTTTATTTCAGTTTGGGTTTTAGTTATTGTAGTACATCAAGTTAAACTAAATTAAAATAAAAACAAACTAAATTAAAATGTTTATATTTAATTTCAAGAAACAAAATGTTTTATGGATGTAGGTAACTATAATAACCATGCAACAAATTATGATTTCGTTGCCAAGAAGGGCTTCAAAGAAAGAAAGAAAGAAAGAAAGAAAGAAAGAAAGGCTTATACCATCTGCAAAATGACCAGAGACTAGTCTCTAACGTTGATCAGATGACGAGTAAAGAAAAAAAAAAAAAGTCCGTCATCAGAATTGTTTTCTGCTGTTTATCAGATTTGTGGCAGCTTGATTGTTAGACAATTATGTGTTCAATTTATGCTAAGTGAGGCCTCTTTGATGAAGTTTTCACAGACCCCATCAACAAATTGCCCCAAATCCAAGACAATCTTCCTCAAGAGCTACTAAGATCTTTTTGCTGCTCAGTATTCACAACAAATGCACTTGTGAAACATGCTATTAGCCAGCCACTCAAATGTTTGGTGATGAGGATGATGACGCACATATATTTAATAAACAAACTGCCTGTGTACTGGCTCAAACTTGCAGGTACCTCTGAACCTGTCAACATGGGCGTCTATTGTCATTGCTGTCTGTAGGAGTTTGTTGTTCTGTCTCTGTCTCTATTTTTTCGTCTGTGAAAGAAACACCAAGGGTGGTGTTGCAACCTAAATGCTCACTGAGATGATACAGAGAGACCAGACATAATCAAATTCTCATGAAATGTCCATAAAAATACATCCCAGAGTCCTGTGTTAATATGAAGGAATATTCCATTGATTTTTAACAGGTGTTTTACCGTATCTTTAATTATGCATTGCATTGTGTAGTGTTTTAGGGTTGAAGGAAAAGTCTGAAACTTTAACAGAAAATGTGCTGGTATATTTTCTGCTGTTTTTCTACATTTCTTTTTTTTTACATGATCATTTTTTTTAGCAAATATCCTACCACACAATTAACGTTCCATGTATGATCTAAAACTGTCATTATGTTTTGACACAGAACAGAAATTGTTAGGAAATATTGCTGTCTTTGCAGGAATGTAATATGAAGCTACAAAGCAACATTTAACTTTAGCAACATTATAAAGTGAATAGCAGGCACACTAATATATATGGGTACAATATGCATCACATGACATTATTTTTTTGAATACCTCTGTTTCCCAGTCCACACTATAATTTATCCAGTTGGGAGAGCATTTTCAAAATGCTCAGTTTTCATGGACAAAAATGCTGTCTCAGTATGTACAAGAGAGAAAAAAAGATGAATTCTTAAATTTATCTGAAATAATATGGACACTGACACATCAAAATCATGTTTGGCCGGATATTTACGGTTGCCAGAATGTTGGTGCATCACTAGTTACATTTATCTGAAATGTCCAGTCAGCATTTATACAATGCATATTGTTTCAAAGCAGCTTCACAGTATTAAACAGAGAAGAAACAGAATCACTGATGCAAACTTCATAACACAAATCAAATCCAAATTCTGCTGTAAAGCAGCTCTAACAAGACAATAGTGTCGTTATTCAACTTTAAGGGACAGTTCACCCAAAAATGAAAATCCTGTCATCATTTACCCTCTCTCAAATTGTTCCAAACCTGCATGAGTTTGTTTCTTCTGTTGAACACAAAAGAAAATATTTTGAATTAATAAAAGTTGCCGGTAGCCATTGACTTCTCCAGTTTTTTTTTTTTGTTTTTTTTTGACCATATTATGGAAGTCAATGGCTACCATCAGCTGTTTGGCTACCAATATTCTTCAAAACGTCTTCTTTTGTGTTCAACAGAAGAAAGAAACTCATACAGGTTTAAAACAAGAAGAGGATGAGTAAATAATGACAGGATTTTAATTTTAGAGTGAACCATTCCTTTAAGTCAGTGTTGAAATGTAGATGCTTTTTATAAGCAACTAACATGTGAACATTGAATGGTGTGAAAGAGAGCTCATTTTACCAAATCAATGCTTCTGGGAAGGAGTGAAAGAGAGATTTAATCTAATTGCACCTTTAATTGTGTGACAATTGTTAATGATGTTTTTTTTTTTTTTTACTTTGTCACTTCTTCCCACAACAGTATTTTTGCACACAAGCGCTAAAAAGAATAAAAACACCCTCCTTTTATTGAACGAATGCCACATAATTAACAAAAACCCAGTTAATATTTTTGACATGCCCTTGAGATTAATCCGATGAATGTGTTGAATGGAGGCTTAACCAACATGGCACTAAACGTGTGAATGTTCTCTTTTCTTAGTTTAGCTTGAGGTATTAAAATGCAAGAGTCATATTTAAGTAGGATGCAACTTTGTGCAGTGTTAAAAATAAGCCTTTGACCATCTTGTAAATAGATATTACATTTTAAAATACTCATAATTAGACCACAGTTACGTTTAATGATTATAGACAGTGGCAGTAAATTATTCCTAATTTATGTATTCTCTAATATTCATGACATGCAGGTAAACAAATAAAATATTTTAGTTCTAAATCTTTTATTTTAAATCTTTTAGCTGTGTTTTATTTTGATGCATTAAACGATATAAAATACACCAATTAAGAAATTATGAAATTATAAATGATGAAATTGTTATAAAATATATTTTTCTGTTATGAATGTGTCAAATATCCTATTCAAATCTGTGATAAATGATGTAAAAGTCAAAAGTAATCTAATAAAAAAGTAGTCAGAATACATTACTTAAAATATAATTAATAAATTGATAGCAACAATTTTTGTCATGCAATTTGTAATTAGTAACAGACTACAATTTGTAATGTAAGAATTAAATATTACATTTTAAAATACTCATAATCAGACTACAATTACTTTTGATTAATTACATGTGTATATATTATTCACACAATAGAAGTAAATTATTCATAGTTGGTAATGATGTTTTAATTTTTATCATAATTATTGATTCTCTGATGTTGGTTGATGACATCCAGGTAAACAAATCTATATATTTCAATATTCAAGTGTTTCATTTTGATTATTTGTAAATAGTAACAGACTACACTCTAAAAAATGCTGGGTTGTTACAACCCAATTTTGGGTCAAATTTGGACTAACCCAGCTGTTGGGTTAAATTTTTACATTAAATTTTTAACCCAAAAGTTGGGTTAGTCCATATTTGACCCAAAATTGGGTTGAATCAACCCAGCATTTTTTAGAGTGTACAGTTTGCAAGTTTTTACCCAGCACTGTTAGCCACAGTTCAAGCAGCAACGCGATCAACACTCAGACACTGAACTTTCATTTCTGAACACAGTGTGAGTCATTACGCCCATAAAGAGCGAGCAACCTCTTTTTATTCTCTTTGAAAATCCACTTGAAACCAGAGTCACGTAGTGCACGATCTGCCCAGAGAGATGGCGAACACTTCACAGGGCAGGAGGCCTCTTATTTCGGCACGGATGTGCGGCACCTTCAGAGCCGCGGCCGACAGCTGTTGTCATGGTATCGACCCGGGCAGCGCCGCTGAAGTGCTTCCACAAGCAGGCTACTTTCATGAATCTTTACCTCAGCTTGGTGCGTTTGCAGGTTGTGGAGACCCGCACAAATAAACGCTAGCATGATGGAATCACTTCAGCTTATTTACTGAGCCGAGGCTCTGGGCTTCATGTTTGTCTGGGATCTTATTGACTAGCTGATATGCCACCCGGGGTGATATGGGTTTTGAAGCACAAATTATTATGCTACAGAGGTGCTTAGAGATGTGTAAGAGGAGGATTTTTGAATATATGGCCCTCTAAGAACCACTCATTTAAACACTTCCTCAGTATTTTTGTCTTGTTTTCCAGTACAAATATCTAAACATTCTTAAATCAAGATGCATTTACTTGAAACAAGGTTATTTAAAATATTAAGTCTTGCTTTCTGAAAAACTGATCAAAATTAAGGGACTTATAACAAGAAAAAAATACCTGCCAGTGGGGTCAGAAAAAGAAATTCAATTTGAAGGGGAAACGTTAATTATTAATTATTAATTTTTCAGAAAACAAGACTTGTTATCTTGTGTTGTTTTGCTTCTCAAGTAAATGTATCTTGATTTAAGAATGTTTAGATATTTGTACTGGAAAGCAAGACACAAATACTGAGGAAGAAAATCATTATTTTTGATAAATACTTCCAATAGAATCAAAAACTGCCGACTTAGGAAAGATTGTCCATTTAACATGTAAAGTGACTGCAAGTAAGTACGCAAGTTATTTATTTATTAGTACTATTTTATTTTATTTATCTGCTGTTTATCTGGATTTTACGGAAGCTTATTTCTGCTTGTTTCTATTACAAAAATAAAATAAATTAATAAAATAAAAGGTAATTGCGATTTTTTTTTTTTATCTCATGACTTTGAGTTTATATCTAAAAAGTAAAAAATCAAGTTGCTAAATAAAATCAGAATTGTGCAATAAGAAATAGAATTGTGAGAGAAACACAGAATTGAGGAAAAAGTCAGAATTGCGAGTATAGTGAAATATAAACTTTATGTAAACTGCGAGAAATAAAATCAGAATTGCGAAATATGCACTCCATCAGAATTACAAGAAATAAAATCAGGAGTGCAAAACAAACTCAGAATTGCAAGAAATAAAATCTGAATTTTGAGAAATAAAATCAGAGTTGTGAGAAATAAAATCAGAATTGTGAGAAATAAATTTACAATTATAAAATATAAATTCAGAATTGTGAGGTAAATGCAGAATTCTGAGAAAATGTATACCTCAGTTTAGATTTTTTCCCCCTCAGAATTATGTTTATAAATTGCACTTCTGAACTGCAAGATAAAAAGTCCAAAGTAACTTTATTTTCCTTATCTGTATCTGTGCACAGTTAGATGCTCTATTTGATAATATTATGCAAAGCAACAGCCTAAAAAAAAAAGCCTAAAAATTCAAACAGATTTTTTTTCTTCTGAAAAGACTGAGCTTTACCTCAGGCTAAATTGTGTCTTCAAGGGTTGCAATATTTCCCAGATGTGCAAATCTGTCTGTGCATGGCTCATAACTACTGAATATGGTAAATACAGTGGTATTTATTATGAAATTATTATAATATCTGATAGCTGTCACCTTGGTTACATGGCTTTGTGCTTTCTTATGGAGGCAGAAAAACATTTTGTCGATGCAGCCCATGAACTCATGATCTCCAGCTGCTGTCTGCATTAATTGCCTTGTTCTACATGCATCTCAAAGAAGCCATGCAATGCCACTGAATCAGTCTATTCAACTCTTTAATGAAGGCTCAAAGTCAACATGAAATCAGAACTGATTCTATGTACTTTCTTAATGCATTCTCCTGGTCTCATTGTGAATGATTCATTGGTGCATGCTAATTCAAATTAAAAATGGTTATCTTTATAATCTTTCATCAAAACACCTTGCCAACTTTCTTTCTCAGCTTGCATCACTAATCCTTTTACATTTCAGCCCCTTCTCGCCAACCACCTCCATCCGTTCTGTTTAGAGGTGGGTGGATTATAATATTGTGAAATATTATTATCATTTAAACAATGATAATAATTTTCTATTTGAATATATTTTAAAAACGAATTTATTCCTGTGATCAAAGCTGAATTTTCAGCAACATTACTCCAGTCTTCAGTTTCATATAATCCTTCGGAAATAATTTGTATATGCTGATTTGCTGCTCAAGAAACATATTACAACTTATTATTATCAATGATGACAACAGTTGTGCTGCCTAATATTTTTGTGTAAATGATATATTTGATACATTTTAGCGTAATAAATATATTTTCAGGGTTCTTTGAATAGAAAGTTCGAAAGAACAGGATTTATTATAGAAATCTTTTGTAACTTTATAATGGCTTTACTGTCACTTTTAATCAATTTAATACACCCTTGCTGAATAAAAATATTAATTTCTTTAATCTTTAAATCTTACTGACTCCAAATTGTTCTAAACATTATACTGATACTGTAGCTGTCACAGAAAATGTTATATTTTTCAGTCATTTATTTTGTGAAAAGGTATTTAGTTCACAAATGATGTGTAATGTATTCTGAATGTTCATTTGGAAATTGTATTTGAGTATTATAAAACTGGGTAATAGTGACACCTACAAGTGAAATATATGTAACGTTAGTCGATTTTGTCACGTGATCTAGCCATGTGAGTATCAGATCCACAAAGAAATGCACACCTTAAGAGCTGTCTGATTGTAAATATATTTGTTTGAAGGAATGCCTACATAAATGTCTCCTAATGTCTTCTGGATTTCTGATTAGAAGGTGCACACGGTATGTTCTTTATTCTTTGGATTTCATTTGCTAATTTGTAAAGTTAATATACTGTGTGTATTGGTGCTGGTTTAGTAAGAAACAGACTTGGTTAAACTGCGGCAAAAACAGAAACACACTCACACATTATTTATCTGAATGTCATTTTATTTGTTTCAGTTTTTCACGGTGTCATGATGTAAAGATGTCAAGATGTTGAATGATATCCAGATTCCAGGGTGTCACAATGTTCAAATGGTGTCAAAATAAGATCAAGATATCCTGGTGATGACGATAATGATTACTCTTTGCAAAGAAGATATTAAACGTTAAGACATCAGTTGAAGCGTGATTCTTTTAATCAGCCCTCGATGTGAAGAACATCCAGTCGACCTCGGTGGAAAATTGCAGCCATTGGTGAAAGTGAAGACATCGCCATTCAAAGGAGCAATGCGATTTTGTTCCATCGAAACTGACTTGTGCGTTTCGTGTGACTGCATTCCTTGCGGTTAAGAAGAGCAACGCTTGAAAATATTGCTGCAGTGACGACTGATAGTCACAAGGGGCAACGTTGCAAGGTTGTCATGATGTAAAGATGTCAAGATGTTGAATGATATCCAGATTCCAGGGTGTCACAATGTTCAAATGGTGTCAAAATAAGATCAAGATGTCCTGGTGATGACGATAATGATTACTCTTTGCAAAGAAGATATTAAACGTTAAGACATCAGTTGAAGCGTGATTCTTTTAATCAGAAGAAAACCTTCAGGAGCCGTTACAGTGAAAAACGTGTATTCACACCCCTGGAAGAGTGAAAACCGTGTATTTACACCCCTGGAAGAGTGAAAGAAAGTGTCGTCACACCCCTGGAAGAGTGCAAGAATTCATCGTGGAAAAGGTAAGATCGTTGCCAGCCCTCGATGTGAAGAACAGTCGACCTCGGTGGAAAATTGCAGCCATTGGTGAAAGTGAAGACATCGCCATTCAAAGGAGCAACGCGATTTTGTTCCACCAAAACTGACTTGTGCTTTTCGTGTGACTGCATTCCTTGCGGTTAAGAAGAGCAACGCTTGAAGATATTGCTGCAGTGACGACTGATAGTCACAAGGGGCAACGTTGCAAGGTTTTGGACAATTCGTTTATCAATAAGAGTTGCTACCTTTGGATTTACAGGTCAGACTGTATCTTTTCAGCTTGAAACCTTATTTCTTGGTTGATGTTACTTTAACATTTATTCTAGTTGAAAGTGTATGCAAATGGGTGAAACAAATATTTTGCATTCTGAGTTGATAAAAGTGTGCAACTTGTTTAATAATTGACTTTATGTAATCCTCATGTGTTACGACAGCTTGCTATCAGTGTTTAAAGCTGAATAATAGTGTGGTTTAAAGTAAGTTACCAACATGGATCAAAATAGATCAGACAGTACCTTAGACCAAGTGATTCAAGCACTTGAAGATAAAAAGGCACAATTAGAGGGGAAATTAGAAACTGAATTTGATGTCTCAGACAGGCAAAAATATGAAAGTCGCTTAGCTGAAATTAATGGAGATCTGGAAGTTAATAAAGAAAGACTCCAGGAATCAACCTTACAAGTTGAGCAAGAAGTTACGCGATCTGAAAGAGAAAGGCATCCAACAGAAAAAATGATTGAGTTGAGACGTGATGAGATAGCGAAAAAGAATGGAAGTTTATGTTCACACACTTAAACTTTAAAGCTGAAGTTCAGTATATCACATCTAAACTGGAAGAAGAGTGCACTAAATCTGAGTTAAATGACATGTTGGTCATGGCAGAAAAACGTGAAGCATAGTTAAAACAAATATATGAGAGTATTCGTTCACTGAACGTTCCATCTCAAGATGTAAGAAGGAGAAAGGATAGCTGCACTTCAGTTACTAGTGAAATAACCACACTACTGAAAGGACGTTGCACAGAAGTTGGCACTAAGGAGTTTGATGCTGAGGCTGTAAAAGAAACACTCCTTCAGTTACTGCAAAGAAATGACGCCAAGTCAATTTATGGATCAACTGTGTCAAGAGCTGAAAGAGATAGTCAGAAGGGTCATAGTCATATGTCGGTAAAAAGGGCAGAAGCAGCAGCACACCTAGCTGCCAAACGTGCTGAACTAAAGAGAGAAAAGGAAATCTTAGTACAAAGAAAAGAGTTGCTAGCCCAACAAGAGAGGTTAAAAATGCCGGAGGATCAAAGGGATCTTGAAGTCATGGAAGCTGAATACATTGTGTATGCAGAAGAGGAATCAAAATTGAATGCTGAAATAATAGATACTAAAAAGAGAAGCACTTTGCCTCCATGTCAGCACCTACTGCAACACAACAACACTTCATGTGGCAAGGTTTCCCAAGAAACTTTAGCTCTACCTTGCTCTGAAAATGAGCTAGAGACGAAAGTAGATGAGGGCTTGTTAGTGAAAGAACTAAAGGAATCCCTGGCGATGACTAAACTTCCAGCTCCTGAGCCATTCACGTTTACAGGTGACCCACTCAAGTTCACTGAATGGCGCACTTGCTTTAAATCTTTGATTGAAACCAACTGTATAACTCCAGCACATAGGCTGTTCTAATTGAAAAGGTACATAAGTGGCGATGCACTTAGTGTACTAGAGGGAACCTTTTATAGGAGTGATAAGAATGCATACACGCAAGCTTGGGATGCCCTGAACAAACGCTATGGACACCCCTTTGTAATCCAAAGAGCATTCAGGGCAAAGCTGAGTAGCTGGCAAAAAATTGGATCCAGGGAGTCACTAAAGTTAAGGGAGTTTAGTGATTTTCTCGTCTCCTGCAAAAAAATGCAATGCTTCATGTACAAGGTCTAGAAGTTTTGGATGATTGTGAAGAAAACCAGAAATTGCTGCAGAAGCTTCCTGACTGGGTAACAACTCGCTGGAATAGGTATGTCACTAAAGTATTAGATGAAGGGAAGCCATTTCCAAGTTTCACTGAGTTTTCAGACTTTGTGGCAGAAGAGGCACGTGTTACATGCAATCCTGTTTCCTCTCTACATGCTTTAAAACATGCAGATGAAAATCCTGTGAAGGAGCAGAAATGCTTTAAAGCTAGCACTCTCGTGCAAAATGTTAAACCCATTGCGAAGAGCTTGAACGTACTGCAAGGAGAGAAAGGTTTCAAACCCAGCCTTTCTGCCTCTCAGGATAAGAGACAAATTCATTGTGTCTGCTGTCAGAAAAATCACTTTATATACAAATGTGAAAAGTTTGCAGCAATGTCTCTTGAGGAGAAGAAAAGGTTCATCGTCAACAACAAGATGTGCTTTGGTTGTCTGAGAGTCGGTCATATCTCCAAAAACTGTAGGAAGCGAGCTACTTGCAACATCTGCAGACAGAGTCACCCCTCTCCACTTCACAAAGAACATTCTCAGGGAGGAAAGCCAGAAGCTTTACCTGATGAAAGGGCTTCCACTAGTTTATGTAGTGTGGGAATGGACAACTGTATTCGCACTTCAATGATCGTTCCAGTATGGCTCTCTTGTGCGACAAAGGACAGTGCAGAAATTCTAGTTAATGCATTACTGGACACACAGAGCAGTAAAACGTTTATTGATCAAGATGTCTGTGACAAAATTCAAGCAAACACAGAACCTGTGAGATTAAAGCTGTCCACAATGACTGACAGGGCTTCAATTGAGAATTGTCACAGAGCAGCTGGACTAAGAGTAAGGGGTTACAGTTTGCAAGATTATATTGAGTTACCACCCGCATATACTCGAGAGTACATTCCCTTGGAACGAGACAGCAGTCCTACTTGCAAAAAGGCTCAGAGATGGGTTCACTTGCTCAGTGTTGCAAAGGAGATGCCAGATTTGTTGGATTCTCCAGTAGGGCTTCTAATTGGCTATGATTGCCCAAGGGCTTTGAAGCCAATTTATGTGATATCAGGGAAGGATCACGAACCATACGCAGTCAAAACAAATTTAGCCTGGAGTGTAGTGGGATCCATAACACCTAACACTTGCTCTAGGAATGTAGCAGGGTTCTGTCATTGCATTTCTTTGAAGAAACTCCCAGCTATTACACCTGCATCAGTAATCAGAACATTGGAAGCAGACTTTCGAGATACAGACTGTAAGGAGAAGGCAATATCACAAGAGGATATTCAGTTTCTTCAACTAGATGAAAAAACCCAACACAACAAAGAAGGTCATGTGGAAATGCCTCTACCTTTTAGAGAATGTCCTCAGTTACCGAACAATAAGCAACTAGCCATAGTTCGTTTGAAGCACTTCAAAAGAAAGTTAGAGAAAAATCCCAAGTACAGAGAGGACGACGTGAGATTTATGGACGGTGTTTTTAGAGACGGTGATGCTGAAGAAGCAGAAGTCACATCAAAGGAAGGCAATACATGGTACATTCCGCACCACGGGGTGTACCATCCCAGGAAGCCTGAAAAAATAAGAGTGGTATTTGATTGCGCAGCCAAATTTGAAGGCACGTCTCTAAACAACCACTTACTCACTGGACCAGACTTAATGAATGCTCTGACTGGAGTGTTAAATATGAAATATGAAAAGGACTATCCACAGGCTGCGAGCTTCTTTCGCAAAATTTTCTATGTGGATGATGGACTGGTCAGCCTCAATTCAGTTGAGAAGGCCAACAAGCTAGACAAGGAAGCGCAAGAAATCTTAGCTAAAGGAAAACTGCGTTTGCACAAGTTTGTGTCCAATAGCAGTAAAGTTTTGAGTGCAATCCCAGAGAGTGAACGTGCCAGTATAGTTAAGTATGTAGATCTGAACTACAATGAACTTCCAATGCAGAGCGTTCTGTGAGTAAAGTGGAACATAGAAACTGATGCATTCTCGTTCAAAGTTGACCTTACCGAAAGACCAGCCACTCGTTGAGGAATTCTGTCAGTAGTTGCAAGTGTGTATGACCCATTAGGTTTTATCGCTTCCTATATCTTGACTGGGAAAAAAGTGCTCCAAGAGATGTGTAAACGAGGGGTGGGATGGGATGAACCTCTTCCCTCTGATCTGAAGCCGAAGTGGGACGCATGGCTCCATGACTTGGAGACAGAGATGGGCACTCGAGTTAGTGACTCGGACTCGAGTCGCACTCAAGTCGCATTACTATAGACTTAAGACTTGACTCAGACTCGACCTGAAATGACTCCAGACTTGACTCGACTCGAGGAAAAGAACTCTTGAATATTTTAAAAGCAACTCGAGTCTTTTATCCTTAAATACAATTTCTATAACTAATTTTCAAAAGGCCGACCGCATCCACACACCGGCAATGCTGCAAATCTAGTTATTTTTCTTACTATCTATTTATCTCTCAATAACCTATGACTCTGACTGTTCAAACCAGATGTGACAAGATGTTTCTGATCTACATTTAGCACTATTAATCTGTAGGCTAAGAACATTCCAAAAGAATCATGTAATATAATTGGGAATTTGTTGTTAGATGGCTAGGATAGAACTTAAACTTTGAAACTGCTGGTTATCTTTCTTTTCTGCTCAAGATGAGAATGTTTTGATTATTGTAGACATTTTTAGTAGATAATGCTAATAATATATTTAAATAGTATAGATTTCAGGAGGAAAACCCTGAACAGAAACAGTGCTTTTTGTCACATGGCCTCGTATGTATCTAAATGTAAAAGTACAATACATGTAAAAATATATATTTTTTTATTAGTTTTTTTTTTTTTTTTTTTTTTTTTTCTGGACCTCTGCTTGGAAGAAAATATAGAGTCCGTGCCTCTTGGAACTTTAATTGAATACCCCTGACTTTTATCAAAAAGAAATACTTGATTTGTATGGTTTTGTAATATGTATCACATATTTCCTTATGTGTCATGGTAGATAGGACTTATTATCTTATTATAGAATTTGATTACAGAAAAACAGTTTTGAACATGGGAATGGATTAAACAGTAACAGGCTGGATGTACATTAACCTTACATCTTAACACCTCTTTTTTATAAAAAAAAAAAACAAAACAGATCATAGATCATATATTTTGTCTATAGCCTATAAAACAGCTTCGTAAATAGGAAGATTTCAATACATGAGGATTATGAATGGGATTTTTTAGCGAGCCATTAAATGACTTGAGACTCGACTTGGACTCGTGACCAAAGACTCGAGACTTGACTCAGACTCCAGCGTCAAAGACTTCAGACTTGACTCGGACTCCAGGTTAAAGACTTCAGACTTGACTCGGACTCCAAGTTAAAGACTCGTGAACATCTCTGCTTGGAGAATCTCCAAGGAATTCAAATACCAAGATGCTTCATTCCTGAGAATATGGGCAAAATCCAGAAAATAGAGCTGCATCATTTTTCGGATGCCAGCAGTGATGGTTATGGGCAGTGTTCATACGTTCATTGTGCACTGGTCATGGGTAAGGCTAGAGTGGCCCCTACGAAGGTTTTCAGCATACCCTGCCTTGAGCTGACAGCAGCTACAGTTTCTGCTGCAGTAAGTCATGTTCTAAGAGAAGAACGTCTCGGTTACGTATGTAACCCTCGTTCCCTGAAGGAGGGAACGGAGACGTCACGTCGGATGACCGACGAAATTGGGATCTCGCCAGAGAGACCAATCCACTTCGAGTGTAACTAAACGAGCCAATGGACATTGGCATGCGATTATTGCATCCAGCTGCCGCTGATCACAGTGTGAGCATAAGAGGCAGCTGATGCACCGCATCAATTATGTTTTCGCTGAGGAGCCGAGCCGGCGACCCGGCAGCTCAGCGGTGGTACAGCGACTGTGGCGACGGGACGTGACGTCTCCGTTCCCTCCTTCAGGGAACGAGGGTTACATACGTAACCGAGACGTTCCCCTTTCAGTCGGTCACTCCGAGTCACGTCGGATGACCGACGAAATTGGGATCCCTACCAAAGCGCCACAGGAGCTGCCCCTTCCAGTGCCCTGTGTAGGGCTCCTGACCCTTCCTATAAGGCAGACGATAGGACCGGGCTCTACACAGAGAAGGTCAACTACTGGTGTTCCTTGAGCAACCCAAACAGTAGGACTAGGATAACACTGGGAAGCGTGCCCTTCCACTTGGAAGAGGCACACTGCGGAGTCACCTCCTCCCAAAGGGGGTTTAAGTGACATTCAAACATGTGAAGTAACCCAGAGGGCCCTTTTGCACATGGAAGTCTCTGAGATGGCTCAGGCTGCATCTTTAGAGATGGCAGAACGTGGTCCGCCAGGGGAAACACGGCTCTAATAAGAATACCGTGGAATACACATATGGGATCCCGACAGGGTCTCTCATATGGGCACTAGCCTCGCACCAGATTTCAAGAATTCATTGGCTGAAGGCCTGGCGCCGGACGCTCCGCCGTGTCCGGACGCCGGAGTGCTGGAGGACTCAACAGGGTTTGCCTGGTTAAGGAACTCTCTGGAGAATTTAGGCGTAAGGACGCCGCAAGCCGACTCCGAGCCGGCCCTCTCAGTGCCACTACCCGTTTGAGGTGAGAACACAGGAGGAAACCGGTTCGACACGTAGGCTATAAAACCTAGCGAACGTGTTGGGAGTCGCCCAACCCGCAGCTCTACAGATGTCTGCTAGCGAGGCACCACGAGCCAGCGCCCAGGACGATGCGACACCCCTAGTGGAGTGAGCACGCAACCTGAGCGGGCAGGGCACACCTTGTGCTTCATAGGCCAAGGTGATGGCATCCACTATCCAGTGGGCCATCCTCTGCTTGGAGACAGCCTTCCCCTTCTGCTGTCCTCCGTAACAGACAAAGAGCTGTTCTGAGGTCCTGAAGCTCTGAGTTCTATCCACGTACTGACGCAGTGCGCGTACAGGACAGAGCAAAGCTAGGGCTGGGTCTGCCTCCTCCAGGGGCAGCGCTTGCAGGCTCACTACCTGGTCCCTGAAGGGCGTGGTAGGAACCTTGGGCACATAGCCGGGCCGGGGCCTCAGTGTTGCACTGGAGTCAGCCGGCCCAAACTCAAGGCACGACTCGTCGACCGAAAATGCCTGCAGGTCCCCCACCCTCTTGATTGAGGCCAATGCAGTCAGGAGTAGGGTTTTCATAGAAAGAAACTTCAACTCGACTGACTGCAATGGCTCAAAGGGGGCAGTTTGTAGGGCTCTTAGCACCAAAGCCAAATCCCAAGAGGGAAGGGAGGGAGGCCTCGGAGGATTTAACCTCCTGGCCCCCCTAAGAAACCTGACGACCAGATCGTGCTTCCCCACCGACCTCCCCTCTATGGGGTCGTGGTGGGCAGAAATAGCAGCAACATATACTTTAAGGGTGGAGGGGGACAGCCTACGCTCCAACCCCTGTTGCAAAAAGGAAAGCACGGCTCTGATCGAACATCTCCGGGGGTCCTCCTGGTAAGAGGAACACCATTCGACGAACAGGTTCCACTTCAGCGCATAGGCCCGTCTTGTGGACGGTGCTCGTGCTGAAGCGATAGTGAGCGCTACCTCCTGGGGCAGGTCACCTAGAACCTCCGCGTCCCGTCCAGGGACCACACATGAAGTTTCCACAAGTCTGGACGCGGGTGCCAGAGGGTGCCCCGTCTCTGAGAAAGCAGATCCTTCCTCAGAGGAATCGGCCAGGGAGGGGCTGTCGCGAGGAGCATGAGTTCCGGGAACCAGGTCCTGTTGGGCCAATATGGAGCCACTAACAGGACCTGCTCCTCGTCCTCCCTGATCTTGCACAATGTCTGTGCTAGCAGGCTCACTGGGGGAAACGCATACTTGCGCAAGCCCTGGGGCCAGCTGTGTGCCAGTGCATCCGTGCCGAGCGTTGCCTCGGACAGGGAGTAGAACCACTGGCAGTGGGTGGTTTCTGGAGATGCAAACAGGTCTACCTGAGCAACTCCGAACCGACTCCAAATCAGCTGGACCGCCTGGGGATGGAGTCTCCACTCCCCAGGAAGTGCCGCTCGAGACAGCTCGTCGGCCACCTGATTGAACACTCCTGGGATGTGGATGGCACGAAGGGACCTCAGATGCTTCTGACTCCAGAGGAGGAGGTGGCGGGCGAGTTGCGACATGCGACGGGAGCGCAAACCGCCTTGCCGGTTGATATAGGCAACGGTCGCAGTGTTGTCCGTACGGACCAGAACGTCCCTGCCCCGAAGGCGCCCTCTGAGGCGGCACAGGGCAAGGCGTACTGCCAGCAACTCGAGGCAATTGATATGCCAACGCAGAAGGGGGCCCGTCCAAACCCCTGATACTGCGTGCCCGTTGTACGTGGCACCCCAGCCGGTGGCCGAGGCATCCGTGAATACCACAGCATGCCTGGATACCTGCTCCAGGGGCACTCCTGCCCGAAGGAACGAAGGATCTGACCACGGGCTGAAGGTCTTGCGGCAGGCCGGTGTAATCTGAACCCGGTGAGTACCGCGTTTCCACGCCCACCTCGGGATTCGGCCATGGAGCCAGTGCTGAAGCGGTCTCATATGGAGCAGACCGAGCGGAACTATGGCCGCAGCTGCAGCCATATGCCCCAGGAGCCTCTGAAAGAGTTTCAGTGGGACCGCTGTCCTGCCTGATAAGGTCTTGAGGCAGTTCAGCACCGACTGAGCACGTTCCTGGGTGAGGCGTGCTGTCTGGTTGACCGAATCCAACTCCATGCCGAGAAAAGAGATCCTCTGCGTTGGCACGAGTTTGCTCTTTTCCCAATTGACCCGAAGGCCCAACTGGCTGAGGTGCCTGAGCACCAGGTCCCTGTGTGCGCACAACAGCTCTCGAGACTGTGCAAGTATGAGCCAGTCGTCGAGGTAGTTGAGAATGCGCACACCCTGTTCTCTCAGGGGAACAAGGGCCGCCTCTGCGACTTTGGTGAAGACACGAGGCGAGAGGGACAGCCCGAAGGGCAGGACCTTGTACTGATATGCCCGACCTTCGAACGCGAATCGCAGGAATGGCCTGTGCCGCGGAAGAATCGAAACATGAAAGTACGCGTCCTTCAGGTCGATCGCTGCAAACCAATCTAGGGGACGGACGCATCCAAAAATGCGTTTCTGCGTCAACATCTTGAACGGCATCTTGTGAAGTGCACGGTTCAAAACTCGCAGATCCAAGATCGGTCGTAACCCACCGCTTTTCTTGGGCACAATGAAGTAAGGGCTGTAAAACCCCGACCTCATATCGGCTGGAGGGACCGGCTCTATTGCATCCTTCGCCAGTAGGACTGCAATCTCCGCGCGCAAGACAGGGGCATCGACGGCTTTGACTGACGTGAACCGGATGCCCCTGAACTTGGGGGGACGCCGGGCGAACTGAATCGCATAGCCGAGTCTGATGGTCCGCAGGAGCCACCGGGACGGGCTGGGGAGCGCTAACCAGGCTCCGAGAGACCGCACCAGTGGAACCAACGGGCCCACCGACATGCCCGCGGTGGGGCAGCGAGGTGGAACACAGGGACCGGCCCCAGGGCCTGTGACGGCCTGGCCTGTGACGGCAGGGGGCGGGGTCTGGGTGTGTAGTGTAGCACTCACCTGATTTCTCCTTGCATGGGAGCAGACACAGGAACCCGGCTTGAGGCTTGTGACAGCCCGGCGTTTGACGACTTGAAGCGGGGAATGGAGTGCTACTGCCCTTACCTGGTTCCACGAATGGGCAGGAGGGGTGCTCTTGGGCAACCACCTGCTGCCTGCTGGCGAGAGAGGAGGAGGGAAGCGATCCTGTGATGCACGGATCACCACTCTCCTCCTCTTGAGACCCAGAGATTGAGGAAACCGCTCTTTTACTGATGTTTTGGGTACCGCTGGCTGCTGGGCCAGCGGCGGAACAAAAACAAACTGAAACACAGGATTCTCCACCCGGCCCTCCACCGGGGGAGGGAGTGGTGCGGTCACCATCTCCCGAAGAGCAGTCTCCTCCATCTCTGGGTCGCCCGTCTCAGGGCCTCTTGCACTTGCGCTTGTCGCCAGGTTTGGCGGGGGCCTGGACGGGCTGGGCGTCCTGCCTGCGACCGGCTCCACGACGCGGCCTGGTGGAAGGCTGCTGCGGCTGCGCGGGAGCGGGGGCGGCCACAGGGGGGCGCCCACGGCGACGAGCAGGCTGAGGGGCTGCAGCCGGAGTGGAAGCAGCAGGTTTCCTCCGGCGCATGATGTGTTTGATCGCCTCAGTCTGCTTCTAGGCTGCCGAGAACTGCTGGGCAAAGCTCTCGACAGCGTCGCCGAAAAGGCCGGTCTGTGACACGGGAGCATTCAGGAACTGTGCCTTTTCCAGCTCTCTCATGTCAGCAAGACACAGCCAGAGATGGCGCTCCTGGACCACTAACGTGGACATCGCACGACCCAGAGACTGTGCGGTCACCTTCGTCGCTCGTAGCGCGAGGTCCGTCGCAGCGCGCAGCTCATGTAGAACCGCCAGGTCGTGACCACCCTCGTGCAGGTCTTTCAGTGCTTTGGCCTGGTGGACCTGCAGCAACGCCATAGCGTGGAGGGCGGAAGCCGCCTCCCCACAGGCTCTATAAGCACTGCCAGTTAGACCTGACGAATACTTAGAGGCCCGTGAGGGGAGACACGGATCACCCCGCAGGGTGGAAGCGGCTGTTGGACATAGTTGCATGGCCACAGACCGTTCCACCGAGGGGATGCCCGCATACCCCAAAGCGGCTCCACCATCGAGGGTGGTGAGAGCGGAAGAACTACAAGATTTGTTTCGGGCAGTGAAAGGTGCCCTCCACGATCTTGTCAGCTCCTCGTGCACTTCCGGGAAGAATGGCACCGGAGGGGGGCGCTGAGAACCAGCGCGACCCCCACCGAGAAACCACTTGTCCAGCCTCGAAGGATCGGGACGCGGTGGTGGATTCCACACGAGCCCGACATTCTCGGCGGCCCGGGAAAGCATGGCCGTCATCTCTGGGTCTGGCTCGGACAACGCTACCACACCCGAAGGGGGCAGCGCAGCCGAGTCGTCATCCCCGGAGAGAGAGGGTCCACCCTCCGATGCAGTGATCGACATCTGGTCGTCAGGGGGACCACCGAAGGAGACGCCTGGTGCACCCCGAGCAGAGGGCCCAGCACGCTCCTGCGGCAGCTCCACCGGCTGCGGAGTGCTTGAGGGGCGAGGAGCTCCACTTGGGGAAGCCCTCACCGTAATCCTCAGATCACCTCTGCCCCCACCGGACCCAGCGGCGCGCACGCTGGACCGCGGCAGAGGCAGAGGGACTCCGCCATGTTTGACATAGCGGAGTCTAAGACGCAACTCCGAGATGGTCATGTCCCCACAAGAAGAACATGAGCCATCCACGAAAGCCTCCTCAGCGTGCTGAATGCCCAGACACGTGAGGCAGCAATCGTGACCGTCCTGAGGCGCCAGGAAGCGACCACAGCCAGAAACGCACGGGTGATAAGACATCTTTAAAAAGACGCGATCACCCGTGTACTCTCTTAGAGAAATTTGCTCTTAGAAATGCTCTTTTTTGAGGTGCTGAAGCACGCAGGGGAGCTTGGCCACCGCACACTCCAAGTGTGGCTGCCAGCGGGAAGACGATTCTGCTCTCCCGGACACCGTGACCACCGCTGCTGCACCGTAACGCCCGCACTCGATCAGGAACACTTCTTGGGAAAGGGAGCAGTAGCTTCATTACTACTGCTCGGCTCCGAAGCGAAAGGATAATTGATGCGGTGCATCAGCTGCCTCTTATGCTCACACTGTGATCAGCGGCAGCTGGATGCAATAATCGCATGCCAATGTCCATTGGCTCGTTTAGTTACACTCGAAGTGGATTGGTCTCTCTGGCGAGATCCCAATTTCGTCGGTCATCCGACGTGACTCGGAGTGACCGACTGAAAGGGGAACTTGATTTGAAAGTAAATCAGGAGTTTTTCTGGACCGATTCTCAGGTAGTGCTAGGGTATATCAAAAATGAAGCCTGGTGCTTTCATGTCTTTGTAGCCAATCGTGTCCAGAAGATAAGGGACTCTACAGATTCAAGACAATGGTTCTATGTGGAAACCAGTCAGAATCCTGCAGACTGTGCGTCTAGGGGTCTCAAAGTGGCAGATCTGATGGACTCAAGTTGGCTGTTGGGTCCTAATTTCTTATGGGAACGAGAGATTATCACTGATGAAAAATCTCCAGAGCTTCTTGTAGGTGACCCTGAGGTAAAGGTCCTAAGAACAGATGCCTGCATAAAAGACAGTTTTCTTGAAAGACTGTTAAGATTCTCGGATTGGAATACAGCTCTCAGTGCCGTTGCTAGGATCAAAAGACTTGTGAACAGAGACAGGTCAATGTTCATTAGTGTAGAAGAGAGAGAGAAAGCAGCTCATGTGCTCATCAAGGCAGCACAAAGAGAAGCCTTCGAAGAAGAATTGAAATGGCTCAGTCAAAACCAGGCTAAACCAAAGAGTAACAAGTTATACCAACTTGATTCTATCATCCAGAATGAACTGCTCAGGGTTGGAGGACAGTTAAGAAAGTCTAATGCAGCATTTGAGTTGAAACTTCCAATAATTCTTCCTAAGGAAGGTGTTGTCACACAGCTAGTACTTGACCATTGTCACAAGAAAACTCAACAACAAGGTTGAGGTCAAACATTGAACGAACTCAGAGCCAGTGGCTATTGGATATTAGGTGCGAGCAAGGTAGTGTCCAAGTACATCAACAATTGTGTTACTTTCAGGAAGCTGCGCAGACCAGCTGAAGAGCAATGCATGGCTGATCTTCCAGCTGACAGAGTAGAACCTTCACGCCCATTTTCGTACTCTGGAATTGACTGTTTTGGCCCCTTCTACACGAAACAAGGTTGGAAGGAATTCAAAAGGTATGGTCTGTTGTTTACGTCTTTGAGCTCCAGGTTTAAGTTTCACTTTCCATAATCCGTGACCGACAGACGAGCATTTTAGCGGCAGGGATTTAAATCTTTAACAAGACTCAAACTGACACAGACAGAGTGAAGACTGGATTTTTTTTTCAATCAAGTAGGGTACAAGTGATTTCAAAACATTTAAGCCAGTTTATATATATAACATGTATATAGTATTATTTATCTCGTATAAGATGCATTTGGAGTTGCGGTAAAGCGCTTCATTTGTAGTACTATGATGATTATCTCTTCAGCGAGCAGTAAGATGCAGAATATTAATAACTATGACTGGGACTGTCATATACATAACATTATAACGAGAACACTATTATAATAAAACGTTGTGAATTTTTAGAGTTTAGTTGCCGTGTTTCTGCACTTTGTTGCGTGAAGAACGCGTCCACAAAAGGAGTTCATTCAGAGCAGCGCAGACACGTTCATGTGCGTGCATTTGGGGCATTTTGTGCAGATAGCCTATAAGTCGTAATATTAACATTATGTTGTATAATTAACGAAGCGTATTCTAAATTAGATAAATGATAAGTTAAATCCCATTGATTAAAAACCTGCTATCAAATGCTTCATTCCGCTGGTCATCTTCAGCGTGCACAGCTCAAAACAGAAATGCAGAACAGTAATAACTACTGTCATATACATAACATTATAATGAGAGCACTATTGTAAAAAATGTGAATTCTTAGGGTTTCGCTGACGTTTAATGTTAACTATCAAAACATAAAACATTATTTTTGTATATGCGAGGCCTCCGTTACACATTTTCCCTATGTGTTAACGTCAGTAATTATGACTGTTGAATGTCTGACTTGACTCTTGCATTTCCCCCCGCCCCCAAACATATGATTCGACTATCAGTCGACTATCGGCAAGATTCGAAAATTACGATTCGACTATGAAAATCCTTATTCGGGGACACCCCTAAACATGTAGTAAGAGGATTGATCTACATATAGAAAAAAAAAAAAAAAAAAAAAAAAAAAAAAGAAAAGAAAGATCATAAACATTTTTGATTTCACACACAAGCTAAATGTGTGTGAAATATTTTTGATCATTTTTGATTTCACACACAAGCTAAATGTGATAAAACGTAGGTTTTTATAATGATGTTATGTTATAATTGTTGGAAACAAAAGGATAACCAAAGTGAGTCTGAGTCAGAGTTATAGTTAACTAAAACCGATATTAAAATTAAATTAAACGTTAAAATAATCTTATTTGAAATAAAAAAAAATAATAATAATTTTAAAAAATAACATTATATAGAATTAATTTTCGGTAAATGTTTTTTTTGTTTTTGTTTTTTTTTTTCCAGCTAGTTTCCAAGGCAGTATTTATCATTTTAACTTGATACTTGATGTACTAAAATAACTACTGAAATAAAATTAACAACACATTTATTAATTCATTTTTTAAAATTATTATTAATATTTATTCTTTTTTATGACAAACAACACAATTACTAAATCTTAAAAAAACATTACAATGAAAATGGAAAATATAAAAATTTAAAAAGAAATTTAAAATAAAACTGTCACAAACGCTACTGTGAGGAGCGTGAAACGAGGAGAACATATGAGCATTACAATCATAACAGTCTTTATTATTCCAAACCTCTGGGAACACAGGACAGGCAGGAACACACACGTAGCACTGTGAGATGATGTTTACTTCAACAAAGAAATCAGAGCAATTTAAATCGAGGACGAAATTAATAAAGTCTGCTACGGGTCTATAACAATCGTCAGGAGACAGGAATCGGAACAAATTATCATCGTCCAGTCCCATCCGGAAGCACGCATTAAGCATATGATCACTCCAGCTCACCAGATGGAAAACACTCAGGAACTCCTCCTCATATCGCTCCAAAGGCCGTTCATCCTGCTGGATGTTCAGCAAAAAGTCCTCAACCCAGTCCATCTTCTTTTTTCTGGTCCTGTATTCTGTCACAGTTTGTGGCTGTAGAGAATCGCACGCAGGAGTAATTCAATGGAAAGTCTTTAATTTCATCTCAAACTCAGGAGAATCACCAGGAGAATGGATAACCACAAACATAAAAGATCAAACTAATAATGAGACAACGAGAACAGGAACGACCAAATAAGGGCACATGAGGGAGAAACTGAGTCATGGGGAGCAAAACACAAAGACAGTCTAATCCTGACAAAAACTGATGCAAAATATTAATAAAAACTGTAGTAGTATTTAAATTATACAAAAGAAAAAAAGAAAAAAAAAACCCTGGTCTTGCATTTTAGCTCTACTGAAATAGTTCTATTGAAAATAATAATAATAATAATAATAATAATAATAATAATAATAATAATAATAATGTTGGGATTGGATTGAAAAGAAAGTAAGTGGCTTTGCCCAGTACCGTTTCTAGGCACAGGCGAGCTAGGCGGTCGCCTAGGGCGCCATCAGCTGAAGGGGCGCCAATGAGCGCACGTACTGGCACTACATTTTAGCAGGGTTGTGATAAAGAGTGGCATGGTCACCCTGAAATATGACTGCCACCCCCACTGGATCCCCAACATCATTGGGCTAGAGTACTGTCAATCTGACGATGCCTGTATGCCATTGGATCAGAGCGCTGTCAATTGCTGCCTGATTGTTGCATGCTTGCATTTGGAGTGCTCATCAATGCCATTAGATCAATGGGCTCTGTCAGTGCTTTGGCAAGGTAATGCTTGGGTTTTTTTTTTTTCTTTTGCCATGCAAAGTTCAAAGGCCAAAATCAGTATTTTGTTTAGGCAGTATTTGTGGCAGTTGATAAATCATGTTGCGAGATTTGTCCAAAAGGTGTGCGTTTTTGCGCCAATGCATTGTTAAAGGATCAGCGTGTAATGTAATATTCCCAAATAAATAGCCAATTAAAAAATATTGGTATAGTAAAATTCGCCTATTCATGAGATCAATACATCCTTTATTAAACCGCTTTGTCGAGTTTAATGCATCCTTATGGAGGTGTCGAAATTCTGAATCAATTCATTCACTTCTAACACAGCACTTAATGGGAGCAGCATCATACACATAGAGCAGAGCGTCACGTTATTTAAAGGGGAAGTTCACGCCTTAATGAGTAGCAAAAGATTAATGCTGCCTTCATGTGCTATCAGAATTATCGTAAATACGAGTTTCCTAATCGGAAATTATACATGAACGGCCTCTCAAGTCGTATTTACTACGGGGAAATTCGGAAATAATGCTGCCTTCACGTGCTATCGGAAATTTCCTATTTCCCACTTATGAAGTCATGATTACGAGCTTGTCGTATTCATGTGCTTTAATGTCGGAAAGGATAAAATGTAGCATCCCATTGGTTGACAATCTTATAAACATTCACCGCGCTATACATGCAGTTCGCTGACAATTCTGGAATTTCGGTCAAATACATGCTTATTTCACTGCTTATAAAACACACAATATGCTTCGCATGATTGTTCATATCTAGCCTATAAATACACTACTTTAGCGACAAGACAAAGGGATGTAGTTGTTGTGAGAACAGCATTGACAGCAGCAATGGTTGTCACCTTCACCATGTTTAAAGTTTATGACCCACCCAACTTGGAAACTCGGGTATCAAAATTATTTCCGAATTTCCCAGTAGTAAATACGACTTGAGAGGCCGTTCACGTCCAATTTCCGATTAGGAAACTCATATTTACGATAATTCCGATAGCACGTGAAGGCAGCATAATTTTGATACCAGAGTTTCCGAGTTGGGCGGGTCATAAACTTTAAACATGGTGGAGGTGACAACCATTGCTGCTGTCATTGCTGTTCTCACAACAACTACGTGCCTTTGTCTCGTCGCTAAAGTAGTGTACTTATAGGCTAGATATGAACGATCATTTGAAGCATATTGTATGTTTTATAAGCAGTGAAATAAGCATGTATTTGACCGAAATTCCAGAATTGTCAGCAAACTGCATGTATAGCGCGGTGAATGTTTATATGATTGTCAATCAATGGGATGCTACATTTTATTCTTTCCGACATTAAAGCATTTGAATACGCCAATAGGGATTTCGCCTAGGGCGTCAAATTGGCTAGAAACGGCCCTGGCTTTGCCAATTCCTAATTCTGTTATGTAAATTTTATGTCCACTTTTTGCGATCCAGTCAGTTTGGTTTAAATAAAGTCCTGCCTTTTATTATAATCTCAAAACCACTCAATTACAGAAGTTAAACGGGTTGCCGAACAACATTTCATGTTGACTTGGACACGTTATATTTAAAAGCGTTTTTCTTCTCATCTTCACATGTGCTATAGACCTGTTTTCTTCAGTGTGACAGTCTGTGACAGAGCGAGGGATGGAGAGACAGTTTAGCATGCAGCGCGTTCACCGGCGGCGGCGTCCACACGGCGTGACAAGCTCTGATTTCTGAAAGTGAAATGAAAAGCTCATTTGCCCAGGCAGCAAAAAGTGCCTCGGCGTAGGTGATCTAAGCCTCAGTATATTATTAGTGGTTCCTCTTTCTCTCAACCTTCTTCACCTACGCAGCTCCGGGTCTCTGCAGGGACCTGCTGCTGGAAGCAGAGCTGATTGTATTGAGGGCTTTGGAGGGCAAAAACTAGCCTAGCATGGGAAAAACCATCTCGAACTGCTTGGTTGCTTGTGTAAGGGTCATTCCCAAGCACTCAGCTAGATTAACCTCATCCAGCTCTCAAAATGTAAGTACATGGAAATGAGAAGGAAATACAGACTGATATGGAGCTTGGATTCTCAAGGCATATCAATTTTGATAAAAACCCTTTTCACGAGAGGGAGAATCTTAAAACAAAACATGTCCAGGTCACATTTCGCCCTCAGATTTTCTTGCACTATGACATTATTTTAATTCACAAAAAACATTCCCAAATAACCTGTTATGTTTCTAGATCTTTTTGTGTAATTCCTGTTATTTTTAACAATGATTCTCATTATATTCTCACTTACAACCACAAAAAAATAAGCATTACAACAAATACTACCATATTTTTTTTTTTACAATTAAAATAATACAATATATTTACACAGTAACAGGGTTATTATAGTTAACTAAAAATAAAATCAAACTAACTTAAAAGTAAATGTTATCTGAAATAAATTCACCTAGTTTCCAAGCTTTGAATTTAGTTTAACCTCACATACTAAAATAAACTAAAATTAAAAAATCAATGCAACATATACCAACATATATTTAGAAAAAAATTTAAATGACAAAAACATAACAAAAAAAACCCCCACAAAATTAAAATGAAAACTGAAAATATAAAAATAAAAACAGATTAAATGTATTAATATGAACTGAAATTGTTTCTCAATTACACTAAAATAACACTGCACAGTAAATAATAATTTATTGAATTTTTAAAATTTATTTTCTTTTTTTAAATTTATTTTAAAACAGACTAAAATTAAAATGAAAACAGAAAATCTAAAAATAAAAACAAAAATCTAAATATGAATATGAATAAAAACTACTGACTGCACAGAAAATAATTCATAATTAATCATTTTTAATTTTTATATTTGAATTTTATGTTTTATATTATTTGTAATCTACATCATTTTATTTTTGTTTGTTTTAATTTAAAACTTTAAAATTAAAATTAAAACACAATATAAAAATAAAAACATTCAAAATGTTAATAAAAACTATAATAGTATCTCAAGGATATTAAAAACACTGCACAGAAAATTTTAAAATAATTTTTTATATATTTTTTAAATATAATTTGTAATATACTTATATATTTATTTAATTTTTAATTTATATTTGTATATAATTTATAATTTATTTAATTTAATTTTTATTATTAATTTTATATTTTTATTTTTAATTTATTTTTTTAATTATTTTATTTTATTTTATGATGAAATATGAATAAATTTTCATGTTTTCATGTCATTCACATAATACTTCCTGCCTCATCTTGAAAACAGCTTGACATTTTATAACACAGATGCACAGACATTTAAAGTCAATGTCTATAAGTCAAGAACGCGCCTAGTGTATTTTAGCAAATGCATTGTGAAAAATGGAACGAGGATGTTTTTCACACCACATGGTCATTAATTTACATTAGTCTGCAGCAGAAAACCTGCACAGGTTGTGTTTTTCCCATTGATGTCGAATAAAAATGCATCTTCAGGTCTGTTAACACCTGTTCCAAAATCACAGATGCACGACGCCATGCCAAGCTGCAATTTGTCTCTGTTTGGCCCAAAAACACAAACGCATACAGCAGTCTTGGACATCTGCTTGCCAAGGCTGAAAATTCAGACAATGTACAGAATCATTAAATCCACAATGCTCTATTCTCAGATGCCTGACGCTTTCCCAGGAGGAATACACTTGACACGTGTTGTTGGGAAAGCTATTTCTCATATTTATTTCTCAGATTAATATTAGGGCTGCCAAAGTTAACACATTAATGTTTCACCCAATTACATTTGTTTAACACTTGACTGCTTAGAATAACTTGGAAAAACTTCCTATTAAGAAATGTGCGATACTTGAAGGTGGATTTGCAACTTGGATTAATTGTGTTAATACATTTTCTAAATCTACTGATCCCCTCCAATGATATTCATTGCCATACTTAACATGCACTGTAATTCACATAATATATAATACTTGCAAATGTGTGGAAAATGATGACAGTATGCTCTTCAGATGCCTGCTGTAATATATTCCATCACTTGTCACTCTTATGGCATATTTGAAGAGGATCTGACACTGACCTTGGCAGCCGTTATTTTGGGTTCAGTGAGTCAGCGGTTCTCTGATTTAATGGCAGCATACTGAACCTCCATTCATTTGCAAAGATGAAAATATCTGGACTTACACAAAGAATGGAAGTAAGACTGTTCACTCATGGGGCTCTCAAGATTTCCAAAGGTGAAACGATCTTATATTATTTGAGGGAAAAGAGCAAGTTCTTTCTAGTAAAATGGCATGAAGAGCACATGAAAAGCCTCTAATGGTTCATAATGGGGTTTAATGGGGCATGTGGGCTTTTTCAGCCAAAAATTTAAATTTGTTGAAATTGTACTCACCCTCAGGCCATCCAAGATGCAGATGAGTTTGTTTCTTCATCAGATTTGGAAAAATGCAGCATTCCATCACTTGCTCACCAATGGATCCTCTGCAGCGAATGGGTGCCGTCAGAATGAGAGTTCAAACAGCTGATAAAAACATCACAATAATCCACGAGTAATCCACACCACTCCAGTACATCAATTAATGTCTTGTGAAGCAAAAATCTGCCCGTTTGAAAGAAACAAATCCATCATTAAGACATTTTAACTTCAAACCATTGTGTCCAGCTAAACTGCAAGTCCTCTATCCATTACTTTCTTCAGTGCAAAAAGATGTTTCGTCTGAATCAGGAGAGAAATATGCACAGATCAAGCACCATTTACATGCAAAAACAATCCAAAACAGCTCTAAACAAAAATATGTTGGTGGATTTTGGTGTGAGAGAACAACAGGACATGGACTTTTTCACTGTAGGAAGCCTCATTATGGATTATGGACTCAAATTTTGGCCAGAAACAAAGGTTTGAAGTTAAAATGCCTTGATGGATTTGTTTATTATAAACAAAGTTTTTTGCTTTACAAAATGTTAATTGATCTACTGGAGTGCTGTGGATTACTTGTGGATTATTGTGCTGTTTTTATCAGCTGTTTGGACTCATTCTGATGGCACCCATTCACTGCAGAGGATCTACTTGTGAGCAACTGACGCAATGCCAAACTTCTCCAAATCAATAAACTCATCTTGGATGTTGATTACTTTGATGATTTTATTAGCTGTTTGAACTATGTTTCTGATGGCACCTATTCATTACATAAGACCATTACATAGTTTTGGGTGAACCATTCCTTTAAAATGCTGCTAATGTAGGCAGCTCACTAGGTTTACTAACAGAATCATCGACATGGAGGAAGTGGTGATATTTGCTTTTGGACTTCCTCTGACCGGCTCTTTTGAGAATGTGCTTACTCTGATTTGAAAACTTTACGTTTCAAACTTTATTGTACAGTTGCAGACTTACAGCACCTACCAACTCCAATAATTTCTATGCATTTCAAACAGAGCCTAAATTAGCACCTAACACACAAACCACACGGCGTATAACACTAGCGTTTGCTGAGAGTCGCGAGCGTCTCGGAGATGTGAGCTCAAGAGAGCGAGGCTCTGATTAGTCGAGTGTCAATGGAGTGCGCTGAAGGGCTTCTCAGAACAGTCTACCTACTTGAACAACTTGAGCTGATTACAATAATCAAATAAAAATCTGAAATAAATAATTGCTCTGTTCGCCGGTATGTGAAGAGCGCTCTGCACGACTGGAGGGGAAGTGATCACGAAACGGCATCTTAGATTTTGCACTGACTAACCAAAACTAGCAATATTCACTAGTGATGTCTGAAAATGCTAGATATATTTAACTATTTTTCAAAACATTTTTATTTATTTAAACATTTTTTTAAATGTATAATTGATTGCGGACTTGCTATTTCTATCTTTATAAAGAAAAAAATATTATTATTATTTTTAACTCAGATATTCCAGACAAAATATATTTAACTATTACAAATAAGTTTTATGTTTACACACACACACACACACACACACATACATACACACACACACACACACACACACACTTGTTTTGCTATCCTTGTGGGGACATTCATAGGCGTAATGGTTTTTCTACTGTACAGACCGTATATTCTATTGCCCTACACCAACCCTACACCTAAACTTAGCCCTCACAGGAGACTTTTTGCATTTATAGATTTTCAAAAAATTTCATTCTGTGTGATTTATAAGCTTCTTTACCCGTGGGGACCTCAATTTAGGTCCCCACCGTGACACGAGTCCCCATTAGTCTGTGTGTATTCAGGTTTAAGTCCACACCTGAATAGAAAAACAGGTACACACTCACACACACACACACACACACACACACACACACACACACACACACACACACACATACACACACACATTCTTTCATAAGAAAAGTTTAAGAGTTCTTTTTCTTGAGATTCTCACAGTAGCAAACCAGTCAAGTTAATGAACATGTGTTTAATTTTAAGATCACAGCATGCAAAAAATGAACCTCTTCTCGAGATTCACCCAGCAGGAATCACTTGAGCGAGATGCTGATCATTTGAATAGGACAAGGAAAAAAAATCGGAATGTAATTCCTGGAGTGCCATACATTACAGGTCAATTAACTGCATCATCACACCGAGAAAAAAGAGAGAGTGAAAATCTTCATTCTAGAATGTTCTATAACAATTTTGGTGGGAAATACGTCATTCGGGGAAAGAACCATACTCAGTTTTTTGCCATTATCTTTATATTTGACTCAAGTATAGTATAAATAATACTAATAATAATAATTCCTATTCTTTTTTCCTATCATTTTACACTTTCATCTCACAATTTTTTTTTCCACAGTTCTATATTTATATATCAGATTTCTGTCTTTTTCTCACAATTCTAAATTTATATCTCAGATTTCTGTCTTTTTTCTCAGTTTTAAATTTATATCTTAGAATTCTATTTCTCACAGTTCTAAATGTATATATATCAGAATTGTCTTTTTCTCACAGTTCTACATTTTTATCTCAGAATTCTGTCTTTTTTCCTCACAATTTTACACTTACATCTCACAATTAATTTATTTTTTCACAGTTCTAAATTTATATCTCAGATTTCTGTCGTTTTTTCCTCACAATTTTACACTTACATCTCATAATTCTTTTTTTTTCCACTGTTCTAAATTTAGAACAGAATCTCAGAATCTTGTCTTTTTTCTCACAATTCTCCATTTATATCTCACAATTCAAAATTCAATTTTCTCACAATTCTACACTCATATCTCAGAATTATGTCTTTTTTCCCCTAACAATTCTATATTTATATCGCACAATTCTGTCTTTTTTCTCACAATTCTTTATTTATTTTTATCCCCATCCCCATTTTTATTCCATAGCTTTGTTCTAGTGCTGCTATAGCTAAAATGAGTTTGCACTGTGCTCCTCACTGTAAACATGAATACTGCGCTGCTATAAAAACTCTTCTAGAAGCAAATAAGCACAAAATGAGCTTGTGCGAGATCTCAATTTCTAGCTTGGTTAAACATCTGCATATGCTGATGTGAAGTGCAGCTCATGCTCACACTAGTTGCTCTACATTTGCATGTTTTTCTGCACTTCACAGGTTTTACTAACTGCCATTTCTGGCTGAGAGACTGCTCGTTTTCCCCACATGCTGTTCTCCCTATAATTTTATGGATAATTTAATGACATGCTAATTTTCATCACTACATAATCAGTGTGACAGATATTGTCATTTGATTACATTACTCAAGGATAGTTTTACTGTATTCATCAGAAAAATGTGCAGTCACATTACCCACTTATGCAATGAGTTGTGATTCTCTTGCCAGCAGTTACAGGTGCCGTGTGTGTGTGTGTGTGTGTGTGTGAGAGAGTGTGGGAATCACACTATAGGAAGCTGTGCATTTGTTCTGTGTCTGATCTGGCTGTGAGCACCTGTTTATGAGTTGGTGTGATATGCGTTTGCATGGAATTCATGTAGATGGCTTTACCTCACATGAATAATGTGAAGAATCTCATGATGCATTTCTGTTCTTCATGTCACTTTGTACTGACCACGTTCCTTCGATTCCTTCAAACACACACAAAAACACTTCATTTTAAGTTATATTTCGTATAAGTGATATAGCATTCATGTTTTTCACTATTATGCAGTACATACTTATGTTAACATCTCAAAAAAAAAAAAAATTACCTATTTCATCTGTTTAATTCGATGATTTAATCTTGATTTAAAAGCCTTTAGCTGATCTAAACATAATTAAATAAGTGTCATTAAAAACAGTTTATCTAATCCAAAAATTTGAATAATTTGTCTGCATAAATACTGACCTTGAATGTTAATTATAATTATTTCATATTATTATTTAAATAATTATAATTAATTTATAATTAATTTTAAATAGATTTGAATTATTACAGTTAACAAACTAAAATTAAAGGCATAAAAAAGTTTTTGACCTTTTCAAATTAAAGATGTTAAATGATTGATCATAGATCAATATCTATAGTTTGAGTATTTTATGATTCTCTAAAACTTGTGATATGCTGACCAGCAGTGCTAGTTGTTGTCCTATTGTGACACATACTGCAGAAGTAGTTTATATATAATGGATATTTTTCAGCAGCATGGACATTTATTAGCTTGTATGCATCTACACTTATTTATTGTTCTGTTTTGAGGTCAAACATTCAGTTTAGACACAAACTTTAAGATTTAGACATGAAGATAAGGGTGATGTTTACTGTCCGACAGCATTCGTCTGGGTGTATATCTGTCCCGTTTCAAACTGATAACGCAGCACACTTTTCAGGGGCAACAGAACAAGACTTTACTTCAGTTTACTGCTCAACATACACTACAGTTTTAAAAGAACTTTTTTAAGCTCACCAAAGCTGCACATATTTATCAAAAACATTTATTTGAGACAGTAATCTTTTGTAACATTAGTAATGTCTTCACTGTCCCTTTCAATAAATTTAACGCATCGTTGCTGAATTAAGGTATTAATTTCTTTTTTAAAAAAATCAAGGATGGAAATGTTTTTAATTTAGTTAATAGGTTTTAGTTAACTAAATAATAATCCTGCTCTACACTCAGGTACACTTTACAGTCTCTTGATTGTTAGCAGACATGAGAAAGCAAGTGCTGCTGTTGATTCGATGAAGTTTCATTTCCATGTGGTGATTAAGACTCTATAGTTCAGAGTTCACACAAGCACCTGCTATTCATTTATTAGTCTTCTGTTCCTGCATGCTTGAATTAACTCATTTACATTCTCCCTCTTCCCCCCAAACATCCCAAAAGAATAAAAAAAAGTTATGGACATTTGTCTCAGTGAAAGGGGCATAAGTCACTCCTTTCAGGATCAAAATGGAAAGTGTCCACCTGCCAAAAAACTTCACATTCTGAATTTGACAGGAGAGATAAAGTGTTCATCCCTCGCTTTTGGCCTCTTCTTCTGTTTTTATCTTCTTTTATTCTCCTCAAACAAATTCGCTCTCTGCGGTCTGCTTTTTATGACATTTCCAGAGCTTTAGAATCTTCATTCACATTTTGCCGCAGTTGAAACTGGGAGAAAAGATTTACAATATTAAATGGAAAATCATACTTTCTAATTCTTTACAGTTTTAATTATACATTTTGTTTGTTTGTGTTTGTTTATTCATGTATTCATTCACTCTATTTATTTTATTTTGATGGCAATCTATTGTTCCAGAACTAACAGAGGATGTTGATTCAATAGCATGGCCTACTTGGAAGATTTTAAGATCTATTTCGGACCGTTTTTCTGTGATAGTCACCTTTCTGCATTCAGGTGCTGCTGCGACACAATGTGACATTGCAGCTGAGAAGTCGAGAGCGTCATGATGTCTATTGTGAAAGGATATGGAATATGAGGTAGAAATAGCTTCATTTTCCCTACACAGATGACTCACTGATTATTTTCATCATTCAGTCACATTCATCCATGGACGCCTTTGGTGAAGCACTACATACTGGGATCTTCTGTCAGGAGATTCAATAGGTATTATATTGTAAGTTCACTGGCATAATGAACCTAGAGCTCTGTGCTTACTTTGGGTTATGCTTTTATTGAAAATTTGTTTTTATTAATATAAATAACTATATATACTGTTCATTATTTTACAATGTTCCACTGATATTAATAAAATCAATGGGGAATAAACTAAAATAAATAGGCCTAAGCTTTTTCATTTCAAAGTTATACAGAATGCAAGAGCTCACAATTTTCCTCCCACATACTTTTCTTCACATAGACATCTAATTCTATGAAATATGACCTATTGCCATTTTCTTACATTTCTGCTGTGGTAACCATGTTCTTCTGCTACTGATTTTGCTTAGTTATGAATAATTGCCAGAGACAACTTTTTCATTAGATCGACAAAAGTGAAATGTTAAGCGCCTCAAGAAGGGAAAAAGAAAATGTAAGTTACACAAGAGTATGAGGGTGTAAGAATAAGTATTATTGAAAGATTTTTTTTTTTTTTTTAAATTTAGCAAGTTTTTACTTTACCAAAAACCTAATTTAGGTTTTAGATTCAACTATGATTCTGAATTATTATATGTGTTGTTTTGATCCTGCTGTGCCTTTAATACGCACGTAAGCAGCATCTTCATGCACACCAGTGTTTTCAAAAACAGTAGGCTGCGTGATCCTAAATATAACAGCCAATTTTCAGAGCCAGAATTACATTACATATTAACAGGTTCACAAAACAATCTGTGCTGAAATGTGCCCCTCAAACTGTAAAGATCTGACTGAAATCTGGTACGTTGTTAAATAGGAGATAAGAATTAAAAAAAAAAAAAAAGATTTTCGTGAAATAGAAACTTAAATGTGTAAATTACAAAACACAGTTGTGTACTGTAGTCTATTGCTGTCTCAAATACTTACAAGCAAAGCGAAATTAACAGCTGAACCTCCAAGCAACACCATAATTGTGTTCTCGAATGAATCAACCCTGCTGAAAAAAACAATAGAACCCTGCCCAAAACACAATAGAAAATTTAATGGTTTTAATGGTTATAATGGGAATTGTATTGGTTTTAATGAAAACTATAATGCTGTCAACTGGTATGTGATGGATTCAATTGGTGGGATGTTAAATCCTATTGGAAAAATGCCCAAAACACACTACAAAAAGGAATTTTGTAATGGTTTTACTGGAAAAAACTAATTTATAATGGTATTTTAACGGAAACCATTGGACTTTCTGTAATGGTTTCTATTGGGCTTCTATTGTTTTTTTTTAGCAGGGAATGTTTTAAACAAATCGGTTCATTAAAAGCCAATCACGTTTTTCCTGAGTGAAGCAGTATTTCGAACAAACTGGTTGAATGAATGATTCAATGATAAATTTGTCATTTGTCGCCACCTATTGGTGTAATGATGTAACAACTAACGTTTTTTGAAGCGTATTACCAATAAATTGTCTTTTTGAACTGAATGGGGAGTTTTGAGCTCTAAAAGTAGAGTGTTTTCGCAATAAAATGAACTCTCATGTTAAAGGATCAAGAAAAAAAATTGATTTCTCCTGATGTGAGCTCTTTAAGAAGAGGATGTGTAAAAGATGCCATCTGCTTTGTTCTACCACTAATAAACCACTCTGCATCAACATCTCCCTCGGACTACTCCCCTTTACTCATCTGCATCAGAATTAGTTAACTGAGAAACCCCTGATCTGACAGAACACGCGATAAAACACGCCTGCAAAAGTCCGATCTCTCAGAGATGATTCACACCGCTGTTCCAGTGCAGCTTTGGAAATGATGATGGACAGAGGGAAACATGAACTTCTCGCTTCTAGATCTCACATACTGATGCGTCTCTCCCAAATGCAAAGATTATGACAGACAAAGATGAGAATACACTACAACAGCACTTTTGCGCTGCTCCTCGCGGTAGTTTGAGTGTCTCGGAGGAGGTCATTTGATGGATGACGCTTCATTCACACAGACCACGATTCCTTGTTCTCAGCAGCTTTTAGTCAAGAAGCCATCGAAAGGCAGAAAACAGCACAAAAAATGTCTGGTGATAAAAACTTGGACTTGAAAAAAAATGGGAAAAAATGACTTGAAGGCGAAAGGTTTTGGTGACTGCAAATGGAGCATAGCAGTAGTTCTGGCAGGCCATGTTAATCAAACTCGCATCAGCTGACACTCAGCTGATCCACATCTACCTCTAAGATCACGACACCAATCATAATTCCCTTCATAAGGTCCCTTCAGTCATTATTCACCAGCTATCGCTTCTCTCAGGAACTAATCAACGGCGAATTCCATCTCCATAGGAAGCGTTCAATCAGGATTTTCGACAGGATTCCACAGAGTATCTCACCAGATTCGAGTTGTGAACTTAAAGCGAATTCGCAGCATTGTTTGTCAAGCCGATAGACTGAACGTGATCTGAGCGAGCACGGTTCCTCGCAATTGATCTAGACACTTTGCCCACAATTCATCGCCGAAGTTGAGCGACTGCACCAACAACTTTACACAATCTGCCTCCCCGCTGGAAGAAGCAAGATATTCAAGAAGGGTTAAAGCATCCACGTAACAACTGGCCATTTCACCCTTTATTCATCTCTGAATGTCTTCACGAAGCTAAGCAAAGTTTTTCATTTTATTGCCTAATGCTATGTTGGCGAACATGCTTCAGATATCGCTCATTGTTTAAGCTAGTTCAGTTATGTTTGCTAGGCATGCTATCCTATTGTCACTGGTAACATTACCAGTTAAATTTACCAGCGAACCTTGTTTTAATCTGTTGTCAAGGCTGTCGATATGAAACGGGCTTGCTGCTTCAGGCTCATCTATTGGGGATGCTTTCATTAAACTTATCCCACTATTCCAACATGCTGTGTTTAAACAAAGACTATAGAAATACAAAGACGGTTCACTCCTATACTTATGAATGGGAGAAAGTGCAACGCGCAATATGGCGGGATAGTCCCGCCCTCTAAATGAAAGAGCCAATTGTTGATTGGTAAAGTCATTACGTCACTGCAGTGGACGTTAGAAGCTCCTGTCCCATTCATAGGTTTCATGTGATGTCACAGTGGAGCAGCCGCCATTTGTAGGACCCAATTGCAGTTCCGTCAATATGCAGTGCTGCGCTCTGGGCTGTGATAACAGCAAATCACAATGGATTATTTACCTAGAGATATGATGTATGGGATTCTTTTGATTAAATATTTCTTGTAAGCATAGATGCGTTTTTACATTTGAGTATTTTAGTTAGCAACTTCATAATGAAACTTGCTAAAAGTTAAATTCGCGAGCGAGAAAACCTTCGTTATGCTCCACCTAAAGCTAATAAATCAAGGAGATGTTTTTGATCTTTGATCTAAGTACAGTTATGTGAGTCTGAATGTTTACGTTGCACAATACTTTGACGAACAACATTTCAATCCGCAAACAAACAGATGAAGAAGAGGAGGAGGATGATGGTTCAGCGCATACAGGGAGAAAGGTTTGTACTTTTAGTTTCCACATTCTTATTTTTATGAATGTAACTGAATGTAATTACTTCAAGGATGTTAGAGTGAAGAGGATTTGTTTGTACTATTGGTATTATAAAAGAACGTTCTTTTAAAATAATCTGTTAACTAAATATAACGTTAAGCTAGTTGCAGTGATTTTTATGATGACAATGTACTGCAATCAAATTTAAATGCATCAATATGTCTGAGATCATTTGCAGTGGCTCTGTCCTGCTTTTACAGTTACTATGGAAGCAGACTTCTGTGTACCAGAACACATGTAACTGACTACAAAAAAAAAAAAAAAACGAATCAGTTTTGTTGGTACTTTAGTTGCTTCTTCACTTAGCATATGAGACACAGGAAAAACTGAATTTCTCTTAAATGTGCCACAAATGTCTTTTAACCTATGTTTTGTAGTAACCAAGAGAAGTGTCATCGCAGAAGAAATAGCAGATGTTCCTCAGACACCTGTGAACACCGAGCAGTGCTTGGAGTCAAACAGTGGACATCATCTTTATTATACTTCTCTGACTGCACTAGCACGGAGCAGTTAGAGTCGATGAGAAAGTAAGTTCAAGTACGTGTCTGCACTGACCATGATTATACCATGTAATATGTTTTCTGCAGCTATTGGGGGGAATCTTAACTGAAGAGATGAACTGACCAACAGGAAGCTATGGATCTACTGAATGTGTATTTTTCAAGCATTTTATTGTGGTATTCACTGTTATTTTTCTGCACAATGATGACTAGTGAAAAGTGTTACTAATTCACTTAAAAGTAGTTAACCCACAATTCTGTCATTTTCATTATTACATCAATTCCCCCTCTTTTTTTCTTTTTTTTAATTTATTTATTTATTTTTTCCAAACCCCTGACTTTTGCTTTTCTGCAGAACTCAAAAGAAGATACTTTGAAGAATGCTGGTAATCAAAACCAACAGGTTTGTCACGTGTAGACGACATAAAGGGAATAAATGATTTTCATTTTTGGGTAAACTATCTCTTTAATTAGGATGATGCACATTTTAAATTTAAATCATACTGGACACAGCCACTTAATGTGCTAGAATTAAATGGGTAAATAATAAGTAAATAGTCTGTCAGACAACATGTGCTTTAATACAGTATATTTAATTTCATTCAGTTTGGTGCATTCAGTTAGACCTTTAGTAATAGATACTTGTGCATTATTTGCTCTTTACAGGTGCAGAAATGAAAGCTCCCAAGCAAAGAATTCACTGGACTAAGATGTGGAAAGACATGCTGCACAATGACCCACAGTGAGCAACAACCAAGAACAGTATTCACTGATTACCTTTTAAAAATGATTCATAGTAACAGTTAGGTAATAATTATTTCAATGATTTTACCAAGTGCAAAATGTTTAATTCCACAACTTTGCCATTTACCAATGTGTTTTTCAAAACGCCTTTTAAATTTTTAATGTTTTAACCTTTATTAAATGTTACAGTCCAAGTGTACATATAAATGCCTCATTCATTCAAGTAAATGCATGGGTAATTTTGCAAAATGTTAATTAATTTTATCTACACTTATTGTATAACTGCTCCTTTTTTTTTTTTTTTTTTTTTTTTTTTTTTTTTTGCTGTAATTGCATGGTTTTGTAAGTAAATTGTTTTGTAAATTTTCCTCATGCCAGCTTGGTCAAGCTAGTTATTTAATGGACTTTAAAATTGCTTTCATAATAATGAGATGTTTATAGATTTGTTAAGTCATGTTATTTATGTATTATAATCTATATAATTACAATGAAAGTAAACGTTTTGTCTAGGTAATGTTATCAATTTTAAATGAAATATTAATGAACTGTACAGTACATATAGAAATGAAACCGGGCTAAGTCTGGCGAGTCCAGTTTGATGCGGCAGTGTCGGTAAGTTATGGCTCTTGCATCTGATCCGGTTGATTCGGCCCACAGTCTGAAAGCGAATACACAGGCATCCAGGCCGGGTGCGGCAGATGGATCCGGGCTGATGGACAAGTCTCTAGCAGGTGAGAATTTAACTGAAAATGGCCCGAGTGTACGGAGAGGGATTGTGTATGAGGTAGATGTAAATAGCCTATCGGCAAACGTCAAATTGGTAAGTTTTCACTAGATTTTAGTAGAGTCAGCAGTTCGCGAAAGTGTTCCGAAAGTTTTTTTTTTTTTTTTTTTTTTTTTTTTAAACCATTGTTTTTCGTTGTTGGTGAAGTGTTATTTTGGTTTCCGATCAGCAAGGAGAGGCTAAGCAAAAAAGTCACGTGACTAAAACCCATGAATAGAAAGCTGGACCTGCAGCTGCGCATGCGCTGTCATAAGCGCGTTGGCCGCTCTAGCCTGAAAAATAAGCTTTTTAAACGCTATTTTAGCATAAGAAACAACATTCATGGGGCAGTTCATTTTAGATTTTATTGCTGATTTGAAATATGTAATTTAATCGCGAGTTCAGTGAGCCGTTTTTGAGATTTCAGGATTTCCCCATTCATTTAGATAAGACTTGGTCTTGTCTGAGCTGCCTGGAGGCTTTGCAAATATGGAAAAAATTATACTGACTTCAAGCTTTTGAACGGTATAGTGTATAATGTTACAGAAGCTTTTTATTTAAGATAAACAATGATCTTTGGATCTTTCTATTCATCAAAGAATCCAGAAAAAAATGTGCTCAACTGTTTTAAATTTTGATGATGATGATGATGATAATAATAATAATAATAATAATAATAATAATAATAAATATTTCTTGAACAGCAAATCAGCATATTAGAATGATTTCTGAAGCATCATGTGACACTGAAGACTGGAGTAATGATGCTGAAAATTCAGCTCTGTCACAGGAATACATTACATTTTAAAATATATTCAAAGCAGTTACTTTGTGTTTGCCCAGAACAGAACCATTCCCCCAAACTAAAATGTATGCTAATCGTAAGTTATATTGACGATAGTGGTCCTGACAGAAATGCACATTTGTAATAATGTCCCTCTTAACTGCAAGATCTAGAGGAATCTGACGGTCTGTCTGTATGTCCATCGATCCATGAAATTTTAGATCGATCTATCTGTCTGTCTATGATTTTTTTTTATTTATTCCATCCATCCATGAAATTTTAGATCTGTCTATCTGGTATTTTAGACCTATCTATTAATCCATCCATCTATGAAATTTTAGATCTATCCATCTTCAGCCATGTTCATTGTTTCTAACATTGTCTTTCAGAACAATAGACAGCATAAGTAAAATCTGATCTATTTTTTTAATTAGAGGTTTCAATTCTGTCTGTAGCACAATGTTTCCTTTGAGGAGGAAGAAGAGCAGTAAATATGAGCAAGAACAATAGTGATGCTTGCCTAAGCAACAGTTCTAATTAATAAAAGAAATATGGACACACATGCAGTAAGAGTAAAAGCTATCTTAGCTAAAACAATTTGTAAATCTTTATCTTCAGATCAGTATTTTAGGTATTTATTCAGAGGGAGTGCTGCTGTTACCTGGCCTAACTGTTGTATAAATTAGATCTGGATGCCTGTGGTGTCAATAAACAGCAAACCGTTGAATCCGTCCTCTGTCACAGTGTTACACACTATCCCTCTGTCCTCAGGCTATTCTAAGGCCAGCTTATGGTCTGCCATATATAGCTTTTGATTATTGGATGAGACGCAGGAGTCATTTATCATAAAGGGAGCAGACAAAGCATGTTTGCTCATGGAGGGAAACTTCAGGGGCGACTGATTCCTGGCTTAGTTTTCTATGTACCACACAAGTCAATGACTCCGCTGACTCCGCTGTCCTTGTATCTCAAAGGTTTGATCAGCCTGTTTTTTGAAAGGTTTCCCTGGAAACTGGAGAAATCTCCAAGAAAACTGTTCAAGGATTTACTATCACAGCTGAATGAAATACTTATGTACTAGAGGGGAGTATTAGCCAATAATTGAAGCACATAAAATATTTTGCAGCAATAAAAAAATTCTGTAACTGTAAAGGTTAAGCTCTTTGCAAAAACTGACGTAAGTCTCAGCAACGCTTGATCACAGATGTACGGTCTGTCTGAGGCTGTGCATCACAGATTTTACCATGGGCTTTTATGACAATATTATGACAATATACACTAATGTTCAATCAATAAATAAATGAATGAATCAGGGTTATACTTAACTAAAACTAGACCTGAAACTAAAATTAAAAGAATACAAAATTTTATAATTTTTTTTTTTTACTTGAAATAAAATAAATGTTAATTAAATGATAAAAAATAATAATAATAAAAACTATATATGTGTGTATAAAAAATACAATAAAAAACAAACAAAATTACTAAAATTTAAAAATTAAAATAAAAGCAGAAAATATAAAACTAATTCAAAATATTAATAAAAAATAATTTCTACAAGTTTCTACTTTTTTTCACCTCTGAAATTGGCTATTTTTTTTTTCTTTTATAAATAGATTGGCTGGTTAACTCTGACATTTCTGAATATTTTAACCCCATCCAAGGCTTAATGGTTTTCTTATAGTAGTATGTTGTTGTTTTTTTCTTTTCTTCTCTTTATTCTGCTTGTCATGCTGTAAAATTCATTCATGCCACAATTTTTTTTTAATGTATAAATCAAAATATTATGTATCCTTGCACTATATATGTTTTGCAAGAAGATGTTGGTTAATAAAATTTCTAATAATAATAATAATAATAATAATAAAATAGTATCTTTAATGAATGAATAAATAATTTATTAATTATAAAATTAAATTATGAAAAAGTTTTAAGGAAGTCTGTGGCTAAAATCAAAATTAAAATGAATTGGACAGCCCTATAATGCATTAAAACATTTCATTTTTGCAAAGGGCTTTTAGCTGATATTAAAACTGGAATATCTGCATCAAAATTATTTATAGTAAAGAAGCCAGCATGGAAAAATCATTCCCTGAAAACCTGAGCATATATTCTTTCTTTAATTGCCTTACAAGTGTTTTTATTTCTTAGTGATTTTAAAGCAGTGGGTGGGAATCTCATATGATTTGAATATAGAACAGGCTGTCTCTTGGCTGTCTCCAGACAAGCAAATCTAATCTTTCATGATCCAGCACTGTCTATTATTATTAGTTTTGCTATGAAAAAGAAAACTAATTTGAAAATCAGAGGAAGATAATTAAATGCTAAACAAGTACATCCCCTGAAGACTTCCACATCGGTCTTGATGTTCTAGATGACTCCGGAACGACAGTGAATGAATTTAGATGTGTTACCTGAATATATTAGACAAGGGTAAATCTGCTAACTGTCTAAATAACAGCATGCCTTTAACCTTTGAACTTGACAGAGTGGGTCACGATTATGGAAGCATGAAACAAATGCATTGGAAGAATTAATCTGTTAAATTTCATTGCATTGAGTTTTGTTTGCCATAATTTAGATCAAGCAATGGAGACCTTTTTGAGATATTGTGTGTTGCTTTACAACATTTCACAGCGACAGAAATGTTATTTCCTATTAAAATGGTGTTTTATCATTGTATTATCAGACAAGTTTTGCCCTTTTTTTTTCAAAATGCAAGTCTATGAAAAATATATATGTTTGGATAGATGAAACAAAAGTACAATAAAATTTGTTGATGGGTCACTTAATGATAAAAAATACCAAGAAAAGATATAAACAGTTTTTGCTGGATATAGGAACATGTCGCTAGCGTCCCTACTAAATTCTACACCCTTACAAATTATAACAAGCAATGTCCAACTTTGGATACTATAGTTCTCTTCTTAAATATGAAGAGGTCAAGCAAAACTTTGAGTTAATCCCAAATTTACAAAAAAAAAAAAAAAAAAAACTTACTGACAATTATAAGTCAGACATTGGAGTTGCTGTTTTTGTCACTCTTCTGAGGAAGATTCATTCACTTGTTTTGGGAATGTACCCACACAGAGAAATTTTGGTCAGATTTTTTTTTTTTCTAAACTCATTTGGTAAGTGACTTTTCTTTCTGTTTTAAAGATGTTTTCTTTGGATTGTTTGACTACTCAAAAGAGAATATAGGAAAATAACTTAATGTGTGTTTCCTGCTATCTAAATTTCACATACATAAACAAAAATCTAGCTATAAACCTCTCTTAAATTGATCTAGACAAGTATATGGAAACTATCCAAAGCTCTGTTAATCCTAAAGCAGTGAAAATATCCTCTATATTCTATATTCCATGTATTCTCATAAGATGAAGGAAAAAAAGGTTACTATAGTAAAACCACAGTAACCAGATATTAACCATGGTTTTGCTACACTAACCATTTTTTTTTTTTAACTGTACTGACTTCATAACAGTACTGCCTTAATGGTTTGATGTTTTGTACTGTTTAATAAAAACAGTTTAATAAAAAAATTTACTACTATTTTACTGTTTAATAATAAAACACTTTGTGAGTTCTCAACTGGTAAAAATACCATACACATACAACGAATGCATTTAGTCCAGAACACAGCAATGTTTTGGATAGGCTTGTTCAGTATGTTCCATTGCAAAATTTGTCATAAAAAGCTGTAAAATTAGTTTGGTTACAAAAACAAACAAAAAAAACAAAAAAAACAGCGTAAACGCTAAGCGAACCAGGACTAACTGTAGGCCTATCGTTTTCATTTTGATTTGGACCAAAAGAACTAAACAAGAAATGTGAACAAACCCTACAATTTCATGCTCATTACCAGTGCAGCTGCAAACAGTGAAAACTCTTGAAGTAGCCTATCATTTAGACTATCATTTATTCGACTTCACACAAACCAATACAGGACTCGTATTAAAAGCTGCTTTATATGAGTATCAAAGCCTCACCACTGTGACTGACAGCAGTCTGAAAAATAAGAAGCATTTCTGTCCAGAGTCATTATGTCTTCCATCCAACACCTGAAAGCAGCTCATAAGCAGTGTCTGTTCCATTACAATCATTCTGAACATCACCTCTTACCTTGACATGTTCCATCTATAAGCTCAAACTCGAGTGCAGACTACAAACCCATAATAATAATAAAAAATGTGCCAACCTTTATGGAAAACTCCCGACTCATATTCATGACAGCTCATCTTTGTCGAGCAGACTATGTAATATTTGGTGGTCAGACTGCCCTCCTTACTTTTGATGGTCGGTTCGGAGGTTAGAATGGGAACTCGGAGAGTATTAAATGTCAACAGCGACCTCCCACAGAGTGCTCGAGGGCTGATTCATCCAGCTGAAACACAGAGGAAACTGCTTACATTCGATGGGTTCTTTGCTGAATTTCAGGATGTCCAATAAACTTGAGAACAATCTGTTATTAGTGATTACAGACTAATTTTATGTGCTTGAAAGGTCGAAAAACTGGGGGATTTCGTACCGACAGCGTGCGTCAGATGTGGCTCCAGACTGCAACTAAAACGAAATTGGCTATAATAATTTAAAATCTAATTTACCAAGGGCGTAGTTTGGTTTGAACTTTGAAGTGTGAACTGTTTTAGTAGAGTCCCGGGTCATACTCACTCATAAGGTTTATTTATTTGTTTGTTTGCTTATAGGCCTATATATTTATTTTTGTGAAATTGTCTTCTGTGCTATCATCTATGCAAAGTTGGTTGATAACATAACTGCAATAAAGTAACATCATAGCTAACAATTGTTTACATAGGATATATATCTATATATATATCCTATGTAATATATAGGATATCTATATATCCTATATATCAAAATACATACATATATATATATATATATATATATATATATATATATATATTTATAAAAAACTTTATAGGCTATATATATATATATATATATATATATATATATATATAGCCTATAAAGTTTTTTTATATTATTTAGGCACTTATAGGCTATAGTTTGACAGAATGTTCTAATTGAACGTGCCATGGGAAGTCAATCTAACATTTTCTTATATTGATATTGTTTATATCTTACTCCTTAACAGGCTCTTAATGATTTAATCTATGCCATCTTTTGGAATATCTGAAGGCCATGTAACCATAGTTCTTAACTGTAGCATTTGTTATAATAAGACTAGCCTATTAATCATTACCAGGCCAATAATGACTTATTTAAATTAATCAATAGCATTTGTTATTAAGAAACAACCGCCTGCACATTTAGAACCAATGGCTACAACATGCCACATATAAATCTGTAGGGAAAAATGTATTCCCTTTACAGATTATCTACTGTATATTAAAATCATTTTAAACTGCTCATGACCAACTTTACCAGAATTTATCACATTTTATTGTAGGCTTATTTGTGTAAAATTTAGTCTAACTTGTTGTAGAATTTATATTACATGTACAGGTGCATCTCAAAAAATTAGAATACCATGAAAAAGTAAAAAAAAAATGTTTGCTAACTTATTTCAAAAAGTGAAACTTTCATATATTCTAGATTCATTACATGTAAAGTAAAATATTTCAAAAGTTTTTTTTTTTTGTTTGTTTGTTTTAATTTTGATGATTAGAGCTTACAGCTCATGAAAGTCAAAATCCAGTCTCTCAAAATATTAGAATATTTTCTAAGATCAATCAAAAAAAGGATTTGCAAAACAGAAAAGTTCAGGTTCTTTAAAGTATGTTCATTTATGCACTCAATACTTGGTCGGGGCTCCTTTAGCACAAACTCCAGCATCAGTGAGGTGTGGCATGGAAGCGATCAGCCTGTGGCACTGCTGAGGCACTATTGAGCCTTCAGCTCGTCTGGATTGTTGGATCGACCGTTTCTCATCTTCCTGTTGAAAATATCCCATAGATTCCATATGGGGTTCAGGTCAGGCATGTTGGCTGGCCAATCAAGCACAGTAATATCATGGTCAGCAAACCACTTGGAAATGGTTTTGGTACTGTGGCAGGTGCTAAAGTCCTGCTGGAAAAGGAAATCAGCATTTCAGTAAAGCTTGTCTGCAGATGGAAGCATAAAGTGCTCCAAAATCTTCTGATAGACGGCTGCATTGACTTTGGACTTGATAAAAAACAATGGACCGACACCAGCAGATGTCACGGCACCCCAAATCATCACTGACTTCAGAAACTTCACACTGGACTTCAAGCAGCTTTGATTCTGTGCCTCTCCAGTCTTCCTCCAAACTCCAGACTTTGATTTCCAAATGAATAGCAAAATTTACTTTTATCTGAAAAGAGGACTTTGGACCACTGAGCAACAGTCCAGTTCTTTTTCTCCTCAGCCCAGGTAAGATGCTTCTGACGTTGTTTCTGTTTCAGAAGTGGCTTGGTAGCCCTTTTCCTGAAGACGTGTGAGTGTGGTGACTCTTGATGCACTGATTCCAGCTTCAGTACACTCCTTGTAAAGCTCTCCCAAGTGTTTAAATTGGCTTTGCTTGACAGTATTCTCAAGCTTGCGGTCATCCCTGTTGCTTGTGCACCTTTTTCTACCCAATTTCTTCCTTCCAGTCAACTTTGCATTTAATATGCTTTGATACAGCACTCTGTGAACAGCCACCCTTTTCAGTAATGACCTTCTGTGACTTGCCCTCTTTGTGGAGGGAGTCATTGATTGTCTTCTGGACCATTGCTAAGTCAGCAGTCTTCCCCATTATTGTCATTTCAAAGAACCCGGAATTTATACTGTATGGATGGTCATTTAATGAAACTCAAATGTAAATATTCTAATATTTAGAGATACTGGATTTTTGACTTTCATGAGCTGGAAGCTCTAATCATCAAAATTAAAAAAAAAAAAAAAATTCTTTTGAAATGTTTTATTATACATGTAATGAATCTAGAATATATTAAAGTTTCACATTTTGAAATGTTACAAAAAAAAAAAGAACTTTTTCACGATATTCAAAAATTTTTAGATGCACCTGTATGTTAGTGCTGGTTCAAGACTGTTTTCTCCTCTTTTCATCAGTCTTTTTAATTTATTTGCCTTTTTTAGATACTGTTAAACTTTCTCCATAGCATTTTAAAGTGACTGTTTCTCTAAATAATCTAAATAAATAAATAGATCACATATTTGACCATCAGCTTCACGATAGGAATGGCTCGCGCAAATCTTATCACACTTCTCGAGCACGCTGGTGAACAAACGCAGAGTATGATTTGTGCGACGCTCATGCACTAAAGTCATATTGTGCTGATAACTGCTCTATTCGGTTTGTAAGTAAAGTTAGCACTTATAAAAGTGCTGAAGGTGCGATTCAAATAATTAATTAATAGCCTGATTCTAAGATTCCATTACCCATGGTATAAATCAGTAGTCTCAAGCTCAATTCCTGGAGGGCCAGGAATTTGTACTAGTTTTGGTTATTGTGGGGGGGTTATATCCCCACATCCCCCCTGTAAACTACACCCCTGTAATAGACAAGAGTCGTGAAACTCCTGCAGAACAACGATCACAGCACGACCCAAGTGTGCCCCACGAGTCCTGAAAGTGAAGCCAAAGTGGTTCCAAACGAATCTCTACTGCGCATACTCGGGCTCCAAATGACGTTATTTACTCAAGATGGCAGTGGCCATACTGAGATGCTTTGGCTTCACTTTTCTATAGTGGAAGGAAGTGGAGATGCGTCGTCAATCTTTTTTTACAGTCTATGAGCGCGACCCTCAAACATATGACTCTTATGAACTAATTCTTTTTAGTGAGTCAGTTACAAAGATTCATGAAACAATCTCACTTGTTCGCGAGTTGGCGGTTTGAATCAGACTCAGAGAATCGTTCAGTTACTAAATTCACAAGTGACTGAAATGCGAGTCATTTCTCGGAAGTGTTTAATTTGAAATGGAAATTTATATGTTTGTGAGTGCGCTTATTGACTGGTTGTTTTTATCACAATGTGTTTGCTGAATCCTAAGATAAACACAATATTTTGATGGGAGTTTTTTTTTTTTTTTTAAACAGGCAGGCTTCTACAAAACAGTGATAGGCCTATTTTATGCCACAAATAAATGAAACATTTTTCACAGTAATTCAGGTCTGGAACCCTGAGCCAAGTCTCTTTTCTCAAAGAGCTTGGATTTGCTTGTCTTTAGACTGGGGAATTATTGTGCTGTACTAGCCAAATGAACACTGGATCAACAAAAGTCTCTCAATTTGAAGGTGATGATGATAGATACAGTGAGATATTTCTAGTTTGTTGTGTTTACATTGGCAGGAAGCATCCAAACCAAAACGTTTTAAATTAGTCCAATTCCTCATCACCTGGAAATAAAAATGAACAATTATGAGCCAATTAGAAAATTCTGATGTTATTTCATGTCTATTATGGAAATTTTGATTTGATACTAACTTCCCATATGGAAAAACAGTATATTTTCTATAGGGACAAAATATATTTTAAATATGTTGCAAACAGTGAAGTTCCAAAATAATTACTGAAATTTAAAATATATACTTTCAAACTTTCAAAATGTATTTTCAGGGGCAAGAATATACTTTTCCAGTCTTACAGTAGCCTACATTTAGGCTTTATCCATTACTTTATTTATTACATTTATTCAAATGTGTTATGTGTTCACGTTATAGAAAACTAAATCTTTTCTTCAGATGTGACGTGAATGTATTTTCTTGGTCTGAAATATATGGAGAGCAAAATATATTTTTAAATGGTTTTAAAACATATATTTATATTTTAATATTTTAAAAATAGCCAAAAATATATTGGTAAACATATTTACATACATTGTCCTTTTTTATATTTTAAAATATATTTAAAAATATATATATTTGAAAATATATATTTTTTGCTACAGGTTAAGTTGCTTTTTGCTCATTATTTCCATAAGGTTAAAAAAAGGGCATTTAGGAGGTCAAATCAAACAAATTTTGAGTGCACTAGATGTATCTGCATTGCTTTCTTCCATAAAACAAAAAATGTTAAGCAGAACATCCCAATCACTCCTTTCTGAACAAAGAAAGTGAATGAGGACAGCTTTAAAAGTTTAATAAAAGCATGACTCATTCTATTCCAAGAATTCACAAACCAAATCATAAACAGACTGAAATAGCAAAAAAATGTTCAATTAGGCACAAGCTCCAGCAAATTCACATTAAGCTTAATTATTATGCATAATAATATTGCATTACATTTGTTAAATATAATTGTACATCCGTCTCCGAACACATACCTACACACATCTTTGTGCAATCTGGACATGGTGTCATGTAATTGGCTGTTTGCACAATGCAAGACTCACAGCATGAATAATGAATCTTGATAATTCCTGACTAATTGCACCAGCTGTGAATAATTTCTTTCATGACAATAATTACCAAGGACCCTCTCATATCCTCAGACACACTGAGCAGGACCGGTGCCCAAAACTCTTTAGCGAGGCCTCTGTTTGTATTCGGATGGCACTTTGCCACGATGCCTTTGACACCCAGTAATATATATTCTGTCAATTATGCTTAGAAGCAGCTCAAAGAGGACATACAAATGAATTTATGGATTGAGGAAGCGATGCGTGGACAGCCAGACGGACGGACAGACAAATCAATACCGTGAGTCTTGAAATTCACCCAAACGCACAACATTATACAGCTTATTCTCATTTCCTGAGTTATTTTCTCTCATCTCTTTCTTTCAGTCCAGCTCTGTCGTTTTTTAATAGCTCTCGCTGATGGTTGCTTTAATAACTCCTGTGTTTAATATTAAATGAGGAGAGGCCAGTAAACAGGGACTTTGCAAGCATCCCACAGTAAACTCCATCCACCTGCTAAGGTTTCCACCGGGTGCTTGGCGGGCAATTGTGTTCATCCTCCACAACAACATATTTATCATTCTCGAACTGAGGGGAAAATGGCCAAATTGACCAATTATTCAGAAACGGAAGTGCAGATTCTGCATAATGTCAGTTAGCGAAATGTGCAGAATTGGCTGTTGCTGGACGGAGGCGTCCGTTTAGCCGGCGTGCTTTTGTTGCTTAGGGGTGATTTAATATTTAGAGTAATTGGACTGGTGCTGTTCACCCCGGCGAGGTTCGTCTGCTAAGTGGGAAACTTTTAAAAGTGCTCAGATTATAAAGGATTTATTACACGTGCGCCCGGTGGTCAATCTGAGGTGATGAACCGGATAACTCACAAAATGCTATTGATTATGGGTCACTATTTTTAATCATTGTTATTACCTTGCAAATAACCATCCCAGTGCGAATTCTCAAGTGATTTTCTGCAAGTATAATTTCCTGTGTTGGCAACAAAAAGTGTTTACTAACAAATAAATGTGCTAAAACAGTGACTGGAATGGTTTTAACATCACACATTGATGTGAAAGCCTTATTAAGTCCAGATTTGGCCACTTCTGAAGAAAATGCTGGTGTTTGCACATGCAAAAGTTGACTGCGGGATGCTAGGATGTTGTGAGTGGTTGCTAAGCAGTTGCTAGGGCTTGAGTTTAAGGTTAGTGTTTTTTTTTTTTAAAGCAATAGCCCTTAAGGTATGATCACATTAGCAAAATTTCATGGAGAAAATTTACATTGTGCACTTAAAAACCAAGCATATTTTTTGGGTCAGTGCAGCAAATTCACATGACCACCTGAGCCTGATGTGAACATGAAATTCCAGAAAGCATAAATTCCTATTGAAATGACTGAATTCACCTGTGAAAATTAGTTCACCCAAAAATTTAAATTTGCTGAAAATTTACTCACTCTCAGACCATCTAAGATGTGGATGAGTTTGTTTCTTCACCAGATTTGAAGAAGTGTAGCATTTCATCACTTGCCCACCAATGGATCCTCTGCAGTGAATGGGTGCCGTCAGAATGAGAGTCCAAACAGCTGATAAAAACATCACAATAATCCACAAGTAATCCACACCACTCCAGTCCATCAGTTAACGTCTTGTGAAGTAAGAAGCTGTGTGCTTATTAGAAAAAAAGAAAAAAAAAATCCATTATTAAGATGTTTTAACTTTAAATCATTGCTTCTGGCCAAAAAACGAGTCTTGATCTGTGCAGATTTCTCTTCTGATTCAGATGATTTTTTCCAACCAGAGAATGTAATATTATGAACAAAGCACTTGCATTTTAGCTGGAAACGATATTTGAAGATAAAAACGTCTTCTTGATGGATTTGTTTCTTACAAATACGCAGCTTTTCACTTCATAAGACATTAATTGATGGACTGGAGTGGACTACATTTTTAACTTTAAACTGTTGCTTCCAGCTAAAATATGAGTCCTCTATCCATAATAAATCTTTCTCCAGTGAGAAAGTGTCTCGAGAGAAATCTGCACAGATCAAACACCATTCACAAGCCAGAACACTCCAGAAAGTCTAAACGTGGGTGGATTTTGGTGTAAGAGGACAACAGGGGATGGACTTTTTCACTGGAGGAAACATTATTATGGATTATGAGCTCATATTTTGTGCAGAAGCAATGGTTTAAAGTTAAAACGTCTTCATGATAGATTTCTTTCTTACAAACACTCAGATTTTTGCTTCACAAGATGTTAACTGATGGACTGGAGAGGTGTGGATTACTTGTGGATTATTGTGATGTTTTTATCAGCTGTTTGGACTCTCATTCTGACGGCACCCATTCACTGCAGAGTGAGCGAGTGATGTAATGCTACATTTCTCCAAATCTGATGAAGAAACAAACTCATCTACATCTGATGGCCTGAGGGTAAGTAAATTTGAATAAATCTTAAGTTTTTGGATGAACACTAGTATGTGCAGAAGTAACACTGCAAGAACCCACTGATAATAAAAAATACAACTTTTGAACAATTGGCTGCCAATTTTACATTAAATGGCATGCTTTTGTATTTCTCAAAAAGGTTTGTTGCAGATTCCAAGAAAGGCTTGAATGACAATAGTTAAAGAACAAAAGTCAAACAATCCATTTGTGGATTGAAAGTGTACTTAATCTGGCAGCCTTGAATGTGGGGTTACAGATACACAATACCATGTGTAAAATACTCTGTTCAATCAAATCTCTGTCACGTGTGCAGAATAACACCGGATCTAATCCCCTGAACTCTAAGGATTGGAGTGATTTTTAAAATCCAGCCATGAAATGAACGAAGAGTCATTTTCATTACAGATGCTTCAGTTTAATTGGACAGAAACACATGATGGTTTAAAGGCTTTTTGTTCAAATCAGCAACAATCCAACCATGTGGTCAAACACATTTTGGTGATTAGTAATCAATGACACAGACCAATCTGGATGCTGCTCTTGTTTTCATTATCCAAGTCCCTCTTGTCATCTAATGCGGTTCAGTTACATGATTTCTGCTCTTGTTTAGGCTTTTAACCGTTTCAGTTTTGAATGTCTCTCGTTCGGCATGGACATTCAGAAATGAGGGAAAGAAGAGTTTCAGTATTAATGCAAAACATATTCGCAAGTCTTACTGTCGTCACACAAAATCCACCAATGCAAACGTATGAAATTTCCATTATGTTTTCAACCAAATGTCTTTGATCCAAATGCCATCATCTGAGTTTCACAGATGACCGTGATGCACATAAACACAAGAACGTTCACATATATAAAATATCTTAAATAATATAAAAATAGGTGTTTTACATATACATATGACAAAAGCTTTCAACATAAATGAAAACGAGACTTGCCATGTGGGTTCCAAAATTTCAGTATGATTTTCCCAAGCATTTCTATTTAATATCAGCTCCATTATAACCAGCCTGCTAAAAGACTACTGACTCATTAGAGCATAAAACATGTACGGCAGACAGTTTGAACTACAGATGACACCAATCAGTCATGTGACACGTTAGGTTCAAATCATTCACAATATTAGGCCATTCTGTCCTTCGTGAAATATGACACGTCATATCAGCAAATCTAATGTAAAAATAGTGACATCGTGAGAATAAAAATTAAATATTTACAAAGACAGATGCAACATTTGGCATACAGAGTGAAAAGCGAGAGGAGTATTTATTTTTTTACATGCGGCTCACGGTATTCAATTTGCCACGCGAGTCATAAAGATTGTGCTAAATCTGAAGGATCTGAAAGTTGATTGGAGCTCAAACGACCACAGCGGCTGGTTTTTATGGCCACACGGTTGATTGAACTTTCGCTTTCTTGACTTTTTAATCTATCAAATATTGCGTTTGTTTAATAAAAATATATTAATAAGCAAGAATCTATTAGATGCTAATAAGTAGCAGACCTGTGTCACAATGTGAAAAGCTTTTCAGAGAAACTGATGGAGCGCAGCTAATGAACACTGCTGAAGGTTTTGAAGTGTGTGCATTGAAGAAATTGACTCAACGTCAAGTTAATCTCTCATTAAAACATCAGTTTTAATCAACTGAAATATAGAAAATGTTTAACTTTATTGCACCTTTGAAACAATGAGCCACTTTATGCATTAGCTGAATAACTTGTATGACATTCTTACTAATTCTCTGAATAATTAAAGATTAGGTGTCAACCTTTTTTTTTGCATTAATTATAATCTTTAGACCCAGATATAAACCAAAATTTTAAAGAATAGTTACCCCCAAATTTACTGACCCTCATGTCAATCCAAACCCATATGCTGTTAATACTGTATGTATTCTGCTCTTTCTTCATTCATTATTTGATTTCATTAGACTGTTAAGGCAATTTTACACAAAGTTCAATTCAAAATGCACAATTATCACTCACGTGACATTAAATGGGGTCATGTGGCAAAAATATAGCATACATAGTAAACATTTATTGAGGACTATTGTGGATAAAGTTTGTTACTTTGTATTTTTTAATAGTTACTTTAAAAAAAAATAGTGGCAGTTTGCAGTAATGTTACTATTGTTAACTAAAACTATAACTTAAAAAAAAAAAGCTGAAATAAAATATAAATATTAAATAAAGAAATACTCAAACTAAAATATATATGTAAATGAAAATTAGAAATGTTACCTTGGCAATTAACTGGATAAAAAGTTTTAAATGACTAAAATTAACTAAACTAAAAAACAAACAAACAAGCAGACAAAAAAAAAAAAAAAAAAAAAATATATATATATATATATATATATATATATATATATATATATATATATATATATATAATGACAAAAGCACATAATACAATTATTAAAACTTAAATGAAAATTAAAATAAAAAATATAAATATAAAATAAAAGCTAACTCAAAATAGTTAGAAATACTATATTAGTACATATAGATAAAACTAAATTAAAACACTGGTTTGCCGTATATAATGTACAGTAAGTCAGTATTTAATTCTGAACACAAGTGGTTTTTTTTTTGGTTTTTTTTATTCAAAAATGGTTGCAAGGTATAATGGCTTGGACTATAGAGCATGACAGTTGTGATATGGACAAATTTTGGTGAATTAATGTACTTTTCTGTCCTTTTTGTTGTTGAAAGAGGTCACTATGAATCATACTTAAAATTAACAGGATATGGGTTTGGACCAAAATAAGGAGTAAATGATGACACTTTTTCTTTTTTGCATGAACTTTCCCTTTAAATGTTCTCTGTGACAAGATCAACATTCCACCTGCGGTCATTAAGTCTCGCAAAGATTCATGATTTCTGAACTAACCAGCCTCTGACAGACAGTAATTCCAAAAGCGTATGAATGGTGCGGCGATACGCTTATGTTTACATTCTAATGAGTTAATTGAAGAGGGTTACAGCAGCTTGTCTGAGCTAATTGGCACCTTTCCACTCACCTAAGCCTCCACCCCTCCATGGTGCTTTGTCATGTGCTGTCACAGACTCTGTTAAAGCAAACTGTGCTGCAACACTCCAAGTGAAGTCACTGAACGGATCACAAAAATATTCCCTTTATCTTTTTTACAAGGCAAATTAAGAAAGAATTGCGCCCCCGTTTATTTACATGCTGTGTTGTTTTAGCACCCAACTGACTAAAGGAACTATGCAAATCAAATAATGTTGCAAATGCAACCGAAAAAAAAATCTGTGCGGCGTGATTTGCACAGCGCAAATCTTTGTTTGTGGGTCAAAGGATGCAACCGACTACTGCGATCTACGCTTACAATGCTTTAAAATGCAGAAATTATGAAGCAGGTTGAGAAATATGGCCATTATAATGTACTTATCTTTCATTTGATGGATTACTGCCATGACGGGTAGAAACAAACGGAAACGCCTTTAAATTAAAACATCAACTGTAACATGTTTACTATTTAACGTTAAATGAATAGTTCACCCTAAAATGAAAAATTGCTGAAAATTTACTCACCCTCAGGCCATCAAAGATGTAGATGACTTTGTTTCTTCATCAGATTTGGAGAAATGTAGCATTACATCACTTACAGTGAATGGGTGCCGTCAGAATGAGAGTCTAAACAGCTGATAAAAATATCACAATAATCCACAAGTAATCCACAACACTCCAGTTCATCAGTTAACATCTTGTGAAGCAAAAATCTGAGTGTTTGTAAGAAAGAAACCTATCATGAAGACGTTTTAACTTTAAACCGTCGCTTCTGCAGAAAATATGAGTTCCCCTTTCCTGGCAGTGCTTATAGAGCCTGTGGGGAGGCGGCTTCTGCCCTCCACGCCATGGCATTACTGCAGGTCCACCAGGCCAAAGCCCTGAAAAACCTGCACGAGGGTGGTCACGACCTGGCAGTTCTACATGAGCTGCGTGCTGTGACGGACCTCGCGCTTCGAGCGACGAAGTTGACCGCACAGTCTCTGGGTCGTGCGATGTCCACACTAGTGGTCCAGGAGCGCCATCTCTGGCTGTGTCTCGCTGACATGAAGGAGCAAGAGAAGGTACAGTTCCTGAATGCTCCCGTGTCGCAGACCGGCCCTTTTGGCGACGCTGTCGAGAGCTTTGCCCAGCAGTTCTCGGCAGCCCAGAAGCAGACTGAGGCAAACACATCATGCGCCGGAGGAAACCTGCTGCTTCCACTCTGGCTGCAGCCACTCAGCCTGCTCGTCGCCGTGGGCGCCCCCCTGCGGCCGCCCCCACTCCCGTGCAGCCGCAGCAGCCTTCCACCAGGCAGCGTCGAGGAGCCGGTCGCAGGCAGGACGCCCAGCCCGTCCAGGCCCCCGCCAAACCTGGCGGCAAGCACAAGTGCAAGAGGCCCTGGGACGGTCGACCCAGAGATGGAGGAGACTGCTCGTCGGGAGATGGTGACTGCACCACTCCCTCCCCTGGAGGAGGACCGGGTGGAGTATCTTTTGTTTCATTTTGTTCCGCCGCTGGCCCAGCAGCCAGCGGTACCCAAAACATCAGTAAAGAGTGGTCTCCTCAATCTCTGGGTATCAAGAGGAGGAGAGTGGTGATCCGTGCATCACAGGATCGCTTCCCTCCTCCTCTCTCGCCAGCAGGCAGCGGGTGGTTGCCCAAGAGCACCCCTCCTGCCCATTCCTGGAACCAGGTAAGGGCGGTAGCACTCCAGTCCACGCTTCAAGTCGTCACACGCCGGGCTGTCACAAGCCTCAAGCTGGGCTCCTGTGTCTCCTCCCACACCAGGAGAAATCAGGTGAGTGTTACACTACACACCCAGACCCTGCCCCCTGCCGTCACAGGCCAGGCTGTCACAGGCCCTGGGGCCGGTCCCTGTGTTCCACCTCGCTGCCCCACCGCGGGCACGTCGGTGGCCCCGTTGGTCCCGCTGGTGCGGTCTCTTGGAGCCTGGTTAGCACTCCCCAGTCCGTCTCGGTGGCTCCTGCGGACCATCAGACTCATCTACGCGATTCAGTTCGCCCGGCGTCCCCCCAAGTTCAGGGGCATCCGGTTCACTTCAGTCAAGACCGTTGATGCCCCTGTCTTGCGTGCGGGAATTGCAGTCCTGCTGGCGAAGGACGCAATACAGCCGGTCCCTCCAGCCGATATGGGGTCGGGGTTTTACAGCCCTTACTTACTTTACAGCGGTGGGTTACGACCGATCTTGGATCTGCGAGTTTTGAATCGTGCACTTCACAAGATGCCGTTCAAGATGTTGACGCAGAAACGCATTTTTGGGTGCGTCCGTCCCCTAGATTGGTTTCCAGCGATCGACCTGAAGGACGCGTACTTTCATGTTCGATTCTCCCGCGACACAGGCCATTCCTGCGGTTCGCGTTCGACGGTCGGGCATATCAGTACAAGGTCCTGCCCTTTGGGTTGTCCCTTTTCGCCTTATGCCTTCACCAAAGTCGCAGAGGCGGCCCTTGTTCCCCTGAGAGAACGTGGTGTGCACATTCTCAACTACCTCTCGAGAGCAGTTGTGCACACACAGGGACCTGGTGCTCAGGCACCTCAGCCATTTGGGCCTTCGGGTCAATTGGGAAAAGAGCAAACTCGTGCCAACGCAGGGGATCTCTTTTCTCGGCATGGAGTTGGATTTGGTCAACCAGACAGCACGCCTCACCCAGGAATGTGCTCAGTCGGTGCTGAACTGCCTCAAGACTTTATCAGGCAGGACAGCGGTCCCACTGAAAATCTTTCAGAGGCTCCTGGGGCATATGGCTGCAGCCGCGGCCATAGTTCCGCTCGGTCTGCTCCATATGAGACCGCTTCAGCATTGGCTCCATGGCCGAATCCCGAGGTGGGCGTGGAAACGCGGTACTCACCGGGTTCAGATTACACCGGCCTGCCGCAAGACCTTCAGCCCGTGGTCAGATCCTTCGTTCCTTCAGGCAGGAGTGCCCCTGGAGCAGGTATCCAGGTATGCTGTGGTATTCACGGATGCCTCGGCCACCGGCTGGGGTGCCACGTACAACGGGCACGCAGTATCAGGGGTTTGGACGGGCCCCCTTCTGCGTTGGCATATCAATTGCCTCGAGTTGCTGGCAGTACGCCTTGCCCTGCGCCGCCTCAGAGAGCGCCTTCGGGGCAGGGACGTTCTAGTCCATACGGACAACACTGCGACCGTTGTGTATATCAACCGGCAAGGCGGTTTGCGCTCCCGTCGCATGTCGCAACTCGCCCGCCACCTCCTCCTCTGGAGTCAGAAGTATCTGAGGTCCCTTCGTGCCATCCACATCCCAGGAGTGTTCAATCAGGCGGCCGACGAGCTGTCCCGAGCAGCACTTCCTGGGGAGTGGAGACTCCATCCCCAGGCGGTCCAGCTGATTTGGAGTCGGTTCGGAGTTGCTCAGGTAGACCTGTTTGCATCTCCAGAAACCACCCACTGCCAGTGGTTCTACTCCCTGTCCGAGGCAACGCTCGGCACGGATGCACTGGCACACGGCTGGCCCCAGGGCTTGCACAAGTATGCGTTTCCCCCAGTAAGCCTGCTAGCACAGACACTGTGCAAGATCAGGGAGGACGAGGAGCAGGTCCTGTTAGTGGCTCCATATTGGCCCAACAGGACCTGGTTCCCGGAACTCATGCTCCTCGCGACAGCCCTTCCCTGGCCGATTCCTCTGAGGAAGGATCTGCTTTCTCAGAGACGGGGCACCCTCTGGCACCCGCGTCCAGACTTGTGGAAACTTCATGTGTGGTCCCTGGACGGGACGCGGAGGTTCTAGGTGACCTGCCCCAGGAGGTAGCGCTCACTATCGCTTCAGCACGAGCACCGTCCACAAGACGGGCCTATGCGCTGAAGTGGAACCTGTTCGTCGAATGGTGTTCCTCTTACCAGGAGGACCCCCGGAGATGTTCGATCAGAGCCGTGCTTTCCTTTTTGCAACAAGGGTTGGAGCGTAGGCTGTCCCCCTCCACCCTTAAGGTGTACGTTGCTGCTATTTCTGCCCACCACGACCCCATAGAGGGGAGGTCGGTGGGGAAGCACGATCTGGTCGTCAGGTTTCTTAGGGGGCCCAGGAGGTTAAATCCTCCGAGGCCTCCCTCCCTTCCCTCTTGGGATTTGGCATTAGTGCTAAGAGCCCTACAAACTGCCCCCTTTGAGCCATTGCTGTCAGTCGAGTTGAAGTTTCTTTCTATGAAAACCCTACTCCTGACTGCGTTGGCCTCAATCAAGAGGGTGGGGGACCTGCAGGCATTTTCGGTCGATGAGTCGTGCCTTGAGTTTGGGCCGGCCGACTCCAGTGCAACACTGAGGCCCCGGCCCGGCTATGTGCCCAAGGTTCCTACCACTCCCTTCAGGGACCAGGTAGTGAACCTGCAAGCGCTGCCTCTGGAGGAGACAGACCCAGCCCTAGCTTTGCTCTGTCCTTTACGCGCACTGCGTCAGTATGTGGATAGAACTCAGAGCTTCAGGACCTCAGAACAGCTCTTTGAGCTCAGAACAGCTATCCACTGGATAGTGGATGCCATCACCTTGGCCTACGAAGCACAAGGTGTGCCCTGCCCGCTCAGGTTGCGTGCTCACTCCACTATGGGTGTCGCATCGTCCTGGGCGCTGGCTCGTGGTGCCTCGCTAGCAGACATCTGTAGAGCTGCGGGTTGGGCGACTTCCAACACGTTCACTAGGTTTTATAGCCTACGTGTCGAACCGGTTTCCTCCTGTGTTCTCACCTCAAACGGGTAGTGGCACTGAGAGGGCCGGCTCAGAGTCGGCTTGCGGTGTCCTTACGCCTAATTCTCCAGAGAGTTCCTTAACCAGGCAAACCCTGTTGAGTCCTCCAGCACTCCGGCGTCCGGATGCGGCGGGGCGTCCGGCGCCAGGCCTTCAGCTAATGAATTCTTGAAATCTGGTGCGGGGCTAGTGCCCATATGAGAGACCCTGCCGGGATCCCATATGTGTATTCCACGGTATGCTTATTAGAGCCGTGTTTCCCCTGGCAGACCACGTTCTGCCATCTCTAATGATGCAGCCTGAGCCATCTCAGAGACTTCCATGTGCAATAGGGCCCTACGGGGTTACTTCACATGTCTGAATGTCACTTAACCCCCTCTGGGAGGAGGTGACTCCGTAGTGTGCCTCTTCCAAGTGGAAGGGCACGCTTCCCAGTGTTATCCTAGTCCTACTGTTTGGGTTGCTCAAGGAACAACAGTAGTTGACCTTCTCTGTGTAGAGCCCGGTCCTATCGTCTGCCTTATAGGAAGGATCAGGAAGCCTACACAGGGCACTGGAAGGGGCAGCTCCTGTGGCGCTTTGGTAGGGATCCCAATTTTGTCGGTCATCCGACGTGACTCGGAGTGACCGACTGAAAGGGGAACGTCTCGGTTACGCATGTAACCCTCGTTCCCTGAAGGAGGGAACGGAGACGTCACGTCCCGTCACCACAGTCGCTGTACCACCGCTGAGCTGCCGGGTCACCGGCTCGGCTCCTCAGCGAAAGCATGAATTGATGCGGTGCACCAGCTGCCTCTTATGCTCACGCTGTGATCAGCGGCAGCTGGATGCAATAATCGCATGCCAATGTCCATTGGCTCGTTTAGTTACACTCGAAGTGGATTGGTCTCTCTGGCGAGATCCCAATTTCGTCGGTCATCCGACGTGACGTCTCCGTTCCCTCCTTCAGGGAACGAGGGTTACATACGTAACCGAGACGTTCATAATCCATAATAATGTTTCCTCCAGTGAAAAAGTCCATCCCCTGTTGTCCTCTTACACCAAAATCCACCCACGTTTAGACTTTCTGGAGTGTTCTGGCTTGTGAATGGTGTTTGATCTGTGCAGATTTCTCTCGAAACACTTTCTCACTGGAGAATTTATTATGGATAGAGGACTCATATTTTAGCTGGAAGCAACAGTTTAAAATTAAAAATGCCTTGATATATTTGTTTCTTTCAAACGCACAGCTTTTCACTTCACAAGACATTAATTGATGGACTAGAGTGTTGTGGATTACTTGTGGATTATTGTGATGTTTTTATCAGCTGTTTGGACACTCATTCTGACGGCACCCATTCACTGCAGAGGATCCATTGGTGAGCAAGTGATGAAATGCTATAAATCTCCAAATCTGATGAAGAAACAAACTCATCTACATCTTGGATAGCCCAAGGGTGTGTACATTTTCAGCAAATTTTCATTTTTGAACAAACTATTCCTTTAACAATTCTAAATTTACATAGAAATGTGTATTCGCTCTTGGAAAAAAAAAAAAAAAAAAAAAAATTTGTTGTTTGGTTTAATTATTTTAAATTTGCCTGCCAAGGTTTTTGAAATATTGCACTTTCAAGTGGCGAGACGGTTTTGAGCATTTCCTCTCTGAGAGGAAATGACCTTGCTAACAGATAATAATAATCATTTTACTAAAAACCACACACTAAAGAAAAGCAACACAAACATCCACAAGGAAACGAACAAACAGTGTGACATGATGTGATATGCTGAACCTCCCGGATCTATGAAGAGTGACTTGCAGCAGAAAGTGATATTGCACTGAAGTAGATGTCCTCTCTCCAGATTCACCGTCACTGATGCGTTTTTCCAGTAGTCCGTAAAGACAACAGCTGAATGAATGTCTGGAATTATGATTCCATTTGGGAGCCTCCAATTAATGCTGAAGGGCCGGTTACACGATGACGATTGGACAGCAAAGGTGGCAGTCTTTCTGTTTGCTCTACAGTGGGAAAACAAGAAAGCCAGAAAAGGTGGAGTATTGCCATCCGCCTACCAGATTGCCCTTCTCCAGTTTCAGATAAACCTTGTCTTCTTTGTTGAGGTGCAGCAGGACTCCGTTGGTGGCGGCCTCACGTGTCACGTCTTTGTCACCGGCAAAGGCAGAGATGACTGGCTTTCCATTCAGCATTAAATTCACCTGAGCGCAGAAAATCAAATCAGAGATCTCAAGTGTACAAGTGTGACAGGACTTATTTTATGATTTCATATCATGGCCACATTTATGAAAAATAAAATAAAATTATTGTATCTTGTTTAAGTATTGCATATAATAAATGCATATATTTCATAACTTATATTGTAATCCAATATATATTTTCATAAAAAAATATAATCATAGTTATAATATCACTGTAAAATATTAGCAATTTTAACAAATTACATTTATATTTTTTAAGTGTTTTACAGTAAAATTGCATGGATTGTTTTGTTAAACCTAATTTAAAATTTACAGAAAAAAATATAGCAATTTAAAATTGCTAATATTTTAAAGCAATATTATAACTATGATTACAGTTATTTATAAAAAATATATAGTTGATTACAATATGTGTCATTGTGGATATGTCAGTATGAATTAGCTTATATTTACAATGAAAATCTATATTCTATATATCTGAATAACACTCTATAATATCTATAGTATTAATTAATAATATTATTAATACTAAAAGTATTTAGAATACTGAATAATAATAATAATAATAATATAGGACTATAATATATTTATATTGTTATATTTATATTATTTATATTGTTAAAATAGTTTTTATGATAAATGATTTTTTAAAGGTAAGAAAATTATTGCAATACCTTATAATTATGGTGTAAAAACTGTATTTAACAAGATAATACATGTACTGTTTACTGTAAAATATTCTTAAAATAAGATTTTTATAAAAGCAAGAATTACCATGATTTAAATACTAATTACAGTACAATTGTGTGATAAATTATAAGGAAATTGTTGCTTTTTAATCACAAAAACATACTTTCAAAAAATGCATCATGTTAAATCTATTTAAATTATAATTTATTAACCAAAATAATATATTTATACATTAATGAAAAAAAAACATATTTTTGAAGTTGTTTTTATCAATAAAAGTATGAGTTTCCTTTGAAAAGCACTGAAAACAGGAGTATTAGAAGTTCCTGCATAATAAATAATGAATTTGATTATATGTAGATGGTTAAACATTTATTTTGAACTTTAAGTTGCAATAATTCATGAGAATACTGACTATAAAGTGTACTGAAAGACCTTGTATTGTACTGAACTGAACTGAAAACACATTTAAAATACAATATTTATACAGGCTTCAAATGTTACCCTGTTTCCTATTTCTCTAACTCTGTTCATTATGAACCTCAAATATGATATTAAAACAAAGCTGATTAAATATTTTCTTTGTGTGAGAGATATAGTCAGTGCTTACTTGTATAGTCTGGCTCTGGTACACTTTAATAACGTGGAAGTTAAAGCTGTAGATTCCTTTCCGGGGACAAAGAAAGACGGAGTCCAGAGTGAAATAGTTTCCTATGTTGACGAGAACCTGCAAAAGAGGTTTTTCAGAGGTATCAGACCTGATTCAACACACAATGACAAGCAAATATCCTATCCAGGCTTACAGTTCTGTGAATGCTTGTGATGCAAAAATCTCAAACAAAGACCTTGAAAAAACATTAGAGTGAGATTACAAAAGGCAGCAGGAATGAAATATGAATGCATTCATGTTTACAACTGACTTTTCTATAATAATTCTCTTCTGCAGTGAAACAACACTCAGGATTTTCTACTGTCATGCTGATTTCTTCTCATTCTCACGGTCATGCTGACCATCATTCAACTCTAATCTGGTGATGTGGCACCATGAACTATAGCAAATGCAGGACAATCAATCATAGGTGGATTTTCACTCGTGCAAAAGACAGAAACGGCATCTGAAGCAGGATATACAACACGAAAAGACTTTTTAACGCAGAGGCATCATAAATGCATTTACATGTGAATCACAATTGCAGTTAGCAGTGATTGTCATTAAAACATGTTTTATTCAACTGAAACAGCAAAGACTAATAGATTTTTTAAAAGATTTAAAAGATTGATCAATTTAAAGTATTGATTCATTAAACAGAAGATATATAAAATTAGGACTTTTCAAATTTCAAATTTTAAGCACACGCAGTTGCTAAATCAATACTGTTAACAAGTGGTTAAAACAACGTTTTAAAAATATTTTTATTTAGGAAGGACACATTAAAGCTAAATTAAGTGAAATTATGATGTGACAAAAGATTTCTATTTTAAATAAATGCTGATCTTTACAGTTTTAGTTAAGTATCATTAAGATACTATTACACACATACACACACTTTTCTGTTTTTTAATGGTTTTAATAGTTTAATGGTTGTTTCAGTTTTAGTTAAAAGTTAACTATAACACTGGCTCTTTCTCATGGTTTTCACAACTGTTTTCAACACTGATGATAAGAAATGTTTCTTGAGCAGCAAATCAGCATATTAGAATGATTTCTGAAGGATCATGTGTAAACCTGAAACTGAAAAGAAAGTTTCAGATTTTGAAACCTTTCAAACAAAAGAAAGTTCCGGTGTAAAAAGAATAAATCATATTGTTATATTGATCATGTGTCCCATTTGTACACTGCAAAAGATTATTTTGTCTTGTTTAACTACATTTGTAGTAGGCTACTCATGATCAAAATTGACCACATCTGATATGAATAGGAAGCTAATTTCATCTAATGGACATGTTTGGTACTGCGCCCAAACAAAATCTTACTGAAAGCTCTTTTTTTTTTCTTTTCTTTTTTTTTTTGAGATACCAGCCTCAAATTTGGAACAAAACCTGTTTATATTAATAGCTTTTATATTAATTTTCACAGTTTATTTTATTTATTTATTTTTTAAATATATTTCAAATACAATTTTAAAAAAAATTGTGCATTTTTTTTATAACAATAAAAACTTAAACATCTTTAGTTTTACTTTTTGAACTTTTTTCACTGCTACAATAATCTGCCAAGTGTCTTCTTTTAAAAGAGCAAACTTAATTCTGTGCTCCAAAACATTCAAGATTTACTACAGTTTAAGCTAAAAATTTCATTTTCAGGTCTATGCACATTTAGTACCATAAAATGCCCTAAAAATATTAAATAAAAAACAATATTGAACTAAAATATAGCGTATTCACTTAATTTTGAGCAGTTCTTCATAATTTTCATTTCTGTCTTCATTTAAGAATATCTATACTGTATATTTGTACTGGAAAACTAGATAAGAAGAAAATTGTTTTTTGTAGTGTACTGAAGAACAAGATCATGCTGGAAAACAATCATCAGGTTTGATTCACATCAGGCAAAGCAAATTCTTAGACACTAGTTAAAATGAACTACATTCAAAAGCTTTTCACTTAACTGTTACGCTCTCCTTTTCATATGATTTTCCTGTATTAAATTAAATAAATGCTTTCCTTCTCAGATTTTGGGACCCCATTGTATATGATGCATGAATATTTATAGAGCGGCGCAGCAGTGACGTAGGACGCTATACGAAGGCAACAAAGGCTTTGTCCATAAACTAACTGTGATATTGCACTAGGATTACTCAGCATCCCAAACATCGAGCTCTTTTGTTGGTTCACAAATCTCTCTCTCTCTCTCTCTCTCTCTCTCTCTCTCTCTCTCTCAGTCCGTGAGCTCCGAGCAGCCTTTCCCAGCGGCATCCCGCGAGCCAGAGACGTGCCAGGACAGGTGATTGGACGGTGTTATGTGTGTCAAGGTGCTGGAGCTCAGTGGCTGAGGGCAGCTGGTCAGTCTTGCACCTTTTTTTTTTTTTTTACCTTGTATTTTTTTCATTTTCCTGCAGCCAAAGCAATGAGAGGAGAATAATGGCTCCTCAAGGGCAAAATGAACACAGCTTCCTGTGTATCTCAGCAAAAAGAAACAATTTTATCCTAACCCATCTGTCCAAATCTCTGGGAATTAAAGAAATAGATCATCCTAAAATGCTAATTCATTTACTCTCCCTCGTGTCGCTCCAGACCCATGTGACTTTCCTTCTTCTGTGGAACAGAAAAGAAAGATTTTGAATTCTGTACACTGAAAAAAAGGTGTACAAAAATTTTTACTCAGCTATTCTCCACTATTTTTTTTAAGTGCAGTTGGTTTCTTTTTCCATCACAATAAATTGGGACTGAGGCTTTCAAGCATCAACAAGGATGCAAATGCACCTAAAAATAATCATATTTTGAATCTTTTGAAGGTATATGATAGCTTTGTGTAAGAAACAGATCAAAATTGAAGTCTTATTCACTGATAATATTATGATCAATGTGAATGAATCATAGTGAGTTGAATATGAGGGTCGGATCAGTCAGATCAATCAGTCTGATCTTTGAATGAATCAGCTGTGAAACTTCAAGTAAATTTCACAAACAATTACAAAGAAATGACAAGTAACACTGAATGAAATATGAAATTTTGAAGCAGGAAATACTGAAATAGTATTTTCTTTTAAAACATACTCCAATAATCTCATTTACTACTTAAAAATCATTTTTTTTACATTGTAGTTGATTTCCGTTACAATATATGGGGACTTAGGATTTCAGGCATTAAAAATGATGCAAAAGAACCATAAAAGTATCATAAAAGTAGTCGTGCCCTATATTTACAATGTTCTGAAGGCATACAATGGCTTTGTGTGAAGAACAGATGAAAATCTAATTCACTGACACTATTTCCCATGATTAATGTGAATGAATCACTGAGTCGGTGAGTTGAACTGGACAATCGGATCAGTCAGATCAAAGAGTCTGATCTATGAATGAATCAGCTGTGAAATTGCTAGTAATTTTACAAACAATTACAAAGAAACAGCAAATGACATCAAATTAAGTGAAATTTTGAAGAAAAACATTAATAGTACTTTCTTGTAATACTCTAATAATCGTATTTACAGCTTTGATTTTTTTTTTCCCATTACATTAAATGGAGACTGAGCTTTCAAGCATCAAAAAGGATGCAAAAGCACCAAAACAGTAACATAAACATAGTCATGCACTATATTTCATATCTTTCATATGCATAAAGGTTTCTGTGAGGAACAGATCACAATCTAAATCTTATTTACTTATAGTTAAATCTGATAACGTTTCCCATGATCAATGTGAACGAATCACTGAGTCAGTGAGCTGAATCAGATCAGTCTGATCCATGAACGAATCAGCGGTGAAATTGCTAGTAAATTTCACAATTACAAATAAATAGATGAACATACTGAATTAAACATGAAATTTTGAAGTAGAAGAAACTTACTGTAAAACATGCTCTAATAATCTTATTTACAACCTCAAAAAAATCATATTTACAGTGTAGTTGGTGTATTTTCCGATTAAATGAGGATTGAGCTTTCAAACATCAAAGATCATGCAAAAGCATCATAAAAGTATTATAAATGTAGTCATGCACTAAATCTTTTTGAAGCCATACAATAAACAGATCAAAATTCATGTTGTATTCACTGATAATATTTTCCATAAGCAACGTGAACGGATCACTGAGTCAGTGAGTTGAATTCGAGAATGGGATCAAATCTATCAGCCAGTCTAATCCATGAAAGCATCATTTAGATTTCTGTATCAATTGATTCACAATGGACAGTGTTAATAATGAATTTTTCATACTTTCAGTGAATATTAAAGTGGATTTCAGTGTGTTCCACACAAAAAGAATCATATGACTTAAAAAAAAAAAAAAAACCTTGGAAAATAAATGCTTTAGTTATAATAGACCACTTTTATGGTGCTATATCATTTTTTGGGATATACAGGTGCATCTCAATAAATTAGAATGTCATGGAAAAGTTCATTTATTTCAGTAATTCAACTCAAATTGTGAAACTAGTGTATTAAATAAATTCAATGCACACAGACTGAAGTAGTTTAAGTCTTTGGTTCTTTTAATTGTGATGATTTTGGCTCACATTTAACAAAAACCCACCAATTCACTATCTCAACAAATTAGAATACTTCATAAGACCAATAAAAAAAAAATAAATAAATAAATAAAAAACATTTTTAGTGAATTGCTGGCCTTCTGGAAAGTATGTTCATTTGCTGTATATGTACTCAATACTTGGTAGGGGCTCCTTTTGCTTTAATTACTGCCTCATTTCGGCGTGGCATGGAGGTGATCAGTTTGTGGCACTGCTGAGGTGGTATGGAAGCCCAGGTTTCTTTGACAGTGGCCTTCAGCTCATCTGCATTTTTTGGTCTCTTGTTTCTCATTTTCCTCTTGACAATACCCCATAGATTCTCTATGGGGTTCAGGTCTGGTGAGTTTGCTAGCCAGTCAAGCACACCAACACCATGGTCATTTAACCAACTTTTGGTGCTTTTGGCAGTGTGGGCAGGTGCCAAATCCTGCTGGAAAATGAAATCAACATCTTTAAAAAGCTGGTCAGCAGAAGGAAGCATGAAGTGCTCCAAAATTTCTTGGTAAACGGGTGCAGTGACTTTGGTTTTCAAAAAACACAATGGACCAACACCAGCAGATGACATTGCACCCCAAATCATCACAGACTGTGGAAACTTAACACTGGACTTCAAGCAACTTGGGCTATGAGCTTCTCCACCCTTCCTCCAGACTCTAGGACCTTGGTTTCCAAATGAAATACAAAACTTGCTCTCGTCTGAAAAGAGGACTTTGGACCACTGGGCAACAGTCCAGTTCTTCTTCTCCTTAGCCCAGGTAAGACGCCTCTGACGTTGTCTGTGGTTCAGGAGTGGCTTAACAAGAGGAATACGACAACTGTAGCCAAATTTCTTGACACGTCTGTGTGTGGTGGCTCTTGATGCCTTGACCCCACCCTCAGTCCATTCCTTGTGAAGTTCACCCAAATTCTTGAATCGATTTTGCTTGACAATCTTCATAAGGCTGCGGTTCTCTCGGTTGGTTGTGCATCTTTTTCTTCCACACTTTTTCCTTCCACTCAACTTTCTGTTAACATGCTTGGATACAGCACTCTATGAATAGCCAGTTTCTTTGGCAATGAATGTTTGTGGCTTACCCTCCTCGTGAAGGGTGTCAATGATTGTCTTCTGGACAACTGTCAGATCAGCAGTCTTCCCCATGATTGTGTAGCCTAGTGAACCAAACTGAGAGACCATTTTGAAGTCTCAGGAAACCTTTGCAGGTGTTTTGAGTTGATTAGCTGATTGGCATGTCACCATATTCTAATTTGTTGAGATAGTGAATTGATGGGTTTTTGTTAAATGTGAGCCAAAATCATCACAATTAAAAGAACCAAAGACTTAAACTACTTCAGTCTGTGTGCATTGAATTTATTTAATACACGAGTTTCACAATTTGAGTTGAATTACTGAAATGAACTTTTCCACAACATTCTAATTTATTGAGATGCACCTGTACATCTTCATTTCCCATTAATCTCTAATTTTTTTCTTCTACATAAGACAGGATTGAAACAATAGGAAGGTGAGTAAACACTGAGAAAAAGTTGTAAGGAATTGTAAGTAATCTTCACAGAGATACATGTCTCCAAACATCCCTTCTGGGAAATAATTGAATCATGAGAAACAAACACACATGACCTCATCTCCAGCATAATTTTTCATTCATTTCAAGGATATTGGTAATAAAATAGTTTTGTTTTCTTGAGGGATGCACATCATGCAGGCTGCGTGTTTGATCTGACCCTGCATATTGACGTTCCTTCATTAATTCTACCACGTCTTTGACCAAGCAAGTGAACTGAATGAAATCAGGTGCACCGAAACATGCAGAGAATAAAAAAATCACACAATTTTTTATATGCTTTTGTAAGTGCTTTAAAGTTCATATCAAATGTAATGGGAGCGATTTGAAATGCAGTATGCCGTGAATTCAGCACATGCATGATGTTTCCAATTAAAATTTTTCAGTCATAAAGCTAAAGGCTGAAGTTAAGCAAAACGTGTGAATGCATGAGTGCAGCACAAGCCACTTTCACCACAAACACAGCTAAAAATAAGCAATACAATAAGAACAAATCTCTGCCCTTTACAGGCCTGACAGTTTGACTCATCACTAATGACCTATAACAGTGGTGTCTCATGCCTGTGTATCTGCTGCAGTAATGGAAACCCTGTGTTTATGTGCTATCAGTCTCAAACACAGTTGCAATTTATTATTTATGAACAATTAGACTTTTTTTATATACAGGAGAGCAGCTGTGAATCTGATCACAAGTTATGAAACAATCTTTTTCATGTACAAATGTTCACAGAATCTATCCTGAATTTATACATCTGAACTCTCATCCAAATGATTTATTCTGAATTCATCCCAGCTGATTTTTGTTTTCATATTATTCTGTGAACTCCTGTTAATGTCCACATTAAACTCAAAATAATAATTGACCTCTTGACCTAATGCAATTATCACAGTAATCTAATTTAGAACATTATTAACCAATGCAAATTCATTATGAGATGCTGTAATGATGACAAATTAATTTAATTATTTAGTGCTTTATTCCTGTTGTATTTTAATATTCCATAATATTGGTTTCACTTAATTAGATCATCTAAAAAAGCCAAAATATGTGAAGGTAAAATGAGCTTTGAAAACACTGTCAGTATTACAAATATTAAATAAATTCCTTTAATTACAAAAGCAGATCAATGTGTAGTTACAAAAGGAAGGGGCAAGTTGTCACACTTGTATTTTGTAATTTGTTACATACAATATTTAGGTATTGGCCAAATTAATAATTTGATATCTCCATAGGTTACCTTTTAAATTTTTGCTTTTATTTTATTTATTCATTTATATATTTATTCACAATTGTCTGACAGGCTCTTTAATGACACTGTGACAACTTACCCCTATATAGTGTGAGAACATAACTCGCTATTAAAAGGTCTTTTTCCAATTTATTTGTAGTTAAAACTGAAATGTATGCAAGTAAACATAAACTGACTTTCAAAAATGAACATATCCAAAACTATTAGTGTAAAGCACGAGCTTCATCAAGTTAGACGGTCTGAAAAGTCAGTCTATTAAAAAAAAAAAAAAAAAAAAAAAAAAAAAAAACTATTTGTTTCAGCATAGCATGCATAAAACCATAAAATTCAGTCTTACCTGGTCAAAATATATGATTCTCGTTTTATTGCTCATCTCCGAGGGCTCGTGGTTGTTGCTCCTGACCGCAGAGAAAGCCACTTTGGAGTTGGCGGCGCGCACGGAGATGCCCAGCGGCGAGGAGGAGCTCTTCCAGTCGGCGGGGTTCGAGTCACAAACCACCAGACACTTGCCCTCCAGGACGATGGGTTCCGTGTCATTCTGAGACAAAACCAGCTCACACATGACGGCCAGGCAGAACAAAAGAGCCACGCAGTCGACAAACGCCTTATTAAAGCGCGTTACGGACACCATGATGAACGATCTCCAGTGTACCCAAAATCCAAACGGCTCTCTGGGTCCCGTCACTTCGCGTCTGCTCCGTGTTTGTGCTCGTTTACGCCAAACATCCGTCCAGACACCAGCTGCTGATTTACAAATCACCAAACGCGCGTAGGTGGAGGCACCAAGCTTATGTCTATAGTCATTTTTTGGTTGTTTGACTTATTTCCGTGTGATTCCGATAGTTTTCAACTCCGGAGGATCGGTCAGGCGAGTTTGGGAGAGCTGCAGTTTTCCGTAGATTCCTGGCGACTCCGCGTAAAAATCCGCTCAGTGCGCACTGAGATCATTACCCGCAATGCCTGCGCAACAGACACTTCTTGTCCATATTACTTTTGCGTCATAAAACTAAGCACGTAAACTAAAGCAAAACCCTAAAACGACCCTCTTCGCACATCTGTGGATGTTCCTCTCTCTCTTTCGACCAAAAGACACTTCTGTGAGCGCGCGCACACCCTTAATGACGCCCGACTCTGTGAACTCACTGTGCTGCGTAACGTCAGATGATTTTTTTTAATATACACCTGAGACCCAGCAAACAGAAAGTTATTTACAGCTTTTTAATTATTATTATTATTATTATTATTATTATTATTATTATTATTATTATTATTAATAATAATAATAATAATAATAAAAATATTTTATATAGCATACATGCAAACATTATTCGTGATAATATTAATACCGGTATTATTTATTTATTAATAACATTAACAAAATTTATATTAATATATTGGCAAACTGTATATATATTTTTGTTCATAATGTAATGTTGGCCACACCCTGAAACGTAGAACAATAATTCAATAAAAATGTATTATAGTTTTTATTTATATAATTATCATTCTCTCTCTCTCTCTCTCTCTCTCTCTCTCTCTCTCTCTCTCCCTCCCTCCCTCCCTCCCTCCCTCCCTCCCAATATACACCCTGAAACAATACTTCAATATAAATGTTTTTGTATTATATATTATATGTATTTTTATATATCACATTCATGCACTATTATTCATGATTAATTAATATTATTACTGAATGTATTTACAATTATTGACAATATTGGTAACACTTTATTTTAAGGTGTCCTTGTTACACCTTTCATGTACTTACTAGTAATTAATTATGCAACATGCAAGTAACCCTAAGCCAAACCCTAATCCTAACCATAACCATTTAGTAATTACATGTAGTTTATTAATATTACTCAGTACTTAAATGTATAATTACACTGTAACATGGGCACCCCAAAATAAAATGTAACCACAATATTTATATTATAAGGCCAAATTGCATTATATATATGTATTAGTGCTGTCAAACGATTAATCGCGATTAATCGCATCCAAAATAAGTTTTTGTTTACATAATGTGTGTGTGTGTACTGTGTATACACACACTTGCATGTATATATTTAAGAAAAATATGTTACGTTTATATATTAAATATTTATATATGATATAATTTATAAGAATATAAATACATACATTTAAATACATGTAAATATTTTCAAAATATATGCTGTATGCGTGTGTCTTTATATATATACATAATAAATATACACAGTACACACATATTATGTAAACAAAAACTTATTCACGATTCTATAATAGCAGGTACATTTGGTGTCCAAAGTCATTATTATTTTTCTGCTTTTTTCAAATGGTTATATTTTTTAATTATTTTAATAATTTGTTACTCATTGTTATGAATTACAGGATGTTACAGTCCATAACAATATAATAATTTATGTAAAAAGTGTCTTAAATAGCTGAAAATCATGATTTCTTCTTGTCCGAATTAGTCAGTGAATTTTTTCCATCGTGTATCATAGTGTATAAAAATATTTTATTGAACTTTTCTTTTGGTAATATTTCATTCATTTTATTTATAAAAGCCATAAATAGTCATTTACTTAATTCTACATTAAATTGTTTAACATTAATTTTTCTTATAATAATGTGTGTCCATAAATCTTGTCAACTCTGTTACCATACCATACTTTGCCTTTAAATTGGTGGAATCATCTCCCACAACTGGTTAAGGCTAGAAGGGATGTGTATGGAGCTACTGGGCATGCGCACATCAATACAGCGTAATTTTTGTCACACTGTACAACAATAATTACTATTTTTTTTTTTTTTTCATTATTGCAAGGGGTAGGTTTAGGGTTGGGTGTAGACATTAATAAAACACAATCTAATAGGTAAAAAATTAATTTCATTGTTCCTTTCCGGTCGGAGCTGTATCCCTTCTAGCCACAACCCCCACAACTGCGTAAGATACAGGAAGTGATGTCACTTCCCTCACTGATAAACTCTGAAGCACTGAAAAGTCTGTGTGCTCTCTCTGAGAAAATATTTTAATCTAAAAAGTTCTTAGACCAAGAGTTATTTTATAGAACGTAAACACTGTTACCACAATACCGAAAGAAAAACAGAATTTATTACTGATCACACATTGAGTTATTTAAAGAGCTTTTAATCATGATTTCTTTAGTGCCATGTGCTCTTAGCATTTATGCTAGCAGGTGGAGTTTTTGGAAAAAATAAAATTGTCAATTCTGTTACCATCAAACTCTGTTACCAAGGTAGAGTAACAATGCTGACAATAGTGTAACAACTGACAGTCCACCAGAATTCTGTCAATTCTGTTACATTTCAATTCTGTTACTTAAAGGGTCAACTCTGTTTATGAACTATTTTCACAAAAAAACAAAATTGTTGCTTAAAATCTCATAAACTTTGAGATATTTTTGCACCCTTATAATATTTCAACATTTCTTTTTTTTTTTTTTTTTTTACTGTATATTGTATATAATACATTTTCAGATGAAAAATATTTGCTCCAAGTGGACGGTTCTGTGAAGCCATAGGTATTTTTATTTATTTTTATTTATTTATTTTTTTTTTTTAAGGTATGCATAGGTGAAACATGATCTCAGTTTCAAGTGTTGGAATATAAGGACTGTTTGTCTAATGAAACAAGAAGTATTTTCCCTGTTATGACTTATTGTTATTTCTACACATTGCCTAATTTGTCCAAAACAAAGTTGACAAACAATACCATAAAGACATCCGTTTTTTCATTAAAAAAAAAAAAATAAAAAAAAAGGAAGTAACTTGTGTTTGGCAAGCACTGAATTGTTAAAATTGAATGTTTTCAATAAAATACTGGAAATATTTTTTTTTTCTGAACTTTCTGTTATATATACATACACATACAATTATTAATAATATCTGTATGAATATATTGCCAAATTGTATAATTAATATTTATATATTCATACCTTAATATTGGACAGACCACAAAACGTGCATAACAATACTTAAAAATATATTATGTTATTGTCACCAAAACGCTGTCTAAGATAAACTCACGCACGAAGAAGATGAAGGCAGATAGTCTTTTAATAATCCACAGGAGGGTAATTCACAGAAGGCAGGCAGAAGACACACATAGGGAACATTCACACTACCGGACAAGGGACAACTGAACAGACTAGAACTAAAAAAGGGAGGCAAATGACGATAATAAATAGAACACAGGTGAACAGAATGACACAATCAGAAAAACTAGGTCACGGGGACATGAGGGAAGAAAACACAACAAAAAGTCCTGGGGTGTGACAATTATATATATTTTATATAATATATTTTATAATATATACATATATGTCATCGATACTAATGGACTTAAATGCAGTGGTATGTTTTGTCTCTATCCATTAAACAAACAAAAAAAAAAAGTGCCCACTTCATTGGACACAAATGAAATTGCTTGGTCTCAGGAGAATATGGCATTACCAGAATCAGGCTTCAAAAATAAATAAATAAATAGAAAAAATACTGAGTAAAGTTATATGAGGGACAAGCAATTCATGTGCAATATAATGGAGCCGTGAAGCGTTTCAATATTTGGCTTTATGCGTTTGGCGCTGCTTTATGCATCTCAAGTTGAAGCCGTGAATGTTATTTGATCTAATGCTGGACTATTAAGCAATGCAATTCTGTCAATGTAGTTTTTTTGTGTGGAGATTGTGATTATATAAGTTTATAAATGAATTGCTTTCATCGGGACTCGGTTGTTAAATGCAGGGTCGTGCAATCAAGCTCCTGCAAGAATACCTTTTGCAAGAAGATCCAGGAATGAAGTTCAGATTCAGAAGTCAATGAAAAGGGCATAATACACTGTGTACTCACCTAAATTTGTTGATTTTAAGCTCTCTGGAGCAATGCAAGGCTTTTCATTTATGGAACAAATTAGGGATGGAGTATTTGCAAACACAAATTAACAGTTAACTCGCCTGGGAACCTATTGAGTTGCTCGGGAAATTAATGAACAAATGTGAGCTGTTATGGCTGTTTACCTTCATAATGTTCTTTGTTTTCCTCTCACCACCGTCATATTCCCACTGTAGCCTTCTAAAAGAGAAGGGAATATTGACTGTAATCTCATAATTGTATTGCGTGAAAGGAAGAGTTCACACAAAAATGACAATTGTAATTGTTTCTTCATCAGAACAGATTCTGACACCAATGGATCCTCTGCAGTGAATGGGTGCCGTCAGAATAAGAGTCCAAACAGCTGATAAAAACATCACAATAATCCACAAGTAATCCACAACACTCCAGTCCATCAGTTAACATCTTGAGGTGAAAAGCTGTGTTTGTAAGAAAAAAATCCATCATTAAGATGTTTTTAACTTCAAACTGCTGCTTCCAGCTAAAATACGAGTCCTCAATCCACAATGTAAAAAATTTCAAGCGGTTTCAACTAATTATTATTTAGTAACTAGTTCCACAGAAATTTTACGTTCAGTCAATTTCTGACTTATCTGAATTGTTATTTTTTAGTTGGCTCAACCTTTAGTGAACTAGTTTTATAGTCCATTCAACTAAAATGTTTTAATTGGTCAAACATTTAGAAGACTACAGCAAGTTATGTCAATTAAAATGTAACCATTTACTCCATGTGTTTTATATGTTACCTCAAATAAGATTTATTATTTGGGCATAATAAGAAATTGCTGGGGAACCACATAAACATACATTTTTATAGTTTAACAAAATTATTAAAAATTATTAATAAGAAAGAAACAGACTAATATTAGCGTAGATGCCACTGAGAACAATAAAGCACATTATAATTGTAGTAAAAACATTTACACATATTACCTGGAATGAAAACAATAAACTCCTAGTCTTGAAAGTACACACAGTATGTAGTTGCAGTGGAGCAGTCTGGTCACGAGCAGTGTTTGGTGACTTGGAAGAACTGACTGGGTTGCATCTGAAATCTTGCAACAACGTTAGTCGTATTAAGCATAAAGTCTTATAAAACAGAGAAATACTGCGTGATCTCTTCATATCTTTTCACGGCACAGAAACAAAAAAAAACAAACAAAAAAAAAATCATACAACATGCCAAAATGAGCTGTTTCTCCCGTAGACAGACACACACACACACATATACACACATATATATATATATATTTATATATATATATACACACAGATATATCTATGGTTTCTCCCGCGAAGTCACTCAGGCACGTGCAGAATGGTCTCAGTGTTGGCTGGATTTGTTTTTATTAATTCAGTCAACATTTAGCATTCTGAATGTTGACTGGATTTGAAAATAACCATTCTTTTAATATTTTTAAAATATATTTGTGAAGACTTAATATAATATGTCTTCTCAACTAAAGCCCAAGAAATAAAATTAGTTCAACTTAAATGTTTTTGTCCTTCCAACATTTTGTTAATTGGATTTTTTAGTGCATAATATTGCTTTTTCCAGTGAAAAAAAAAAAAAAAAAAAAAAGCTGTCTGGTCTGAATCAGGAGAGAAATATGCACAGATCAAGCACCGTTTAAGAGACAAAACAGAACAAAACAAACAGCATTGCAGTGAAACTCATTCAGTGCTCTACTGTGGATAAAGTGTGGATGGCGCTTCTTTTGGTTAGAAAAACACAGCATCTGATGTGGCCATGCATATTTCAAAAATCATAAATGTTTCACATGTTTAGACCTCACAGTTCTGGATCAAAGTCATTCACAAAAAAGACACCTGAGTATTCGATAATATTCATCTCTTAACTGTAAAATCATAATGAGATTGTAACCCACATCTCGCTGGTAATTTCATTAGTGATGAGGATGTTTTCCGACTGGGTTGCGTTTTCAAAAATAAACCACACATTAAGTAATATTAAGTTCTTTGTTACTTTAACATAGGGGCCTATACATTTATTTATTTATTTATTTATTTTTTTGGTATATATTATAATACAAAAACCTCCCAAATTTCTATTTTGCTTAAAGATAGAGAACCATTATGATATTAAGACAAGACATCATTCCTACACAAAACGCCCTGAACACATAGCTTATCACAGTAATGCAATACAGTTGTATAATTTAATATATAATTAATATTTTATTTTACATAATTTAAATCGAAAAATATAACTTAAATCTATAATTTAAATTGTTTAAATTATTTATACATTATACATCACATATGTATTGTAATATTTATAATGTTTTGAAATACAGTAAACATGACTGTATTGAGGTAATTAAAAGCTAACAAGAATCCTCACTGAGAAAAATGGGAATTTAAAAAAGAAAGAAAAGAAAAATTTTTTCCATAAAAATATCTCCATATTATAACGTATATGCATGTGTGTGTGTGCGTGTACGTGATTAAAAATATATAGAAGAAAATATATATCTGATGCTTTCATAATAT
>CM077260.1:4907343-5082343 GCA_039654775.1 Spinibarbus caldwelli | reverse complement strand
GGGGAAAAAAAAAAAAAAACCCGCCGGCTGAAAGATTTAAACACCCACCTGTGGTCTTCCAAAAAAGAAAATGTCTGGGAGGTGGAATCATTATAGATCTGAGGTAGCACAAGCTCTGTGACAGCTGTGACAGCTACTAATAATCATTACACTCACATTGTTGTATTGTTTGAGCCATGGCCACCTGTTAACCCACCTCTGATGAGGTGACCCAAATACATCTGAGGGGAAAAGCGAATTTTTGGTCCCAATCTTGCCTGGCAGTGCCGCCTGACAAGAGATTGGCAGGTTGCTGCTTTCACCCCTGGCAGGTGCTCCACAAAGGAGGCCAAGAGAAATTGTTTAATCTGAGGTCCATACGATGGGGTCATGGCTGAGCACTTTGGCTGGAGTGATTATTCTTCAACAGTCTAAACGCTTTTGTGCAGCGCTGGTCAAGAGAGCAGTGCATGCGCTGCTGCATTTACAGTTTTTATGTTTCATGCACTGATGAAGAGAAGACAAAACAAATCTGAGAAGTTAAGTTATTGCATTAGACATTTTGAAATGAAAGAAAAGTCATAATATATGTATATATATATACTATATATTTCCCCTTCAAACCCCGCTTTGAAATCCCATTCTGAATCAAATGACTCGAGATACGTGATCCGATTGGAACGCTTAGAAACAGTGAATCATTTTGCGACACAATGGTTTAACTGACTCAGAGTTTCAAAAAGCTCCGTTGATAATGTCCTTTGTTCGCTTTCTCTATGTAATTTATTCGTTGTTTGATTCACCGGGAAAATGAAATCATTACAATTAATAGGCCTAACTTACAATGTTTTTATTAAATTGTGATCACGTTTAATACAGTTTCCGTCGTATTAAAAACATTTCATGACGTGACACCCATTTACTTGCCTAAAAAGACGGATTTATGATGTGCATTGTTAACAGATTACATTATATATAACCTACCCTGGAGAGAAAAAAGTTTTCAAAAGCATATATACATAGACATATATATATATATATATATATATATATATATATATATATATATATATATATATATATATATATATACACACACATACATACATACATACATACATGTACAGTGCCCTCCACTAATATTGGCACCCTTGGTAAATATGAGCAAATGCGGCTGTGAAAATAACTCTGCATTGTTTATCCTTTTTATATTTCACTCAAAAATTCACAAAATTCCAACTTATCACTGAAGTAAAACAATCGAAAGTGGGGGAAAATCCTGCTGGAAAATGAAATCAATTGTTTTTTATTTAAATATAATTTAAAATGTAATTTATTCCTGTGATACAAAGCTGAATTTTCAGCATCATTACTCCTGTCTTCAGTGTCACTTGATCCTTCAGAAATCATTCTATATGCTGATTTAATGTTCAAGATACATTTCTTCTTATTATTGATGTTTACAGTTCTGCTGCTTAATATTTTTGTGGAAACTGTAATTAATTTTTTTATTATTTTTCAGGTTTTTCTGTTAAATGGGAAGTTAAAAAAACAGCATTAATTTGAAATTAATATATAAAATAAAATAAAATAAAATAAAATAAAAGTGGTTGGATAAGTAGTTTGGAGAATGGATCAAAATATAATGAAATTAATTAAAATAAATTAACTATCTGTCCATGGTGCACCCCCATACAAACAAAACAATAAAATAAATAAAAAAATGAATTAAAATTAAACAGCCAGAGACCCCAAACTTTTTAACTATAATATGTATATTCTAAAAAAATAGCTAAACATTCAAAAAATATTAAAATCCTACATTCACATTCCTTCAGTTAATATTTTATGTAAATGATAAATGTATTTATATTTTTATGTAAATTATTTATATTAAAACAATACTTTTATTATTTCATTCATATTAATCATTTATTATTATTTATAGAATTTTCATGCATTTTATGTAAAAATACAATTGTGGCACATATTAATATTTATATCCAAACTGTGTGGGATAAGTTAAATGCCAGCGTTTAATGTGTAAGGTTAGGGGTTTGTTCAAATATGAGCAATAAAAACAGTGAAACCTGCATTTGCAAATATTATTTTAAATCCCACAGCTTCATAAATTCTCCCACCTACAACATCAACACATAAAAACAGTCTCATTATCGGAAAGAGTGATTCAACACCTCCATCATTACAGCTGAGATGCCACAGACTCGTGTCTTTATATGCTGAATCGTGTGGAAATAATGACCAGCAGACCTTGATTTGACAGATCACTCCAGCAAACACTTACTCACTCCAGCTGTTCAGAGGAAACTGTTCAGCTCGACACCAGCTGAGGGACATGGCAAAAACACGCACAGGTTTGGCTGTGTACTCTTTCACAAGACAGAAAAATATATAAGGTAACAAAGCTAAGAACCTAAGAAGAAGAACAGATGTAAGATTTAAAATAATGTCAGCGTAAAAGCCCTGTGTGCTGCAGGTGAAGTCATTTAAGACAAGAGTCGTAATCCCTACGCTTTTTCTGATATAAAACCAAACATGTTCACAGGCTTTGAGTATGAAATGTTAAAAAAAGACACTAAAGCAAGATAGTGACAGCATGACATGCTTATACAGATACCAGAAGACTCATTTTTTATTTATTTTATAAAAGTGCAAATTAAAATGACTATTAATGCAAATCACTGCTTTGGAAGACAAATTAAGCTTGTTTGATTAAAATCTTTCAGTGTTCTAGCATGAATACATTTCTTTAATGAATAAAATAATTTCCTGTGCAGTCAAGGGCACATCGTGCTCCATTTTTGCAAAAAAAAAAAAAGAAATCTCAATTTTTGCCACAATGCAGAAGGAAAGCATTTTATGTCTGACTAAGCAGAGAATTTGAGCTGACAAACTCCTGCAGGTCATGAAATGGCACACAGAATATTGTGCCCTACTGCAGGGTGCAACTCTATTGGCTTGTTATTGTGTACAACGAATCTGTATTTCCGTAGCCCACAACAAATAGGTCACAAGGTCATATTTACACAGCTATGTTGCTACTGTGCTGGTTTATATGATTTAAAGGAACAGGTTACTGATATTAGTCCACAAAAATCTTACCTTAAAAATCTTCAAATATAAGCTAAAGTAAAATAAAAAAAATAAAAATAAAAAATAAAATAAAAATATATGTTGCCAGATAAGTGGTTTGGAAATGGATAGATAAAATAAAATAAAATAAAATAATAAAATAAAGTAAAACAAAATAAACCATATCTCCACACGTTTTAAAATAAAATTAACCAATAAAAACCAATTAAAATTAAAAATTAAAATGAACCATAAAATAAAATAAAATAAAATAAAAAAAATCTGTCCACTGTGACCCTATAGAGGATAAGCAGTGTGCAGGATGGATGGGGAGATGGATATGAAATAATAAAAAATAGTGCTTAATAACTGCCTAAACATACTGCTAAATATCCCTTTTTGTGTTCCACAGAAGAAAGAAAACCATGACATGAAGGTAAATGATGACAGACATTTTTGGGTGAGCAACCCCTGCAATGGGTGTTCACTACAAAGGGATTACAAGTCGCAAGCATGTAAATCCTAGTGTTATGCAAAGGGAATCAGACTTAAAAAGAGATTTGTTTCTTCCTATTTTATTCATCCTCTTCATTTACTGAATGAAATCCTCAAAAGAAAAACGAGGAGTCTGTTTTGAATCGTGTGAAATGCAGATGTCCTCTGCTGAACCGCCACAGAGGACTCGACGATTCAGCAGACACATGTGGAAGCCATTCAACTGGCTGTCTGAACCAGAATGCCTCTTTCACACCAGCCATCTGTGAGTTTACCACCGACATCCATTATAATAGAAGCAAAATGATATGCGCCTCCAGAAAACATCTGAGAAATGAGCTGTTTGCTGTAGCACCGGGTCAAAGAAGCACAGAATCAGGCTCGCCAAGACTTAATCAAACCAAACACCAGCACTGGGGAAGATCCAGAAAACATCGGTCGCAGTCTGCAGATAAGACTGTTTCTACAGATGGTCCAATCGCCTTCCCAATGAAATATTATGACATGCTTGAGATAGCAGGTGCAAATTCACACAAACGAACACCTACTGCTCCAGATGTGAATGGAAATTCAGCTTCACTGAGTGTATTCAGAGTACACTTTCTTGAAGTCACTGATAAATTGGCAAATCCATCCGAAAACTTCTTGGGAGTCTTGATCCAAAGGCTCTCCGAATTTTATCTGTGGAAGAAAAAGAAACCAAATGAACAGTGCTATTGTTTATTCACCCAGTACAATAAAAACTACTTCATCTTGTAATTGTTAATGTCTAATTTAAAGTCAAAATATTTATTTTTATTATCATTATTTTACATATTATAAAACATATAAATCTAAATATTTAATAATTTGAAAAAATAAATTTAAAATGCTTTTTATTTAAAATCCTGCATTTCTAGTATTCTATGGCTTCATATTGCAATTGTTGATGTTTAACTGAAAGTCAAAATATAAATATTTTTCTATATATTGTGTAGTGTAATATATATATATATATATATATATATATATATATATAAACTACAGTAATACTATTAAATATTTATTAATAATATTTTTTATGTTTATATATATATATATATATATGTATATATACAGTAAGGTCCATAAATATTGGGACATGGACACAATTCTAACATTTTTGGCTCTATACACCACCACAATGGATTTCAAATGAAACGAAGACTGTCAGCTTTAATTTGAGGGTATTTACATCCAAATCAGGTGAACGGTGTAGGAATTACAACACTTTGCATATGTGCCTCCCACTTGTTAAGGGACCAAAAGTAATGGGTCAGAATAATAATCATAAATCAAACTTTCACTTTTTAATACTTGGTTGCAAATCCTTTGCAGTCAATTACAGCCTGAAGTCTGGAATGCATAGACATCACCAGACGCTGGGTTTCATCCCTGGTGATGCTCTGCCAGGCCTCTACTGCAACCGTCTTCAGTTCCTGCTTGTTCTTGGAGCATTTTCCCTTCAGTTTTGTCTTCAGCAAGTGAAACGCATGCTCAATCGGATTCGGGTCAGGTGATTGACTTGGCCATTGCATAACAGTCCACTTCTTTCCCTTCAAAAACTCTTTGGTTGCTTTTGCAGTATGCTTTGGGTCATTGTCCATCTGCACTGTGAAGCGCCGTCCAATGAGTTCTGAAGCATTTGGCTGAATATGAGCAGATAATATTGCCCGAAACACTTCAGAATTCATCCTGCTGCTTTTGTCAGCAGTCACATCATCAATAAATACAAGAGAACCAGTTCCACTGGCAGCCATACATGCCCACACCATGACACTACCACCACCATGCTTCACTGATGAGGTGGTATGCTTAGGATCATGAGCAGTTCCTTTCCTTCTCCATACTCTTCTCTTCCCATCACTCTGGTACAAGTTGATCTTGGTCTCATCTGTCCATAGGATGTTGTTCCAGAACTGTGAAGGCTTTTTTAGATGTCGTTTGGCAAACTCTAATCTGGCCTTCCTGTTTTTGAGGCTCACCAATGGTTTACATCTTGTGGTGAACCCTCTGTATTCACTCTGGTGAAGTCTTCTCTTGATTGTTGACTTTGACACACATACACCTGCCTCCTGGAGAGTGTTCTTGATCTGTTGTGAAGGGTGTTTTCTTCACCAGGGAAAGAATTCTTCGGTCATCCACCACAGTTGTTTTCCGTGGTCTTCCGGGTCTTTTGGTGTTGCTGAGCTCAACGGTGCGTTCCTTCTTTTTAAGAATGTTCCAAACAGTTGTTTTGGCCACGCCTAATGTTTTTGCTATCTCTCTGATGGGTTTGTTTTGTTTTTTCAGCCTAATGATGGCTTGCTTCACTGATAGTGACAGCTCTTGGATCTCATCTTGACAGTTGACAGCAACAGATTCCAAATGCAAATAGCACACTTGAAATGAACTCTGGACCTTTTATCTGCTCATTGTAATTGGGATAATGAGGGAATAACACACACCTGGCCATGGAACAGCTGAGAAGCCAATTGTCCCATTACTTTTGGTCCCTTAACAAGTGGGAGGCACATATGCAAACTGTTGTAATTCCTACACCGTTCACCTGATTTGGATGTAAATACCCTCAAATTAAAGCTGACAGTCTACAGTTAAAGCACATCTTGTTTGTTTCATTTGAAATCCATTGTGGTGGTGTATAGAACCAAAAATGTTAGAATTGTGTCGATGTCCCAATATTTATGGACCTGACTGTATATGTGTGTGTGTGTGTGTGTGTGTATGCACAGTTTATAACTCATTTGCTGTCTACTAACTGCAATCAGTATCCAAAAATTAAAATATCTTTCCACCAGAAAACAACAACAACAACAACAACAGCAACAACAACAGAAAACAAACATTCAAAAACAAAACAAAAATAAATGAAGTATTAATAAAATCCTGTATTTATCAAATGCATTTCTAGTTACTTTGCAAATATTGGTTGCAAAATCTAAATAAAATCTAAGTTCTAATATAGTACCAAATCATCAAGAATGTTTCTAAAGAAACATAGTTTGGAACAGAATGAAAGTGAGTAAATGATGGCAGAATTGAAATTTTTAGACCAACTAATGCTGTGATCCACAGTCCAATCACCTCCACACCTGCAGACTCCAGAAATGCCAGTTTTATAACCTTAATGCTGATAAACTAAGAGAAATAGACTGTACAATGGCCAAAAAACCTGTTTTATTTCCAATCACTCTCAGTTTCTCTCTTCATCCTGGCTCTATTCTCCCCATTATTTCTGGCTCAACAGCCCCAAGTTGCTGTTTGCTGTATTTTTGCCCAAGGCTGAAAGTTTGGGCTGTAATTGTGAAACTAAGGCGATTCTCATCCCTGGCAGGAGACTCGCTCCTCATCCTGTCAAGCTCACAATATGCTGAATGTTCACAATGAACCGCTCACAGTCTTTATGGATGGTCTTGAAGAAAATTGGGACAGCTGGGAAATACATTGCACGTTACAAACAGAGGAAAAGGACTTTCCCTAAGAATTTGTTCTTTATTATTAAGAAAGTTGTATATTTTTTGGCTCCTGATTCAGTCCGACTGGACTTTTATTGCAAAAAGCAGTTACACTGTTTTGTATTCTCTCAGAAAAACATTAGAAACAGCACATACACTGCTGTTCAGAAGTTTGAGGTCTTAAGCTCATCAAGGCTGCATTTGATCTAAAAAAAAGCACCGTAATTACAGTAATATTGTGAAATATTTACAATTTAAAATAACTGTTTTCTATTTGAATATAGTTTAAAATGTAATTAATTCCTGTGATCAAAGCTAAATTTTCAGCATCATTACTCGTCTTTAGTGTCACATGATTCTTCATAAATCATTCTACTATGCTGATTTGCTGCTAACAAAAAACATTTCTGATTATCAATGTTGAAAACAGTTGCACTGCTTCATATTTGTGTGAAAACCATGATAGATCTTATTGTTAATTTTTCTTTTTCTTTGATGAATGTAAAGTTTAAAAGGACAGCATTCTATTTACTTTTACTATTACTTCTATTACTTGAAATAGAAATTCTGAAATATTATAAATTTCTTTGTCCCTTTTGATCAATTTAATGCATCTTTGGATAAGGAAATAATAAGTAAATAATAAATAGGAAATAATAAGGAAATAAAAAAAAATCTTAAAAGAAAAAAAAATCCTACTGACCTCAATCTTTTAAACATTAGTGTATATCATAATGTAATGTAACATGAAAAATATGATCAATTTCTGTCTGAGGTATCAAATGTACTGATTAGATTGGATTAAATTTACCCAGAAGGCCATATAATAAAAAAAATTAGCAAAGTAAAATTTTTTCCTAGAGCTGCATTGAATTTTTCTGGATATTGTTTCTATATGTTGTGTATTATTTTTTGTATTACAAAATACAAATATATAAATATAAATATTTAATGAATTGAAAATAAAATAGTTTATTTTTAAAAGCTTTTTATTGCTGACAATTATTTTACTTTGCATATATTTATTTTGTGTTTGTCTGTTTTTTTTTCTTCTGTTTTTCTCTAAACCTTATATTTCAGTCATATTAAAAAATGAAAACAAAAGCAAACAAAACAAATACCTATTCAACAACTAGGGCTGCCCCCTAATAGTCGACTAACCAATAGTCGACCAGAAGAGGCTTGGTCGACCAAAATTTTACTAGTCGCAAAAAAAATAAAAATAAAAACATCCACAGGCGAAGTCACACAGTCCGTGACGGACAGATCGTTAACAGTCGGTCTATGTGGTAATATAGTACATCCAAACGCTCACCTATCATTCATCAGCTTATCATCTGATATATGTAAGTATTAGCAACTTGCCACTCAATGTAATGTTAATCTAGAGAAATGTGCGCTGTTCAAGTGTCTGTGCGAAGAAACTGAATAGTAGTGCTCACTGCAGGACAGATGGAGGCGCCGATGCGCTCACTTGCTCTTAAAATACTTCATCATTTCTGGTCATACAGATAAGAGTAATACGTCTTTTGAGTCTGTAAAACTCTATTTTATTTGTGTGCACTCACAATAACAACAAAACATTGTGCTTTTGTAAAATAATGAAAGCAAACAGGATGCGCTTTCTGCCGTCTCGGTCTGTGAATGTGAAACTCCAAAACTCCGTGTTTACTTTCCTTACAAACATGATGTATCCATAGAGAGAAATTAACCAACTCAAATGGAAAACAAACAGACTATTCTCAGATTATGTAATCTGTATGAAACAGGTGCTTCCACTGCGGAGATGACGAGTCTGTATCGCCGACTTCATCTCTTAAACCAAAAACAAAAAAGCACTAGTGTATCAATACATTATTAAAATGTAAATGCAGCCTCCTTACTGTTTTTCCCTGACACATTCATAATCATTACTTCTGCCGGTGCGCTGTGGCAAGCTTTATGCGTGTTGTGCTTGAGGGCTTATTAGGCTATGTAGGCAATTAAAGGCTCATTATAATGATTTAAATGGTTTATTAATAAATGTGCGATTAGTCGACTAATGCTTCAAATGAACAACTACTGGTCGACCAGAAAAATCTTTAGTCATGGGCAGCCCTATCAACAACAAAACAAAATGAACAAATAAAATAATTTTTAAAAGGCTTCATTTGTAGTGACTTGGCAAATTTTTGTTGCAAATTCCTGTCTATGCCACTGCAGAAAATCTTCTGTGCTCATTACATATTTGTTATAAAAAAACAACGAATATCATAGAGAACTGATGTCATAAATCAATCTCAATCCAGCATCATGTCCCTCACAGTGAGAACCAAAAAAAAAAAAAAACTGTAACCTTGATGAATGGGTGGGCTGAAATATATTCCCCTCTTCCACCTCAGTCCACCTGGCACAGATAAGCAGAGAAAGGCCAATCTCCAGATAGCCGGAGATCCCGGCCCATCCGTCTCCCAAAGCAACACAACAGAAGATATTGAAATAATAACTCAGGGATTACCAATATGTCAGTGTAGAGCTTCCTCATCTCCTCACACCTCTTCATCAGCTGTCTGAGATCGGCCTCATGCTTCTCGATGGCCGCCTAGAGCCAGAGATAAAGGGAGAGCAGGTGTTACGGCTGCGCTTTCTCCTTTCCATTTCTGGAGAGGTAGCACTGGAATTCTTAGCGCTATCAGCCGCAGAGGCTTTTGATCACCGGTATTTCTTTTCAACAAAACCACATCCGAAAGCTTTTATACAGTGAAAAGGTGTATCAAACAAGCAGCTCTCAAGGGTCTGTGCTTTATACGATCTAGATTAACTTCCGTTCTCTGTGGAGTTGTTCAAGAATAATGCAGCACATAGAATTTTTTAAAGAACAACCTGGCCGATCTTTTTAGTATAATGAAAATGAGTAAGGACGGGGGGTGTCAAGCTCCAAACTGAGTAAAAAGCAGCATAAAAGTATCATAATGTGTCATGTGACTTGCGTGCTATTCTTCTGAAGTCATATCATAGCTTTGTGTGAGGACAAGACTGACATTTGAATCATTATTCACTGAGAGAAGTAGCTTTGTCCAATTTGAATCATTTTTTTTTGATCCAGTCTGATTGATTCTTGAGTTCAACTCACTGAATCACTGATCTGGTCACAGTCATTAAGAGCTCGCTTGAAGAGAAGATTATCAAGGACTAACGACTTAAATTGGAATGACTTACAATATATCACAAACAATAGATTTCTTTTTAATGTTTTTATGATACTTTTATAGTGCTTTTGGTGCTTTTTAAAAAGGAAAAAAAAAGCTTCAGTTCCCAAAATGTTCCACAGAAAAATCTAACTAAATCACATGAACATGCCATTAATACCAATGTTTTCTTTCAAATTCATAATAAATTCAAGTAACTTGATTATGTGATATAATAAAGCAAAGCTAATTGGGTATATTTGTAAATTACCTTCAAGTCTTTGAAGAATTTGGGGTGCTGATTGACTTCGTTTTTAATTTTACTGTATGTTTTCCTGTACTGGACGATCTTCTGAAATTCATTCTTCACTACTAAATGGTGACACGAAGGGGAAAAAAATCTGTGATTAAGGACATTTATAATGGACACACTACACGCTATGAGCTCAATTGCAATGGCTTTAAGCATTACTGCACAAGCAGCCAAGCAGCAACAGGTTTGAATGTAATGCCCAGCTGATTAAAAAATAATAAATTGTATGAAATGATTGACCATGCTTGAATGAAGCAGTGAAACTGTGATATTCTGTAATCAAATGTGCTCAATCAAGCATCCTTTTCTGAAACACTGATGACTACAAACAAGTTTGGTGCAGCAGCATCACAAAACACATCAGATGAGAGCGTCCACTTACCGTCCACCTCTGCTGTCAGACCTTTAACCGAAGCTGCGAGAAAACCACAGAAACACACAATCAGAAGGCATTCAATCAAATCAGCCCCAAAAACATCTCTCACATCTTCCCTTGCAATGAAATTTTGATTAGAGTACCTCCAGGAACAGTCTCGAATTCTGCAAGCTCCAGGAAAAAGGTGGCCAAACGTGGTTCTCGCAACATGATCTGCTCCACAAGGGCATGCAGCAAGGTGAACTTCCGATTGTTCCCGCGCAGCTGAGAAAGCTGGGAAAAGGAGGGAAATATAATGAATGTGTTTGTGGAAGTTTCTCCATGCACCTGTACTTAAGAATAGATGATAAATGTGCTCTGTTCCAAAACCTATGTAGACAGCATTTTAAGGCATTGGAGACACTTATATTGATTCAGCCAAAATGCAGCGTCACTCCCAGAATTATATACAAAGGATAAGGGGGAAGGGGGAAGGATATACAAAGGGGGAAGGATATACAAAGGGGGAAGTCGTGGCCTAATGGTTAGAGAGTTGGACTTGTAACCTAAAGGTTGCGGGTTCGAGTCTCGGGCCGGCAGAAATTGTAGGTGGGGGGAGTTGAGTGTACAGCGCTCTCTCCACCCTCAATACCACGACTGAGGTGCCCTTGAGCAAGTGCACTTTGGATGGGTTAATTGCAGAGCACAAATTCCGAGTATGGGTCACCATACTTGGCCACATGTCACTTCACTTCACTTCACTTACAAAATTACATAGAAAAATATATAATTATATAGAAAAAAAAAAAATTTAAGATGGCAGAAATATATTCCATTCAATAACGAAAATAAATAAATAAATAAAACAGGCTATGATAATAAAATGTTGGTTCATAAAAAAATATTCTGTTTGATAAATAAATAAGAAAAAATAATTGGCTGATAAAATATTTGAAATCTGATATCTGAAATAAATACATAGATACTAATTAATTAATTTAATTAATTATTGATAATTAGTTAATAAAATGATTGATAAAAATAATATGGTGTAATAAAAAATATTATTTATATTATATTATTTATATATTATTTGTTACTATTTATATTATTATTATAATAAAATATTATTTTATAAGTGAAGCTAAAATATATTTTTATTTTAAATATATTTTTATAAAATATATACAAATAAATAAATTTCAGCTAGTTGATTGGCAACATTTCACATTTTTATTTAGTTTAACGTGATGAAATAACTCAAATCAAAACTGAAATAAAATGTATAAAATCTATACAAACATAAAAAAATAAACTGAAAATGACAAAAAACATTAAATGAAAATCACATATATCACATTGGAAAGGCATTTATTTTCAATAAAAATGAAGAAAATAATCAAAAAGTTGAAAATAAAAGTATCGGGTAAGGTTAGGGAAAGGTGTAGGGAGGGCTTTATTGTCCCAATAAGGTGGCATCCATTTCATCATTTGAATTAACATTATAATTTACACTCAATACATTTTTATTGCATATTGTTTTATAATGTACTACAATACTGAGGTGTAGATAAGTGCCACTATTTGCAAAAAGTAGTATAAATAGCAGAAAATCCTGCTATTTAGAATCTACAGCTATTTGCACAGTGTAAAATAAACACTGTTATTTTCACAGTGTAAACAGAATCCACTGCTATTTGCACAGTGTAAATAGCATCTATCACTATTTTCACTAAGTGTAAATAGCTTCTATCTCTAAGAAAATATGCTATTTCACAGTGTAAAAAGCATCTAATTGCTATTTACACAGTGCAAACAGCTGCTGCCAAAATAAAAACAAATATATTAACTCAATTCAATATCAATATTACTAAAAACTATTATGGTATGTCAATTATATTAAAATAACACTCTAGCATACTAACAACAATTTCTACTGAAATCAATTTTCTGTCAAGTGAAAAGTGCTATTTGTGTGACATGCAAGTTGACAATGTTGAATGTTCCAATTTGTAGGTTCAACAACAGTCAGAACGCTTCCTTAGAAGGCAGGCTTGGTAACAATTAGGAGGAGGTTTGGGAACGATTGGTCCTATATCCCCAATCAAATATCCCATCTGACTGGAGGGTACCAGAGGTAAACAAATATTTATCTTGGATGTGCGTTAGTGAGAGTTTATGCACGCTCATGCACGCATCTTTGAATACCAATATTTTGCCCAAGGCACGAGAAAGAGCGAGGTTTGACAATTCACCACTCACCCACATATTATCATCAACTAAAAGTGGAAGAAGATAATGTCCTTGTACCGAAGCGCACCTCTATTGTGCACATGTGAAAAACCGGTTAACATTTTTCCAGAAGGATCTCCTTGACATCTCGAAGGTTTTGCTTTCTGATTAACCACAATGCAAATCTTGTGGAGCGCTGCAGCCTCGCGTGAGTGCTTTTAAAGATTTCTACAGTAGGCTAAAGAGTGATAATGATTAGAAATGCATGTCTTGAACACACAGAATAAATATAGCTGCTAATTCAAAAAGCTTTCACACTTATCCAGCGGTAACTTGAATAATCCGAGCACTGAAAATTAATGAATTGCTACGTGTTAAACACAAATGCTCCTATCTCAATTGCATCTTTTTAAAGCAAGACAATGTAAAGCGAGTACTTGTGCCACAAAAACCAGCGTCTGTTTCAACTGCTCTCCATATGAAGAGGCCTGCAGAGAACAAGAGCGCAGATCTATCAGGCTCTCTAGATCTATTCTTTATGATAATGCATGTAGATATGAAACCACTGCGACAATTTCAGCTGCCGCTAATTTAAAACTCACAGGCTAAATGCTAATCTTCAGATGGGTGGAAAAAAGGGCTATTCTCTGTGCTGTTTATTATTTCAAACCCCAACCCGTTCTACAAAACTAAAAGATGACCAGGAGAAACCAAATACACAGTTTTGTTTTCAAAGTAAAGGCTTAGTTCACACAGGATCACTCATATTTTGCGGTATCAGACTTAAATTTGCGTTTTCAAAAAAATCTAAATATATGAATGCATTTTATAATTTTATTGGATTTTTTTTATATTTGGTGGCTTACCTTTTTACGACTTATTAAATAAATAAACACATACATACATAAATAGAAACTTCGCTATTCATAAGTTTGGGGTCAGTAAGATTTTTTTTTAATTGCCTTTATTCAGCAAGGCTGCATTAAATTGATCAAAGGATCCTGAAAAAAATGCATCACACTTTCCAGAAAAAAATATGAAGCAGTGATAAAAATCAGAAATGTTTCTGGAGCAGCAAATCAGCATATTAGAATACTTTCTGAAGGATCATGTGACAATAAGTAATGTGTGAGTAATGATGCCAAAAATTCAGCTTTAATCATAGGATTAAATTACATTTTACAATATATTCAGATAGAATATAGTTATTTTAATTTGTAAAAATAGTTTACAATATTACGGCTTTTACTGTATTTTTGAGCAAATAAATGCAGTCTTGGTGAGCAGAAGAAAAAAATCTTCTCCAAATTTTTGAATGGCAATGCATGAAATATTGATCTCTTTTTTTTTTGTGAATGGAAAAGGTACTGGGATGTTATACAAACATATTTGACCATAAAATGCTACAATTGACCAATCTGAATCAAGTATTCCAGAAAACCATGTTATAAATTGTTTAAAATGCATATTAATCTAAAATGTTGTGACATTTGCTTTAAACAGTGACAAAAAGTTCAAATGTTAATATATATTTAAGACTAAACATGCAAAGTTCTTCAAATTTCATACATAAAACATATGGGTCACACTTTATTTTAAGGTCCAATTCTCACTATTAACTAGCTATGAACTACGACTTTTGCCTCAGTAAACTCCTCATTTGCTGCTTATTAATAATTAGTGAGGTAGTTGTTAAGTTTAGATATGGGGTAAGGTTAAGGGTTCTAAAATATGGTCTTTCAGAATAAGGCATTAATATGTACTTTAGAAGTAATAATAAACAGCCAATATGATAGTTAATAGTGAGAATTGGTGTTTAAAATAAAGTGTTACCAAAATATGATATACTAAATGATGAAATGGAACTTTTTGAAAATGTTTCATTAATCAGAGGTTTACTTCATCACTCTAAAATAAGCATGCGGTTATTTTATTATTTCTATAGAAAAAGCATAGGGGTGGTGCACTCCGATTCCTCATTAGCAAAGGAGGAAGTCGTTCAGCTTATTGTGCAAGTGCCCTTAAATCTTGCCACTGAGGAACTGGGTTTCAAGCACCCTGGCCACAAAAATCAATACAAATTACCGGCGTGTCACTAATGACTCAGCGAGCTCTGAGAAAAAGCCAAGCCGTGTGGCTAATGAATTGGGCTGCTGCGGCAAGAGTTTGCACAAACGAACAACAAAGAGAAACTCACAAGTATCGCTGTGTGGCACGTCTGATTTGTGTAGTGGATGCAGTCGTACAAACATAACTAAACCATAGGGCACAGTGGCAAATACGTCACAATATGATACGTCACAATATATATGCCATGTAATGCATCGTAATAGAGTCCAACAACAGTGCTCTGGAAGTAAAAAAGGAAATTAATATTCTCCTAATTTTTAACAATTATGTTTTATGTCAGAATGACTATGATCCTTGCAGTTGTTAAGCAATGATATATACTTCTTTCAACTTACGGAAACAGCTGGAATTGCAATAAAAAAATCTGAGCAGCAACCGCCCACTCCTGTGAAGCACTGTGAATAATGTAATTGAGTCAGTCTCACTACAATCTCAAACGATTTATATATATATATATATATATATATATATATATATATATATATATATATATACACACACATATACATATATATATATATATATATATATATATATATATATATATATATATTTATTTATTTATATGTGAATATTTTTGAATGCATTTACAATATATTGTATTTTGTCCTTAGGAAACAATATCAACAAAATAAATAAATAAATAAAATGATCTAAATAATCAATTAAATATTATGAGAAAAGGAGTCACAATATGGGTCGCAATTTATCAGTAATACCTGTAAGATTTTATGATGTTTTTGTAAGTCTCTTATGCTCACCAAGGCTGCATTTATTTGATCAACAATACAATAAAAACAGTAAATTACAATTTAAAATAACAGTTTTCTATTTGAATATATTTTAAAATGTAATTTATTCCTGTGATGTAAAGCTGGATTTTCAGCATCATTACTCCAGTCTTCAGTGTCAGAAATCATTCTAATATGCTGATTTGCTGCTCAAGAAACATTTATTATTACCATATTTTTGTGGATTCATTTTTTTTTTTTTTCAGGATTCTTTGATGAATAGAAAGTTCAAAAGAATAGCATTTATTTAAAATAGAAATCTTTTGTAACATTATAAATAAATAAAATGCATGTCTGAATATAAAATCATTTTATAAATAAATAAATAAAACTATAAATGTTTTCACTGTCACTTTTGATCAGTTTAATGCATCCTTTCTGAATAAATGTATTCATTTCTTTAAGAAAAAACAGGTTTTTGAATGGTAGCATATGTGAGAGAGGGTATTTCAAGAGATGTGAAAGTTTGTTTGTGTGCAAAGCTGTGCATATGACACACCATGACCAAAAACAGAGACTGTTACTTGCTGAAAACTAGAAAACCTAACATTATTTTGAAAAATCTCATTCCATATTATTAGTTTTCCCTAATGCTGCTACCAAAGCTGACCGGATAAAACAACCGGAGGAGAAATGAAAGCTGGTGAAAAAAAGAAAGAGAAAAATAAAACCAGTAGATGTTTGTCCTGTATGCCAATAAGAAGTTTTATTAGCCCCGGCTCTCCTCGCCATCCCCCACAGGTCATTTGCTGGCAGTTGCGGGTCCTACCTTAGTTAAGGATGAGAGGCGAAATCCCTTGGCCCTGTCCTTGCCCGCGTTCTGGTTGAGGTAATTGCCCACGGCCAGAAGGTACTCCAGCACGCTGACAAATGACTCACAAGCCCACAGCTGCTGGCACATGCGGATCTTCTGGATAATCAGCTGCAAGACAAACACAGAGGCCAGAACATGTCATCTCCAACTAATCGAAGCGCAAACTTTTCCTGCCTCTCACTTAACAGCCGTCGGCACTAGAGCGCAGCCGGATGTCTCAGCGGACCTGTTGACACAGACCAAGCTTGTCAGTGTATATCAGAGCCAACACAGGAAGTGCTTTTATTTATTATTTGAAGCTGGAAGGAAAGTTAAATCTGAGGACTGGTAGCTGCTGGGTTAAGGGGTTCTTGCTAAGGTACAATCAACGACTACCATACGTCAACAAGGCACTTATGACAAGAGCACTTGACAAGTACATGTGATAAATCAAAACTCTGGAACGGTATGGTGTATGACTGAGGTTATTATTACAGAAAACAATGCCAGTGAACTACAGTGGATGATCTATTGGCAAAATTTCAAGTCAACATGAAATCAAAATTGACCCTATTTACTTCCTTAATGCACGTTCCTGGTGTTCTTGTGCAGGCTGCCTTTGTAATCGTTTATCAAAATATAATGACTTGTTCGGCCTCTGAAACAATGTTCGTTGCAGTCAACTTGTGTAAAAAAAATAACAGCTAGTTAATGCAGTAAATTAATGCTGGTAAATGAAATAAAGACTAAGGTGAAAGAAAGAAAGAAAGAAAGAAAGAAAGAAAGAAAGAAAGAAAGAAAGAAAGAAAGAAAGAAAGAAAGAAAGAAAGAAAAAGAAAAAGAATGAATGAATATACTATGTGGCGACAGGTGTCATACAGGTCATAATTTAAAAAACATTTCAGAGAAAAAAGCATGATTGAATGAATGAATAAATGAATAAATAAATAAATTAAATGCTCATAGTTTTTCACAGGACAGCATATAAAATAATTTAATTATTTAATAAATAAATGATAGATGAATGAATGAACAAACAAACCTGTAAAAATGATTTACCATTTAAAAAGAAATAAATAAAGTGTCTTCAGGGGTCTGTACCATGAAGCCGGATTAGCTGGCTAGCCAGGTAAGTTTCAGTTTAGTTTGCACCAATCCTGGGTTTTAGGTACCATGAAAGTGGCTTGGCTTTTAGCTGTGTTCACTGCCATAGTAACTTACACTCCACAGCTAACCTGCTCTGGGGCAGGTTATGTTCTGAGTTGTGCTCAGATGTGAGCAAAGTGACACATGTCTGACACAAAAACACTTCATACACAGACAAGTGGACATCATATACCTCTGTAAATAAATACAATTTAAATTCACGTCTCGCACACTTTAATGCACTTTGAATGGAACATATACACTCGTTTTGAACTGGAATCATGGTGGAATATCCGGTGATGTCCACTTCGCAGGGCACTTACAGTCGAATAGAACAAACATTGTACGTGATAAGAGATACATACAAAATATGCAGAGCGGGGGGGGGCGGGGGCACGAGGACTGGGATTGGGAAACGCTGGTATATAATATAAATAAGCTGTAGAATCAATAGATAACACTTTAAAAATGTCTGTGACCTTACATGTTCGAGTCTCTATCGCTTTATATTTCCAACTATATAAACTAACTTAACAAGTTTCACTTCTGACTGCACTGATAAAGCAAGATAATTTCTTTTATTTGTCCTCTTTCATGAACAAGTACTTTTTCATTGTAAATGCATTTAAATTCATCATATTCTTCAATCTCTTAACCTTTAGCAAAACCTTTAACCTTTAACCAAGGCTCATAATTGGCTGTTCACCAGTGATGTCACACATTCATGTGCACGTGCTCCACAAACTCAGGATCAAAGCCTGAGTTGACAAAGAAAGTTGATGATCAGCATCATGGTACCAACAAAGCCGGATTGGAGTGGTTTGGTTTTGTCAACTCGAAACTAATCCTGTAACTCTGAATTTGTTCATCTACCATCATGGTACAGGCCCTTGGTGTCTCACAGGTCATAATATAAGAACATTTTAGAGAAGAAAGCATGAATGAATGAATGAATGAATGAATGAACAACGAACGAACAAACAAATAAATAAATAAAATGCTCCTAGTTCTTCACAGAACAGCATTTAAAATAATTGAATGAATGAATGAATCTGTAAAAAAATATTTCCCATTTAAAAACTCAGTACAATCAAAATAGCCTGTGAATGTGGTTTCATACAGTAAATAATAGAAAAACATATGGGAAATAATAACAATAAATAACAACAACAACAACAAAATAATAATATTATTATTATTATTATTATTATTATTATTATTATTTAAAAAAAAGTCTTTGTAGGTCAGAAAACAAACAAACAATCAAATAAATGCTCTGAGTGCTTCATAGGTCACAATGTAAAATAAATAAATCAATCAATACATAAATAAATGCTCCAAGCACTTCAAAGGTCACAATATAAAATCATTTAAGATAAAGAAATGAATAAATAAATAAATTCTTAAAAAAAAAAAGTTTCCAAAAAAAAGAGAGAAAAGTTTACCACTGATTTCATGTTAAAATGGTTTCACAAGATATCACATCGATGTATAGACAGTGCATTACAAATGCATAATATTTGGCAGCTGTCTAGAAATAAAACAGATTTAGTCTGATAAGTTGCATTTGTGAACACTAAACTCAGTGATACAGACTGAATGTGTAATATTCCCAGAACCACACTGGATTACTTCCAATCATCTTCACCAAATTAGATACACCATATTCATTTAGACTGCCTGATTTACATTTCTATTAATACCACAATAAACAAGTTTATGCTACTCTTGGGGAAACACCCTCGTGATTTACCCAAGATAAACAGGTAGGGCTGAAAGGTATTGTGAGCTGCTAGCATTAATTGCTGAAGCTGTTTACAGTATTAGTTATTTTACAACCTGTATAACAAGCTGAACCCCTGAGTAAAGAGCAACAGCGAAGACAGCAACCAAAGAAAAAGCTCGACTGATGTCTATGATCTACGAGACAAACCGTCAGACCATACACCAATCTGTTTCCATCGTAACCTTCACTCTCGCACACAGCCTCAATACATTACCTTCGAGCCCTCTGCTTCATTTCTACCTGCTGATTCACACCCTTAAACACTAATTTGACCAAAGCTAGCTATGCTAATCAAGTCCCAGTGAGCAGAAACTTCAGCTAAGCTTCTTTCAAACACTCCAAATGAGTGATCTTCTTGCATTTTTTACTAAAACTCCTTAGTGCATTGCACACTCTCTGTTTACTAAAAGCTCACAATGCCACAAGGAGTTAGCATTCCTCAGACAGCTCTGAGACAAAGCACAACATACCTAGAGAGCTCTTCGGTATTCCCCACTCTAAGCCAGACCAATTTTCCACCCTAGCACCCAGCCTGTCAGATGGTGGGTAAATCCGCCTTAATGTTACAGGTTTAAAAAGTCAACCATGTCAGACAATCCCAAGGATTTAATGACGGCGGTGGAAACAGAACCTTGGCTACTTGTTTGGGAACTCTTAACAATGGAGGACCTCTTCGCGGGGTCCAAACTGAGTTACAGCATACTATTTTCAGACACAAATAGCACTGATCTTAAAGGGTAGTTCAGACAGAAATGATCATTACTCCTCAGGTCGTTCAGAAACTGTCTGCGTTTCTTTCTTCTGTGAAACACAAAAGAAGGAATTCTGAAGAACGACAAGGGTCCAAACAACAACAAAATTGGACCCCATTGACTTTTATTATATGGACATCTTTCAATTCTCATTTTCTTTTTCCACAGAGGAAGGAAGCCATGCAAGTGTGGAATGACATGAGGACGAGTAAATAGCTGCGTTTCCATCCACCAATTTTTATAGACATTTTGGAATACTGCATTAAACAATGCTGGATGGAGCCGCCACGATGTTTAAATTCAAAAAAATTCAAAAAACTTGTGTAATCGATTTTTTATCCGATAAGAATACATGTACATAAACTATGATGACTGACATGAACTATGACTACCGAATAAATTCTGTAATGCGAATCAAAAACATGTGACTTTGTGAGATGGGATGGCATTAGTTAATAAAAAAACAACTGTACATTGTTAGTTTATGTTAGCTCATGTCAATTAAATGATGTTAACGGATACAATTTTGGAATTTTAGTATTGTATTGTGTTAGTAAATGTTGAAATCAACAATAAGTAAGACGACAGTAAGTATTTTTCATTGTCAGCTAAAGATATTAACAAGTGGAACTTTATTGTAAAGTGTTATCAAAATGTTACATTACGAAACTAAAACAAATTTCAAATTTGTAAATTTCGTTTGATGCTGCCTTTCACAGCATCTTACATTTAGTCAAAGGGCTCATGTATATTTTAAAAAAGAGATCAGACACGGCGATGCTATCAGAATTAACAGTTTCAAAAAAAATAAATAAATAAATAAAACGTCCAACAGATCTTTTTAATTTTACTTTTTATTTCATTTTACTAAATGAATAAAAATATCTTTACTAGAATATGGAAATAACTTCTGATCACACTGCAAAAACATGAGGTTCTTCCTCAGTATTTGTGTCTTTTTTTCCAGCACAAAGATTCTTAAAATCACACCGAGAAACAAGATGACAAAAGAACTCTTATTTTCTATTAAATTTGTCAAAATGAAGCGAGTTTATGATATATGACATATGAGGTCAGAAAACAATTTTCATACCCCACTGTCATACATTTGTTCTTGTTTTAAGCACTTGAATTTACTCATTTTCTCAGAAAACAAGACTTCAAAACACCATTTTACAGAAAACAAGAATTCATTAAATTTGACACCAAGTAAATCTATCTTGATTTAAGGATGTTTACATGTTTGAACTGGAAAACAAGAGATGAATACTAAGGAAGACTTTCAGTGCCAGTGCTTCAGCGCAGCATTCAGTGCCATAACTTTAGGAATTTAAGACTTTCTGCTCTAATTTAAGACCTTTTCTTAAGGTAGAGGGGTGTATTAAGTCTGTTTAAGACCTGCTGAAACCCTGATTCTCACGACTGACACAGAAGTGTGAGCGATTCAAATGACTGCCGCTTCCGGCGTCTTTGACGACAGTCGGTGACACCGCCGAGCACAGCAAGGTGGACAGAACAGCAAAATCGGCTAAAATAGCTGTCAATTCCCCGAGGCGAACAATGTAAGCCCTCTCTGACACCCGAATGCTGAGTCAAGCCGATTCTGATGCCGTATAACACCCATAACCTCTGGAAAAATCCCCGACGAGTCTGTGATTCTGACCTCCACACTTACTGGCTTAAACTTGCAGCCGGTATATAATCATCTGTTCACACAGAAAAGCTTGTGAAGATGAATGTCACATCTTTGCATCCCATTTCAGAGAGAACTTAACATCAGATGGAAATGTATTCAATGGTGCAGAACTGAAGAGCAAGGTGGGTACAGAGAGACTCTGAGATGCACTGAAAGTACAAGAGGGATTTCAGCGTTTTGTTTTTTTTACTCACAGGTAGAAAAAGCCTTAAGAGTGCTCTTTGGGCTACATCTCTTCCTGCCCGCCAATACCTCTCTCTAACTAATAAATGACTTGAAGGAAATTTGCTATTAGAAACTCCTTCAGCCCACTCTAAGTGCTGATTCGTTGCAAACAGATCCCCTGTGTATTAATGCATGCTTCTTTTTTTCACCTTTCAAGTTCATTTCATTTATTTTTTTCTGAGCGCCTGCTGTCTGCCAAGATTATCTTTTGCATTAGTAAATGAGCTTTTTATTCTTTCTCTTTGTTTTTTCCCCTCTCCGTTCAGCTGCGTGCCTCGGGAGCCACCTTTGCGAAGCTTCAATACTGATATCCTCCAGGCGTACTGTGAGACTCCAGTTCACGAGATTGTTTTTCCACAAACAAACTTTCATTTTCTTCTTCTGTCAATCATAATCATCAGTGCGGTGCGGTGCTAACTGTGAAATAAAATGCCAGCGTGCACACAAACATGCAAATTATCACGCACACACACACGCAAGCTGCTTATTGTAACTTAAAAGTAATAATGAATGCATCCAAAAGAGCCTCCCTTTCTGAAATAAATGCATTCTATATTGGAGGCTTATTCTGAATGTGCCCTATCGGTAAGCAATTCAGCAGAGTTCAGAGAAAAAGAGAGGTGAAAAGCAAGAGAAACAGAGACAGGCCAACACAAACATGACTGACAGGTGCATATGAGGTGTTTGTAATGCGAGTCTGACCGGCGTGAGGTCCTCCATACAGATGGGCAGCTCTCGCATCATGAGCAGCAGGTCCAGACGGGCGCTGAGGTTCGGGATGTTGCACATCTGAGGAAGAGGTGATATATCATGAGACGGCCTGGACAATGTCAAGATATGCAGCTATGTACACATGCTCAGGTTAGTACATACGGGTAAATCTCACTAACAGAAAATGTCCAGGTCATAATTCACACCAAATGTAAAAGCAAAAAACACAAGAATTGATCAATATACTTATTGACAACATTCATTAATCACAATTAAATGTAATTAAATTTGATTAAAATTAAACAAGATATTAATACTAACCATAAATGCTACACATTTAAAATCAAAAGCAAAACACTATCTATCTATCTGGATATCTATCTATCTATTTTTTCATTCCCAGTGCAATGCAATGCTATGATTATTTATATGCATTATTCATATGCATTATTGCCATGAAAAATTTGTAAAATTTAATTTAAGTGATTTTTTTTCATTCCCATTTTTATTGTAGTTATTCTTGTCATTGCAATACAATATTACATTTAAAAACAGTGTAATACAATGATTTGTGTGTGTGTATAAATAAGGCTGGTGCAAAAATACTACTATGCAGGTATGTATACAAGTACTTTTAATTTAACATTTTTATGCTAAAATTATGCTAATGAAAAAATTATTTATTTTTTTGCACCTTGCACTAGAGAATAGTAGTTAAACTTTCATGAAAATAATGACACAATTCAAAAAAAAAAAAAAAGTGTATTTGTCTTTAAAAATATATAATTTCTAACTTTTAACTGATTTTAGGGTGAAAAATTACATGTTTTGTGAGATTCAGTGATACACATATTTAACAGGTTCCAAGATATCAGCTGAAATACTATCATAATTTTTGCCCTCAGGTTAGATACACACATATATATTTCAAGGTAAAGACAGTGACCACCACTGCTGAAAGGTGTTCCAGTAAGAAATCATTATGCAAGGCTCATTATCCAGGAATAATATTTGCTGAAAATCATGAAAAACTCAAATCTCTTTTATAAATCCGATCCTGAAACCTTTAGAATGGACTGGTGCTGTGATTAATGCATCACAAACGGCATGTCCAGCGTTTGTTAAAATTACTAAAGATTCCTCTCAAACACAAGACAGCAACTGCTGAATTCTCTGATAAAATCCCTTTATCAAGTTGTGTGGTTCATTTGCAGTGTGAAGATGAAGGTTAAGAATTCAAACCAACAGCTGTCAAATTAAATCCCCTCACGGATTTTTCACATAATGAGGATCAGAAGAATTCAGTGCACTTGAAAATATGGCTGTGCACACATAAGCCGACCGAGGCGACTGACTAGATGGCCCAGAATCTGTAGGCAATGTGTAATGCAGACTAATATACATCAGAGATTCATATGAGAATCTGCATATGATAGTTGTGGTCCCCAAATCACAAAATTTTGAGGGATGCTTTTAGAAAATGCAGAGTAATACTCATTAACACTGACAACAAATTCTGGATAAATCTCATAAAATCTGTTAAGAACATGTCAGAGACATATTTCACCTCAAAATGAAAAAAAAAAAAAAAAAAAAAAAAATTCAAATTCCAATTATTAATTTAGAATTGCGATATTTTCACGAAAATCATGCTGTTTTCTCCAAACCGTACAAAAAAAAAAAAATAACGATGATACTATTTGTAGTACTTTTAAAGTATTTATGCATCATATATTTCAAAAGTAATAGATAGATAGATAGTGCAGGTGCATCTCAATAAATTAGAATGTTGTGGAAAAGTTCATTTATTTCAGTAATTCAACTCAAATTGTGAAACTCGTGTATTAAATAAATTCAATGCACACAGACTTAAGTAGTTTAAGTCTTTGGTTCTTTTAATTGTGATGATTTTGGCTCACATTTAACAAAAACCCACCAATTCACTATCTCAACAAATTAGAATATGGTGACATGCCAATCAGCTAATCAACTCAAAACACCTGCAAAGGTTTCCTGAGCCTTCAAAATGGTCTCTCAGTTTGGTTCACTAGGCTACACAATCATGGGGAAGACTGCTGATCTGACAGTTGTCCAGAAGACAATCATTGACACCCTTTACAAGGAGGGTAAGCCACAAACATTCATTGCCAAAGAAGCTGGTTGTTCACAGAGTGCTGTATCCAAGCATGTTAACAGAAAGTTGAGTGGAAGGAAAAAGTGTGGAAGAAAAAGATGCCCAATCAACCGAGAGAACCGCAGCCTTATGAGGATTGTCAAGCAAAATTGAATCAAGAATTTGGGTGAACTTCACAAGGAATGGACTGAGGCTGGGGTCAAGGCATCAAAAGACACCACACACAGAGGTGTCAAGGAATTTGGCTACAGTTGTCGTATTCCTCTTGTTAAGCCACTCCTGAACCACAGACAACGTCAGAGGCGTCTTACCTGGGCTAAGGAGAAGAAGAACTGGACTCTTGCCCAGTGGTCCAAAGTCCTCTTTTCAGATGAGAGCAAGTTTTTTATTTCATTTGGAAACCAAGGTCCTAGAGTCTGGAGAAGAGGGGTGGAGAAGCTCATAGCCCAAGTTGCTTGAAGTCCAGTATTAAGTTTCCACAGTCTGTGATGATTTGGGGTGCAATGTCATCTGCTGGTGTTGGTCCATTGTGTTTTTTGAAAACCAAAGTCACTGCACCCGTTTACCAAGAAATTTTGGAGCACTTCATGCTTCCTTCTGTTGACCAGCTTTTTAAAGATGCTGATTTCATTTTCCAGCAGGATTTGGCACCTGCCCACACTGCCAAAAGCACCAAAAGTTGGTTAAATGACCATGATGTTGGTGTGCTTGACTGGCCTGCAAACTCACCAGACCTGAACCCCAAAGAGAATCTATGGGGTATTGTCAAGAGGAAAATGAGAAGCAAGAGACCAAAAAATGCAGATGAGCTGAAGGCCACTGTCAAAGAAACCTAGGCTTCCATACCACCTCAGCAGTGCCACAAACTGATCACCTCCATGTCACGCCGAAATGAGGCAGTAATTAAAGCAAAAGGAGCCCCTACCAAGTATTGAGTACATATACAGTAAATGAACATACTTTCCAGAAGGCCAACAATTCACTAAAACAGTTTTTTTTATTGGTCTTATGAAGTATTCTAATTTGTTGAGATAGTGAATTGGTGGGTTTTTGTTAAATGTGAGCCAAAATCATCACAATTAAAAGAACCAAAGACTTAAACTACTTCAGTCTGTGTGCACTGAATTTATTTAATAGACGAGTTGCACAATTTGAGTTGAATTACTGAAATAAATGAACTTTTCCACGACATTCTAATTTACTGAGATGCACCTGTATATACATAGATAGTATATACATCATTTATACATCATAGAAATATAATTTGCATATATATATATATATATATATATATATATGAAAATGTGGAATAAAATCATTATTTTTGTTTTCTTTGCGCAAAAAATTATTCTTGTGGCTTCGTAAAATTACAGTTGACAGACTGTTGTCAATTGGACTACTTTATCGATCATCTTGGTACTTTTCTGGACCTTGATCATGTAAGGACACTTGCTGTCTATGGGAGGGTCAGAGAGCTCTCAGATTCAAACAAAAATATCTTAATTTGTGTTCCGAAGACGAACGGAGGTCTTACGGGTTTGGAACGACATGAGGGTGAGTAATTAATGACAGAATTTTCATTTTTGGGTGAACTATCCCTTTAAGTTTTGATATATTTACAGTAGGAAATTTACAAAATATCTTCATGGAACATGATCTTTACTTAATGTCCTAATAATTTTTGGCATAAAAGAAAAATCAGTAAGTTTGACCCATACAATGTGTATTTTTGGCTATTGCTACAAATATACCCCACCGACTTAAGACTGGTTTTGTGCTCCAGGGTCACATATAATATAGAACTAATATCATATTTAATTTTGTATTATTTGATTTTATGTTGATTTGAATTTACCATTCAATATATTTTAACATAAAATTGAAATAATTTAATACTTGATTGATTGTACAAAAATAATGTGATAATGCAAAAACAAAATATGTGCATACAAATTTAGGCTTTTCATTATACGTTTTTTTTAAATTTTTTTTTTAGAAAAATGATAACATTTAATATAATAATAAAAAGTTGCATGAATTATGAAAGGTATGTGCAAAGAGATGTATTCGCCAAAAATATCAATCACATCAAGTGACTATCACATCCGCTTGTTACCGGCTCCGTTATTTCAGCGATTAAGTGTGATGTCAGCGTGTGTCGCGGCTTTACCTCCATCATGTACTGGTCCACCACATGCAGCTCACTCGAGTCTCCTTTATGTGACTTATACATCTCAATGTCATCTGGAGTGGGCACGTATCTGATGAAGAACACCACAAATGTAAACAGCAAAGCACTGAAACGCCTGCCCTAATTCCCTTTTACATCGGTCCAACCTCTCTGCTTCATTAATACTTCACAGATGCCCATTTTAAGCATGCACAATTCTAAAAGGATGCCACACAACCCTTGTTCCTTTTTTACAGGTAGACTGCCTAGCAAGCCTATTTTCTCCTCTGAGATTGCCTCGTTTTCTCTTTGCGTCGCTCCATCTAGTCCTCTAAAAAGGGTGCATGCTACTCTGATTTCCACTGGCCCGAGGAACAGGGGTTGATTAAAAGCCAAGTTGCAGTCAGCTTGTATAAAGTGCTCAGGTAGTTGATGCTCTGGCTGTTCCTGACTTGCATCCTGTTTGAACCCGGCTCACCTCCAAAATGGACCTGTGTTCAGGTCGTTTTAGCGCGTTTCAAATCCATACCACACTGACTATTTCATGAGCCCAAGGATGCTGGGATGGAGAAACCACAGCCACCTACCATTAATATTACAGCTTCTGCTGGGACCATCCTGATTGAGATTGTATTCAGAAGCCACACTTAGATATTCGTTGCATTTGGCTAAATAAATATAAATCTCTCAGTAGGTACATTAGATTATGCCTCCCGCATGCAGGTCGGCCTCCAGCAGTCATCTAAGGATGCTTCTTGCAGACAAATGCGGAGGAGAAAGCATTTCTCCAGCTTCCCTCAGGGTAACTCAATAGTTTCCTTTTCCTCAAATACATCTGATAAAAGTTTCATAAGCAGGCTGTTCTGTTAAGAGAGCCTGGTATATGCTCTTTTATATTAGCATTAAAGAAATGCTATGGTGTGTTCCTCGACATGAACTGCCCATGACTTCTCGTGGTCTCCGTGGTCTTCATTAGATCTGCCACTGGAGTATCTTACAAAACAGACCGCACTCTGTTTTTTCACATTTAACAGTGGTCTGCTGATCTCCACTACTGTATTTTCATTTATATTTTATAAAAGGGTCGCTGACAAACAACATGGACACGCGTCTTTTTTTCCAAGCATCAACATTTGAGGTTAAATTGTGTAGTAGAAAGTGTGTATTTTTATTACCATTTAGTTTAGGCTTTTTACTGTTTAAACCTTAATAGTCTTAAAAAATAATTTCTTATAAATATATATATATATATATATAAATATATATATTTAAATTTATGTCCATTTTGGTTACAAAAAGTGCCTAAAAGCAATCAAATAATTATAAAATGTGTTTAAAATTCTTTAAATGCTGTTTCCTTTAAAAGCATTTCACACTGCTACACTACTGTTCAAAAGTTTGAAAGTAAGAGATTTTTAAAGGCAATTAATAGTTTTATTTAGCAAGGACACATTAAGTTGATCAAAAGTGACTGTAAAGACATTGTTACAAAAAAAAAATATTTTAAATAAAACTGTTCTGTTACTGTAATGTTCTATTTATCAAAGAATCTTTAAAATATGTATCACTGTTTCCACAAAAATATGAAGCATCTGTTTTCATCATTAATAATAATAATAATAATAATAATAATAGTAGTAGTCTCTTAATCAGCAAATCAGCATATTAGAATGATTTCTGAAGGATCATGTAACACTGAAGACTTGAGTACTGATGCTGAAAAAAATCAGCTTTACGTCACAGAACTAAATTACATTTTAAAATCATATTACCAAGAAAAACAGCTATTTCACATTGTAATAATATTTCACAATATTTTGGCTATTACCACATTTTTGATCAAATGAATTCAAATGAATTTAAAGGAAAGAGCATTTAAAGGAATTTTTAAAACATTTTATAATTATTTGATCACTTTTGTGACCAAAATGGACAGACATTTTCATTTAAAAAAAAATAATAATAAAATAAGAAATTCTTTGAGACTGTTAACGTTTACATAGTAAAAAGCCTAAACTAAATGGTGCTAAAAATTAAAGTAAATCATGTGATCATAAATGGACAGTTATTACCATATAACCCTCATTTTTGGGTCATTTTGCCCCAGAGATTTTCTTTTTTCCGAAAATGCTTGTTATTGTTATTGTATCGCATTGGACTACACCCTTCTGACTTTGCTCATACAGGGTATAAAAACTTCCCCCAAAAAATTACGATTTTTGTATTTTTTGGGGGGGATTTTTCTCCACCTTGTTATACGTGTTGTTCCCAGTCAAAAATGACCAACCTATAAAAACTGCTTATCAATTTCTTGTTATGCTATATTATTACAAAATATTGGATTCAATCTTTTTAGCAACTTGTTTCCCCACAGGTTTTGTATTTCTTTTTGGAGGAAAAAACTGATCTGAGTTTATGCACCTCAGTTTTTGATTGAATATTGACAAAATTATCCACAAATAATGCTTTTTTTCACATTTAAAAATAAGGTTAGCTCAGATCAATGAGGCCACGTCCAACCAGTTCCAAAACCTGTGCTAAATAAATGAAAACAAGTAGACAAAAAGATTGAATCCTGGATTTGGTGATAATATAGCATAATGAGAGATTTACAAGCAAATTCTGAGCAGGAAAACCAAATTCAATTTCAGACCGGCATAAACTTCCTTGGATCAGCATGAAATTCATAAATATTCAACACACATTTTTAAACTTGACTTAAGCTGAGAATCTGTCTTACAAATGTGGCGCTCATGCCAAGAGAAACTGAAAAAAGCAGCAAAACATGACATCTGCATGTGTTCACAGAGAAACAATTAATCAATCAAAATGCAGCCCTACTTAAAATACACATATGCCACCACTTGTGAAGAGATGAACTATTGTGTCAGGTGTGGAGTTTGGCAGGCTGCTTTGTCTCCATGTAACTCTTACCTCCTGAGAGAGGCAATATGCTCGTCGGAGAGACCCCCTTCCTCTTCATTTATAATCAGCAATTTGTCCTTGAGCTCTTTTGGATGCACGGGGAAACTTTTGAGGAAAATATCTGTGGGGACGACACATAATAAAGTTACACACACACATAAACGTTCAGTCTTGAGCAACACTTGAAACAAGCTCTCCTGACAGCAGCTCTTCCCACCTGCGATGAAAAACTCCAAGCGCATTTTGAAGACAAAAGGGTTGTGTGCTAAATTACCTCTCTCTACACGAACCAAGGAGGGCCAGATGCATGCTGATTTGCATTGTACAAAACTTGAATTGATGGAAATTTCATTTTACCTAATAAACCTGGCTATGCTGAAGTTGCAAACATAAAAAAAGGAATGAATAATGGGTGCCGTGGCGGCTGGGATAATGCTCATTACGGCAACATATTCATACTTTGATTGAGTGGCACCAGGTTCAAGGGTACAATTACAAGGTTAAGTCTATTTTTCCTGTTTGCAGAACCTGGAACAAATTGGTATTCAATCTATTATGAAAAGAAAGGTCTTTCATTGCTGACATTATGTCATCTCAGCAATGAACCAAGTAAGAAAATCCACATCTTAAGATTTCAAGATTTCTTATGAACATGGAAGGCCATGCAACATTCATAAATATCAACAGCCTCACAAACACAAAACAGATTGAGTATTTATTATTCACAATCATGTTTGTGTCTATAAGACAACTTATTTCAAAGCAGGATATTCGACAAGCCAAAAATGAAGGGTGGGTCATGATTTTACAACAAAACTTTGAGAGAAAATGTTTTAGTTCTGTGTATATATGTGTGTATATATATATATATATATATATATATATATATATATACACACACACACATACACACACACACACACACACGTGGTCAGAATTGTTGGTACCCTTGGTAAATATGATCAAAGAAGGCTGTGAAAATAAATGTGCATTGTTAATCCTTTTGATCTTTTATTTAAAAATAAAAAAAATCACAAATATCTAAGCTTTCATTGGAGAATAACAATTTTAAATGGGGGGAAATATCATTATGAAATAAATATTTTTTTCTCAAATACATGTTGGACACAATTACTGGTAACCCTAGAAATTCTTATGAGCAAAATATATCTTAAATATATTCCCATTCATATTCACAACTTTGAGCACACCAGCGTGATTATGAACATGAAATTATCCAGCCATGGCTTCCTATTTCACAGAAATATAAATAGGAGGGAAAACAAAGCCCAAATTCCCTTAATCATCCATCACAATGAGAAAAACCAAAGAATATATTTCTGATGTGCAGCAAAAGATAATTGAGCTTCACAAATTAGTGAAGTGGCTTTAAGAAAAGAGCTAGAGCAGTGAAAATTCCCATTTCCACCATCAGGGCAATAATTAAGAATTTCCAATCAACAGAAAATGTTACGAAACTGCCTGGAAGAGGACGTGTGTCTATATCGTCCTAATGTACAGTGAGAAGAAGAGTTTGAGTGGCCAAAGAGTCTTCAAGGACCACAGCTGGAGAATTGCAGAAAAAGGTTGAGTTTCGGGGTCAGAAAACCTTAAAAAAAAAATCATCAAACAGCACCTACATCACCACATGTTGTTTGGGAGGGCTTCAAGAAAAAAATTAAGAAAAGAAAATGCTTTCACCAAAAAACAATCTCCAGCATATTCAGTTATCAGACACGACTGGAACTTCAAATGGGACTGGCTTCTATGGTCAGATGTAACTAAAAATTTAGCTCTTTAGCAGCAAACACTCAAGATGGGTTTGGTGAACACAGGGATAAAAAGTACCCCATGTGTACAATGAAATATACTGCTGTATTTTTGATGTTGTGGGCCTATATTTCTGCTGGAGGTCCTGGACATCTTGTTTAGACACATGACATCATGGATTCTATCAAATACCAACAGATAAAAAATCAATAAGTGACTGACTCTGTTAGAAATCTTATAATGGGCCATGTTTGGATCTTCCAACCGTAAAATAATCCAAACACAAACCTCAAAAACAACATAAAAATGGGTCACTGAGCACAAAACCAAGCTTCTGCTATGGCCATCCCAGTCCTCTGACCTGAACCCTGTAGAAAATGAGTGAGGTGAACTGAAGAGAAGAAGCACCAACATGGAGCTGGGAATCTAAAGGGTCTGGAGAGATTCTGGATGAAGGAATGGTCTCTGATCTCTTGTCAGGTGTTCTCTAACCTCATCAGGCATTATAGGAGAAAACTCCTATGCTATTTTGGCAAATGGAGGTTTCAAAAAGTATCAAATAAAAGGGTACCGTTAATTGTGTCCAATGTGTCTTAGAGAAAAACATTTATTTCATAATGATATTTCCCCCCCATTTTAAATTCTTATTCAAAGAAAGTTTAGATTTTAGAATTTTTTAAATAATAGATCAAAAGGATTAACAATGCAGATTAATTTCCACAGCCTTCTTTGATCATATTTACCAAGGGTACCAACAATTCTGACCACGTGCATATATATATATATATATATATATATTTTCTTAATATAAAATGTTTAACATTAAAATATATTTATATATTTTATAATTTTTATTAGTTTTGTAAAATTACATATATATATGTAATTTTACAAAACTAATAAAAATTATAAAATATATAAATATATTTTAATGTTAAACATTTTATATTAAGAATATATATATATATATATATATATATATATATATATATATATATATATATATATATATATATATATATATTTATTCATTTTTGGGTGAACTGTCCCTTGAAGACTGAAGAAATGACTGGTGAAAATTAAGCTTTGTATCACAAAAATAAATTACATTCTTAAAATATATTAACATAGAAAACCATTAATTAAAATTTTAATAATGATTCACAATATTACTGTTTTTACTGTATTTTTAGTCAAATAAACGCACCATTGGTGAGCATAAGAAACTACATTATTAATCTCAGATATGCTGTCCTCTTAATAAAAAGTAAATATGACATTTGATTAATTTGCTTTAGTACAACGACAAATTCAAAGCCAATTATGTTGTTAAAAAACAAATTCTACACTGCAAAAATGTTAAATCAACAAAAAACAAGGCATTTTATTTAATGGTTCTTCAAGTAGCTTTAAATTCTATACAAAAGCACTAACATATCATTTTGTCTTTGTGCTTTTATGTGCCACTTTTGTAAAATTATATGCTGTTCACCTTATTTCCGAAGTGTGTGATTGCACTAAAAATTGCTCAGAGCTGTAGGAGCCAACAGGGACTTCAGACTACCGTTTCTCACTCCTGATTCACCACCAGCTGAACAGCCGAACCCGTATGAAAAGTTTTCAAGCCGTAATTGCGACTCTAATAATAGGTTTTCAATTAGCAATTTATTTTCTTTATGGGTGGTATATGCAGAGGGAGCAAAAAAATACATTGAAATGGAGGGCTATGATTCAGCCCTTGATTTCAGAAATAGGCTGAACTTTTTGCTTTATTTATGAAGAATGTGGTTCCAGCATTGTTTAAAGACTAGGCTCAAACGGTGCTGTTCACTTTAAAGCCATTAGCTATAACTCTCAAAAGAAAGATGATTAAAAACGAGAACATATACATAGTGGGTCTAAAAGTCCAAGATCATTAGTGAAAATGCTCTTTATCAGTAAAACGAGTGAAAAGGTTAAATTAAAAAAAATTACGTAAAATGTAGAATGATTTAATATTTAGTACTTCAGCTTTAATGGCAGCAACACTCATTATTATCCAGGATAATTTGAGATGTTTCAAAAAGCATCTTGTGCTCCATTGGTAGCATGAAAATCTGACCCTTTGTACAAAGTTCACATTCAAAATTGCTCATTTAAATAGTGACAGAAATACGATCTGCAGAAACTGAAATAATTTGTGTTAAGTAAAGAAAATCTATGGCATAAATGAATATTTTTCAAAATCCTAAAACTTTCAGATTATTTCCTGTTTGAATAAACAAGGTTTCCAATGCGGTCTCAGATTTTGTATATAAATAACCATACCTGTGGCAGAAAACACTAACGATCTCCTAAGACATCAACTAAGAGCAAAGGAAGAATCAGTAATCTAGTATTTCACATGTGACAGCTCTAGAGTTAAAAAGAAATCTCAAACTGTGCTCAGATTTTTCAAGACACCAAATTCTGCAATTAAAAGTCAGAGATCTCATCTTAAGTCTCCAGAGACATGAAAGAGCAACATCCAAGCAATAAAACTGTCCTCTGGATAAAAGCCCTGCTACTAATGATGGCTGTAAGTCTCAGCAGAGTCCTCAAAAAAGAGTCTGGCAGCAGATTAGTCTTTGAGTTTGTCATATTATTGGGACATACACTTGTTAAATTATATCAAGACTCTAAATAAGTAGTTATAATGAACAAAATGGATCTGTTCCAAAACCTAGTGAACTGCCTCAACACCAACTACCTAAATAGGCAGCTGTCTTTTAAAGCAGCATCCTAACCTGGGTAAACTACCCAAATAAGCATGAAAAAATATATTCCACACAAAAATATTGGATAAAATAGCCAAACTGTAATTGTGATTTACTATTGAATGCATTATGCCTATTGCCAGTGTTGGAGAGTAACTAGTTACATGTAACAGTGTTACGTAATTTAATTACAAAATAAATGTAACTGTAATTTGTTACAATTACTGAAAAAAAAAGATTACAAAGGGGGTTACATCTGAATATTTTCTGTAAAAAGCTAGGATATGTTGAATAATATGAATTTTTGATATGCACGATGCCGCCTGCCATTTGAAGGCCTTTTAGTAAAGTGATGATATTCTGATGCTTTTGATTGGCTCTCTTGTTTGAATTTGCAGTGCACCATGTCTGCCAGTTATCCACATTGCCACTGAAAGCTTTAGGCTACAACCTGTCTGGGAGTTGATTAAAAATTAACTGATTAACAGTTGAAAACATCTGTTAGAAATGTAGAAAAGTGCTGAAATGTAATTAGTTACATTATTTTAATAAAGTAATCGAAATAGTTTCACTACTTTATTACATTTTAAATAGGGTAACTTGTAATCTGTAACTTATTCCAAAGTAACCTTCTCAACACTGCATATTGCCAACACTTGCATTGAGAAGTTTTTTTTTTACACAAATTAATACTTTTATTCAGCAAGGATGGATTAAACTGATCAAAAGTGACAGCAAATACTTTTATAATGTTACAAAACATTTCTATTTTAAATAAATGCTCTTCTTTTGAAATTTCTATTCATTAAAGAATCCTGAAAATAAAAACATATCATGATTTTCACACAAATATAAAGCTCATCAAATATAAAGTTTTCAACATCAAAAATGTTTCCTGAGCACCAAATCAGCATGTAAGAATGATTTCTGAAGGATCAGGAGTGTGAATTTAAGTTTTTAATATTTTTATATAGTTAAAAAGTTTGGGTCTCTGGGTATTTTATTTTATTTTGATTCACACCGTGGACAGGTGGTTAATTTATTTTTATTCATTTTGTTTTATTTTGATTCATTCTCCAACCCACTTATTGATCCAGTTATATTTAATTTAATTCATTTTATAAATTAATTTCAAATTAATGCTGTTTTTAAACTTCCTATTTATCAGAGAATCCTGAAATGTATCAGTTTCCACAAAAATATTAAGCAGCAGAACTGTAAACATTAATAATAAGAATAAATGTATCTTGAATATTTAATCAGCATATAGAATGATTTCTGAAGGATCAAGTGACACTGAAGACTGGAGTAATGATGCTGAAAATTAAGCTTTGCATCAACCAAATAAATTATTTTTTAAAGGTGCACTCAGCGATTTTTGCCAAAAGATGTTGATATTTGAAAGCACCAAAACAAACATGCCCATGCCCCAACAGGACCTCGCCCCTATTTTGATATCTCCGCCCCAACCATGTACGGTACGTACACAACCATGGCAACAACAATCGCAGAAACAAGTGAAGATGACACACAAGTACATTCAAACAAAAGCCAACACAGATAAGTTGTGTGAAACGAAGCAAAATCAATGTTACTCACCTATCAAAAAGAAACAACGCAACCTTGGCGTCCGATTCGAGCCCTTCCCGCTCCTTGAGTTCTCTCCACTGCTGGAAAGTTGGACCGGTATTTATGCAGGTCTCTTGCCTGATCGTAACCCTTCTTTTTAATGTTTTGTTCGTCCAATATTTTCCTATTTTTTATGTTCCATTTCTTTCTATCTATAATCGATCTGCTAATATCTGTCCTGTGCACTTTCTTCGCTCTATACAAGACACACCCCTTATTCCTGATTGGCTGCAAGTGTGTTTTGGGACATGGTCCGACACTGCAGTCAAAAGCGTTTTTCAAAAATTGCTTAGTGTACCTTTAAATATATCCAAATAGAAAACAGTTATTTTAAATTGTAATAACATTTCACATTTTTACTATTTTTCTGTATTTTTGATTGAATAAATGCAGCCTTTATATAAGTAACTACTAAAAAAATACTTTGTAATAGTTTTGTTTATTTATCCACAAGAGGGGGTGGAAAAGTTTAGCCGAAACTACTATTTACAGATGGAAAGCTGATTCATGATAAGACCCGGACACGAGTGCAATGCACAATCCCATAATTCACCCATCTGTATTTTCACCGCATAGCCAGCCGCGCTCAGAGCCACTTTAAGCTATGTCTGCTACAGTGTCTGTGCCTCTGTGGAGTAAAGCTACGTAGTAATGAAACCAGCTAAGGCGTCGCATTTCTAACCGCCGGTTTGTTGTGTAATGCTTCAGCCAAACCCGTAAAGATACATAAACAATGTATGTTATAATACTGATGTGGTATATGACGGGAGAATTGGGATGGGGTAAATCATGCAGGCATTTCCTTCACATCATGCAGGAGCCCCTACGAGCTCAATCACCCAGCGAGTCTCTTTCCTTTTCCATGCATTCGGGGGAGTTTTCTGGCTGAGTTATTACTGATCAACATGCAATATTCATCTGAGGAGGCATTATCATTTTTCCGAGCTCCATAGCCCTTTGCCCCTTCGTATTAGACTGGCTGAGAGATAAATTGCCTGGGGGCTGCTCCGGGCCCTGATTGCCTACCGCCACAACTTGTCAGAGACAGGGGAAGAGGACGAGGACACTTGGAAGGGAAGAGATATCTGACACGCAGGCTAGGATGGGTGCCATGCATTTTTCATACCGCTTCCCTAATTGAGGCACCTGCATGAGAAACTCACAGCCATTTGCTTGCTGCCGGTGTTATTGTTGTCGTTCAGATTTACAGGGATTCGCCTGATTTCGAAATCCAATCTCTTTTCTTCCCAAAGCAGACGAGGCCTTGATTTACCTCTTTGTGAAGTGCTCAGGTGAAAACAGAATGAAAAATTTGTGGAAATGTCTTGTTTTGGTGTAAAACTTTGCATGTGCAAGGTAACAGTAACCCTTTTCAACTCGCAATTTAGTTTAAGTGCACTTTGGGGACATAAAATGGTGGCTACCTATTAGAATCCAACAATCAAGCACAAAAACGTGGCCTCAAAAATTTGTATAACACTTCTAGAGATGCTTTAAATATTAACAGCCGAGATCACAAGGACCTACTTCCATTGGCAAATCAGTTTTATCTTCAATGGGCTTTTTTAAGTCGGTGAACACCATGTAAAAAAGAATTACAAAGCTTCTAAATCTATTCAAGTCCACCAGCAAAGCAACCTAACATAAGAAATAAACAAGGTGCTCAAAAATAACACATGCTTTGTGCTGTCTCTGACACGCTTGAGAGAACATCAACATGCTTCTTATGTATGATAAAACTTGGCTTCTGGGAAACAAGCATCACAAAGTTATTTTCAACAGAACACTTGAAACCCAGTGTGATGAATCAACATATTCCATGCTTTAGTATCACTTAGAGGGCACAGGAATATTGCAGTAACTTTTTATGCTCCAAATTCCATGTAGTCGATTTGTCAGTTTAATTAATGCAACACTGCCACCTAGATGTAGCTTGTGTGAGGTTTTATCAGGTTTTCAAGTCAATATGTAAATTGTTCCTGAGCATTTTTTCTGTATGTGCTTAATTTCATTTTCAAAGGATGCTAAATACCCCATAAAGTATGGTCAAAAAGTCTAAACAGTTTTCCATTTTTCCAAATGAATATATTTTTCCATTACACATTATATTACCAGCAGTGATCATTCAGAAGTAAAACTCAGAATTTCAATCTGTTCCAGTGTTATTTTTGTATTATAGCATTTATTCATATTTTGAATGTTTTATTATTATATTTTCAGTTTTAATTTTACATCATACTATTTATTTGTTTTAATTTTGTCAAAATGCAAAATCTAAGGCTTGTTTCTAGGATTAAAGGTTTAAAAATGAAGTTGTTCCAAACCTATATGAGTTTCTTTCTACTGTTGAGCACAAAAGAAGATATTTTGAAGAATGTTGGTAACCAAACAGTTAGCTAGACGGTAGCCATTGATTTTCATAGTAAGGAAAAAAATACTATTGAAGTCAATGGCTACCGTGAACATTTTAAGGCACCAACACTCTTCAAAATATCTTCTTTTGTGCTCAACAGAAGAAAGAAACTCACACAGGTTTGGAACAAGTGGAGAGTAAATTTTCATTTTTGGGTGAACTATCCCTTTAAATTAGCTTTTGATTTTCAATATGATCTCAGACTTTTGGGCTTACGATATATGTATGCATGTATGTATATGTATATGTAAATAATACATCAAAAAATTTTAATTCACTGAAAATACATCAATAAATGTAACACGAATTGCAATATTTGCCTGTTTTATCATCTGCCAGATAAAAATCCTGCACACCTCTCCTGATAAGTCACACAATTTGAGCTATTATTCATGTCTAAAGCACAAATTGGGTTGTGAAAAGTATAAACAACACTAACAGTGAAGTCTGCCTAAGCAAACACCTCTAATAAACACATAAGCATAAGAAACAGTGTAATCGGTATGGCTGTCTGCTAAAAAGCTTCCTTTTTAATTCATAGTGTGTTTTCAAACTTTAAAATCTATTGAGGACTAAAATATGCACAAATTGTTTTGTCAGATCTATTGTTATTCAAAGTCAATCCACGAGAGGTTCTTAATGGTCCTCTCTGTTGCTGCTCTAATCCTTCCACAGAGATCAATAACCCACCCACCATGACTGATTCCACAACTACAACAAATACACCATTTATAACGAGCCACGGCCTGACATTTCTCCTCAAGCAACAACTTAAGGCCGTGATCCTCTTACTTTACAGGAATAGTTCGCCTAAAAATGAAAATCTGTCATCATTTACTCATCCTCAAGCCATTCCAAACATTTTTTGAAATATATTCTGGTTGTGATTTTCTATATTTTAAGGGTGAAAGGGCAGTTTTCATTTAAATATTTGGCTATTGACCTGAGAGGTCAAAACCTCATAGTTGCTGGATAAAAGATTCAAGAGAATCTTCAAAAACGTATAAATACTTACTGAAATTGTGAGCGATTTTTGAGTTCAGCATGATTTCCATAGTACTGATGGACTCTAAACTGCCGACATGGCCCGTCTCTCTCACTTCAAACAGCTCATACAAGCGTGAGGTGTCAATTTCAATCTTCCTGGGGTTCCTGCGAGACCACATCGACTTCTCGATCTGCAAATGCAGGGAACAGTCAATACCTCCATTATTTCATATTATATTATTTCATATAAAGACATTGCCTTGAATGCAAGTGATCTTCAGCGGGCGTAAAAAATGATCACATATTAGGAAACAGATTTAGCGCAACACCTATTTTACTGATGAGACAACCATGCTGTGATTGCAATATGCAATGTTGAATTACTCTTTTAAGTGAATTCATAAGCAAACAACATCATCACACACACTTAACAAAAATGAGCCCCACGTAGGGGGGAAATTTTAGTTTCATGTTTCAAAACATGAAACTAAAATTACAACTATATATATATATATATATATATATATATATATATATATATATATAAAAAATTATTACTTGAAATAAAATATATATAGGGCTGGGTATCGTTAAAAAATTTTCTATATCGATACCGATAACTTGACTTCAATACGGGTTCCTGAATGATACTTTTTGCGATACCAATTTTATGAAATAAATTTGAACAAAAAAAAACCTTTGGTTTTATTCTTCAGCTTGATGTTTATACAGACTCAAAGACTCATCTCCTGAGCCACTGCACAAAGGAACAAAATGTAACCAACATAATAAATCAGTGCAAATAGTTTTAATAAAACTCAAATACCTAGTCTTCAGTTTCCACATCTGTTAGGCTACATTTACACTAGTGCGTGTTCGTTTCAAAACGCATAGCTCAGACAGAATCGTCATTTCTATTCAGTTTCCACTGATTTACTGATGATTAGCAGCGTATAGCGCTGTCTGCCTGCTCTCTCTTCCATGATCGCTGTTCAGAGGTAGCCTAATAACATATTTCAGCAACATTATATGGTCAAGACACACATTAGACGGCAATCGGAAGTTATTACAAACACTCGATGGTGGTTTAAAGTGAGTTTTGATTAAAAGTGGAATATAAATCTTATTTATTAGTCTTATGTAGCATGATGCTACAGTGTGCATGAATGGTCACGTAACACACTTTCAGTCGTGTAGTAGTATGAAAGGCCATCTGCATATGATCAGAACTCCACACAGCTCCTGCACTACTCTCCATTGGAAATGAATGACTTCCGGTCTGTCGCTTGTCGGAGATAGTGGAAACCCGGCTTGAAACGAAGTGGAAAGGCCGGTATGACGAGGATCGTTTTCATTTTAAAACACCAGTGTAAACGTAGATTTACATCTAAGGGGGCTGGGACGCATTCACAATACAGCCTCACGTGTGAGCCACATCTCTGAGTGTAACCGGTGACACGGACCGACTGTGCAGACCGATCAGTGTGTTACAGTACCACGAGAGCTACAGAGAGCAGAATGCTCCGTACGCTTTCGAATCGCTCTCGCGGATGTCAAACACTGATCGGTCTACATCACGCCGCTTCTAATTGAACACACCTAGTGCAGCAGGCTTATTGGCTCACTGACGCTGATGAGATTAACCCCCTTAGGTATCGAAATTTGGTACCGAACAATGAGACGTTTTTCGATACTCGATGGTATCGAGGCAATTCGGTCGGTGCCTAAAAAGTATCGAACTCGATACCCAGCCCTATATATATATATATATATATATATATATATATATATATATATATATATATATATATATATTTTTTCTTTTTTTTTTTTTAAGCTAGTTGCTATTGTTATAATACTTTAGAATATTACTGTTTTACTGTATTTTTGATCAAATAAAGACATCCTTGTTGGGCATTAGAGACTTCTTCAAATACAATTTCCAGCGACATTGTCGACTTGATTGCACAGATACTATTTAACCTGAACTGAGCTGGACAACGACATCACTGAATTCAATAATGAAATGCCTTTAACTGAAAATTGAGTGTTTAATCTTGTCATTTTACATTATTGACACACTATTTTCCTATTTTGATATTGGAAAGTTGCTTTGACACAATCTGTATTATTCAAAGCGCTATATAAATAAAGGTGACTTGGCTTGGTCATAATTCATAATCTTAAATAATTAACTAACAATTAATTTAGCAATTTTGATATTGTATAAATGCATTTATACTAAAATGTCTTAAATGGTATTTGAATTGACCCAGGGTTATTATAGTTAACTACAACTAAAGCTAACACTATTAAAACACTTTTTCGTTACTTGAAATAAAATAAACATTGACCAAAATAAAATACATATAAAAAAAATTATAACTATGTATTTTATCTCAAGTAGTTGCCAAAGCAACATTTCTCATTTCTATTTTATATACTGGATGAAAATGTATATATATTAACTAAAACTGAAAATATTTACTAAAACTTTAAAATTACAATGAAACTACAATAGACAATATTCATAAAACTATCATAGACATATTTTAAAATAATAATAAAAAAAACACAACAAATACTAAAAGGTTGCCTAAAATTAAAATGAAAACAGAAAATGAAAAATAATTAAATAATTAAAAATATAAAAAAATAACTATAATAGCATCACAATGACACTTGTCTGACCAAAAATCTGCCACATCTGGAGCCCTTCCAAATATAAAACAGAACACATAAGCTGATACCTTATCCTGAGCCACCAGGTCCCAGTGAAAAGCTTTTGTCCTCTCTGAAAGCGGCTTGGATTTCATGGGCAGCGGAGGGGGCAAAGGGGCAGGAGGGACAGGACCTGGCACTGCTGACGGCACAGGCAACGGCGGGGGCAAAACAAACGGAGCCGGTGATGAGCACGTGGCCACTGGTGAGGTCATGGGCACTGCTGAGGGCGTCTGGTCTGGCTTGCGCACAGCTCTGCTCTGTGCTGTAAGGGTTGGCTTCGGTTCTGCTTCTGATGCTTCCCGGGAAGCGGTTTCTGGCTCTGGTGCTGCTGGAAAAGCTGCAGGAACATTCGGGAATGTTCTGAGCAAGCGTGGTCTCAGTGAATGTGGCACCGGTGGAGGTGCGAGCGGCACGTGGTTCTCTTGAGTCTTACTTTTTGACTCTGTAACATCAGTGAGATCTTTTTCTGGGGCTTCATAGAAGTGTTCAAGATGTGACTTTCGTTTCCAGTCCACACATAGCTGTTTGATCGCTTTCACCCAGGCATCTCGCTCATTTGTTATGGCCTCTGGGGTCTTGTGGTTGCTTTTTGGTATTCGGAACCTGACAAAGACAAAAACGATATGTTCAGTCACAATCATTTACTCTTGACTATTATTTACTGAGAGGTCAAGATCAGTCACTGAAAGTGCACTCGACTCACACGAAGTCATTCTTGTCATTGTGCAGTGTGAAGGTGTCAGTGTTGGTGTTGCAGGGGGTGTCCACCCTGACATTACCGTCGGAGAGATGGATGACAAGAGCTGCCCCATCACCCCCAGTACAGCTGATATCATCTACACTGGCATAAATGTCTGAGAGACTCCAGAAAGACTCGTTGGATGAAACAGACACACCTGCATCACTGCTGGCAGACTGCTGAGTGACTGGGAACAAGGTCAGCTGACCAGTCTGAAGATTAGCCTCGTATCTAAGAGTGCAAAACATACCATAATCTTTCATATATATATATATTAGGGCTGTGAATCGATTAAAAAATTTAATCGCGATTAATCACATGATTGTCATGAGTTAACTCGCGATTAATTGCAACTTAATCGCACATTTTTATTTGTCCTAAATGTACCTTAAATTAATACTTTTCAAGTTTTTAATACTCTAATTAACATGGGCATGGACAAATATGGATGCTTTATGCAAATGTATGTTTATTATTATTGAAACCATAGTCAACATAGAGCATGAAGACTAGACATGTTTCAAAGGTCATAGATGTTTTTCAAAGAACTCGTTCATGTCTATTAGATACATGAAAAACGAAAAACCAAGTTCCCATTACTTCTCTTTCTTTGCACTGAGCAATTTACTTCCACAAACCTGTTTACATTTTTGCATGACAGGGCAGCTCTTCTTCTGAACATGCAAAATGTACATATATTATTTATTATTACATTTGTTGCCCTCTCTGTGCCCACATACTGTATTTAGATGAAGCTAAATTCTCAATAAAACGGTTTTCATTGGTATATTTTACTGTTTCTGTTGTGAAACAGTAAAATATAACGGAATGAATATGAAATAATGACTGAAACGTGATCCATTAAGACTACATAACCAGCTCTCCCTTCCAAGATGTTAATCTGCACAAAAACAAATCCTGATAATCGAGCCGTCGTCTGATGAAATCAAATACACATAAGATAAAGACAATAGCTGTGCTGTGATTTCGGCTATGCTTGCATGTAAAATTAGAGAGACAACATAATATCTGTTTTTAACTGAATTAAAGCGCTGCTCCTCTCTGCCGCATGCTGAACAGAAACAGAGGAAACTGGGCAGACGCAGAGAGAGAGAGAGAGAGAGAGAGAGAGAGAGAGAGAGAGAGAGAGAGAGAGAGAGGTGTGCATGCGCTGGGAGGCAAGACCTCACGTTCGCGCGGCAGTACCGGCGATTATCAGAAACTAAATAAGGTTTGGGCGCTTTTTTTGAAGGCAAAAAGTCACTAAAGGGGTCTGCAATGTTGCTAAGTTGGCAACACTGTGCATCTCCATTTCTCCAACTACGGGTTGGGCCACAGGTCAAACAGAAAATATGCGCTGCGTTAATCGCGCGTTAAAAAAATTAGTGCTGTTAAAATGAATTTGCGTTAATGCTTTATTAACGCGTTAACTTTGACAGCACTAATATATATATATATATATATATATATATATATATATATATATAATATATTATTGTGGAATATATTATATTATAATAAATAAAGCATTTATTTGAAATAGAAATATATTTTAACATTATAATGTCTTTACGGTTATATTTGATAAATTTACTGCATCTTTGCTGAATAAACGTATCGTCTTTCAGAACTTTTGAACTAGGGCTGCAACTAACAATTATTTTGATAATCGATTAGTTGGCCGATTATTTTTCTGCTTAATCGGATTTAAAAAAAAAAAAAAAAAGCTAAATTTTCTTCTTTTTTATTTTATTGACAAAAACACTTCTACATTCTGCCCAGTGCCCAATGTCCTTCAAACAAACGTGCCAACTGAATGCTATATGAAAACATACCGTGCTTAACAATTTATTAGACCACCTGTCATAATAAAGAGAAAACACTGTCAACACTGGAATCTGTCAAAGAATTGTTTAAATCTAAAAAAAATGTTATTGTCATTTATTGGGCAAATAACCAACTGAAACAACTAAATATGTATTCACATAAAAAAAAAATAGCTAGCCTCCTGCCTTTCATAACAGCATGCATTCTTGCTGGCATTGTTTAGCTACTTTTTGACTGTAATTGGGTATCTGAAAAAATCTTTCATAGATCTTTCATTCTTTCATAGATAAGAGAAATAATTATATTATAGCATCACAAATAGCCTACTGTTACTAAAGAGATTACACATAATTGGATGACTAACCAATACAGATAGCTAAAAAATGATTTTAGTAAACACCAATACTGTTAGTTTAGAGCAGCAGTGGCACAAAGCTTACATTACTTGTTATAAACCTTAAATACATTTGTTTTAATAAATTTGTTAAGCACTGTATATAGGCCTGTAGTTTAAATCTCTTCATCAAAAATTAAGATAATAATAAAGACGAATAAAAACACAAACTCAGTGTTAACCAACTTTTTGATCACAGTCACGTTTACTGTAATTTCTTTATCCTGTAAAAGGCGGCTATGAAGCGTCTGATATTTATATTCAGACAACTATATGCGGTTATCCCTTTACAGTTCCTACTTTCATAAAATACGTGCACTACATGTTGACTTTTAAACCTTTACTTAACGTTCAACAACAGATATTTCAGCACAATGAATGTTTTTGCGCTGAATATTAATCCCGCCGCGTAGGCGCTCATTCAGTAAAGATTTAAACTTAACACAGACTGTCAGGACGGAACTTTACGCGACCAGCTGAAGTTGGACGTGCACTGTGGGCAGACCCGATTAATCGATCATGAGAATCGTTGTCGATGATTTTCATTATCGATAATAATCGATTTTATCGATTAGTTGCTGCAGCCCTATTTTGAACCAACCTTTTGAACAGTTGTGTACACATATTTTACCAAATTGTCTCTCCCTATATATAATGTTTCAAAAATAAGTTGGCCAAGTTGCATAGTTTTTAAAAAAGTGATTCCCCTGAAAGTCATTGTACAAATCGCACACTGCTTCTACTGCCAGCATATTTTCTATTTAAACTATTAACAAAACAATTTTGCAATAAAGAAAATTAGGTTGCACTTTATTTTACATTATGTGTACTTACATGCACTTACAGTGTACTTACAGTGTACTTACCTAAGAAAGTACTGGTAATATAAGGCAACTACATGGGGTAGGGTTAGGTTTAAGGGTAGGTTCAGGGTTAGTACCTAGTTATTATCTAGTTATTGTAATTATTACAATAAATTCATAGTATGTACATGAGTAACAGGACTGTAAAATAAAGTGCTACCGAAAATTAAATGTTGTGGTGCTTGCAGTACACCTCTTGCTGTGACACTGCTAGGTAGTACTGTGTGCTTGCCAGATTGTTGCTATGCAGGCCCTACAGCATTTTTTAGCACATTGCTATGAGGTCGCTAGCGTGTTCTAGGTGTCTACAGACAGACACCTAGAGGGTGTCTGTCTGGTGTGGTTGCAATGCTGATATTCTGTGGCTGAATTTACGAAACAATATGAAGAATAAAATTCTTCTGAAATTATATATTTTCGATTAATTTTCTTTTTAAAGAATTTTTTTTGAATATTTTGTATTCCCAAAAATTTTTTCACTTAAAATTGTTATGACAAAAATAATTTGAATTCTTGAAAATGACCTTCTTAAAAATCAACAAAAATAACTTCTTAAAATTAAAATAGTCTCAGACTTGTCTTAAATCCCTAAAGGTTATTTCAGATTAATTCAGATTATTCAGATTAACACACCATTGATCAAAATGTAAACAATGACTGGGCATGTTTATGCAATTTTTGTTAAGTTTACAATTCAGTATCAACTCTACAAAACTAAGTCAAATAGGGAGTTTGTTGAATTTTATCTTTTCAACCTTATTTTTCCCGTAAGAGTGGGCACGGCTATTTGTAAATTCAATGTGTCTGGCTTCTGGTGTCAACAGCTTCCAGCTATTTTTAGCTGTACAAAACATCTTGTTTTGCTGCTTGATATTGCAAACTGGTGTTTCTTACAGTACCATTTTAATACATTATCTTAATTATGAACACAGTGGCTTGTAGTGCACACAGTACTCTTTACTGCACTTTTTTATTCTTCTTGTTATTTCACTATAGTGACTAATGAACCGGAAGTCTTGCACATTTACAGAAAACAGCTTCCGCGTTGAAAAATAAGGTGGATAAATAAACTATTCAAAATTCACAGTGCATTAAACGATGCGAGGCCAAGTGCTAAACACCCGTCAAGCAAGTTATGACGAAAATAGCTTGTTATGATTATTAAGGTAATATGCAGGCAGTGCAAAAAGACAGCCTTTGAAGTGATTTTCTTCAGTCTTCAGCCATTCAGTCAATCAGATAACTCTAAAGACTGTCATTTTCTTAAGAAAAAAAAATAGAATGTTCTTAAGAACAATATGTGAGAACTTGAATTTTTCAAGGATTGCACTTAAGAACATTCTTACATACAAATTATATATTTATCTTAAGAAATTTCTTAACTTCTGATTTTAGTGATTTTTTTCACCTGTTTTTAGGTAAAATTTAAAAAAAAAAAATGTAATATTATTTAGAAAAGTAGCATACTATAATTTAATACTCAGTTTGTTTAAAAAGTTTGAGTCAGCAGGATGCCTGTCTTAGTAAGCACCACTAAAATGTTAACAAACATGGTCTAAAGATGATTTGAAAGTGATAAGACATTTGTGACTTATGTTCCAGTCTAACTAGTATAACAACTACTAAGCAGTAGTCTACAAGAAGCAGACAAAACAGAGTTAAAAATGTTCATACTTCTTCCATTTGAATGATGCCAGTCCTCCTCTCTGCAGTAATAGTTGGCCCTCTTTGAGGTTGTCAGGAATTGGAAGCAAGGGTGAAGTTTGCATTTCAACAGAGTTCCCGTTCACAAGAGGGCTGTATATGTTACTGTAGATGACCTGATTTACCAGTTGCATAATCTGAAGGTGAGATAGTCATCAGAAACACATTTTGATCCATTATAATCAAATAAACATGCAAACTCATCATAATAATAATGATTTAGAAAGAGCAGCAGATTTGTTATGTATTTAAAGAAATATTTTTGCTAAAAATGTACTCATCCTCAGGCAATTCAAGATGTACATGAGTTAGTTTGTTCATCAGATCAGATTTGGAGAAATGTATCATTACATCACTTGCTCACCAATGGATCTTCTGCAGTGAATGGGTGCCTTCAGAATAAGAGACCAAACAGCTGATAAAAATAATCCACAAGTAATCCATATGACTACAGTCCATCAATTAACATTCTATGAAGTGAAAAGCTGCATGTTTGTAAGAAACAAATCCATCATTAAAGGGGTCATCGGATGCGACATGCACTTTTACAAGTTGTTTGAACTGAAATGTGTTGGCAGTGTGTGCACACAACCACCCTATAATGATAAAGATCCACCCAGTGTTTTTTTTTTTTTTATCCCATTAAATCATTTCCCCTTTCTCATATCAAGCCATTCTCAGATGCCTGTCTGTGTGACGTCACACAGACCCAGGCCCCTCCCACAATTGTTGATTGACACTGGTGTTTTATCTTAGACCCGCCCTGAGTGAGCTATCATCAGTCCGCCATTGTTTCACCGCTGGAGCAGATGTAGACAAGAATGGCTCCTAAGCGATTGAGGCGTTCTGTTGTTGGATGTAATAATGAACATAGCTGTCATCATTTACTCTTGACATCTGAACCGCTGAAGACGCAGTGGATTACGTTTGTTTTGAAGGGAATGCGCCCCGATCTACCTAAATGCGTTTATGTTCGCGTGAATCATTCGTGATCCAGCTTCACCTACAGAAGAAGTGAGTATAAGGTTATTTTATGAATCTTTGAAAATCGCCTTTCCTAATAACGTGCTAGTTAGCAAGTTCGGTGGCTAAAGTAGACAGTATCACGAGAACGGCTTGTCAGGGAGTGAGCAGAGCTCATTAGCATTTAAAAGAACATGCACTAAAACGGCTTGCTGAAAACAGAGCTGTTTCTGACAGGGTAAAAAGGGTGTTTTTTACACTACCATTGAGAAATTTTAACCAAAGCATTTTATAGACCAGGGGTGCCCAATCCTGCTCCTGGCGATTGACTGTCCTGCAAAGTTCAGCTCTAACGCTAATCAAACACACCTGAAGCAACTAATTAAGGTCTTCAGGATCGCTTGAAAATTAAAGGCAGGTGTGTTTGATTAGAGTTGGAGCTGAACTTTGCAGAACAGTCGATCGCCAGGAGCAGGACTGGGCACCCCGTTATAGACTTTTCATTAAGACCCCAAAGAATCACATCAACTTGTGGAAAATGGGCATCCGTTGACCCCTTTAATGAATTTTAAATTTAAACCACTGCTTTTGGCCAGTTGATAATCTATTATTTTGCTTTCTCCAGTGGAAAAGTCTAGAAAATTTACCAACATCTATGTTTAGAACTGTTTTGGACTGTTTTCAGATATGCTTGATCTGTGCGTATTTCTCTCCCGGTTTAGACAAGAACTTTTTCACTGGAAAAAGTCATATTATGAAAAAAGGACTTTTTGCTGGAAGCAATGGTTTGAAGTTGAGAAAAAAAAAGCCTTAATAAAGGATTTGTTTCTTACAAACATGCAGCTTTTCACTTCACACAATGTTAATTGATGGACTGGAATCATATGGATTACTTGTGGATTATTTTTATCAGCTGTTTGGACATTCATTCTGAAGGCACCCATTTACTGCAGAGGATCCATTGGTGAGCAAGTCCAAATCTAGTGAATAAACAAACTCATCTACATCTTGCATGGCCTGAGAGTGAGTAAATTAGCATTTTTGGGTGAACTATTCCTTTAATGATCTGGTACAGAATTGAAATTCAAATCCCGTAGTATGTGATGTTCTCACCTGCTGTTTGTCCTCTAAGGACGCAGCTTCCAGCTCATAGTCAGACCGATCTCTAAACGAAATTGAGAACCTGGTCCCTGGTGCATCATGGCAGTTTTTCACCTCAGAAAAAAAGAGCTGCCGTTTCACAATGCCTTTCTCAATGCTGCACAAAAGGCTTGTGCTGAAATCAATCTGAAGCAAAAAGTTGTGCATTTGTTATATGCGGTTTCTAGAGACCAGAGCTGTATAAGAGCAGTTCAGTGTGTAGATACACACCTGCAGCACCCGTTTCTGCCATATGTAGCGGTTGAACTTACGAACACTGAAGTTGTACTGTGACTGTTTTTTCTGCAACAGCGATATCAATGATAATGTTAAACAAAGAGTTCAAGAAATAACTAATAATACTTCCTCTTTGTAAAATGTCCCTTTACAAAACTTGACTAGAACTGATTACAATCACCATAGAGAGCTGCTCATGATAGGGCTTGTACCACGAAGACTGGTTGAACAACAAATCATTTCCTTAAACAGAACTGTGTCAGAACATTTCAAAGCTCTTAAGAAAAACGTGACTAATTCAGTCCAGCTGAGCTCTGAATGACTTACACACCCATTTTTCTGGCCCATTATATGATTTTTAAAAATTAAAACTCAATAGAAAGACATTTAAAATGCTGATGAGATCTTTAAATCTTCTTTAACATGAAAGTCAGGAGTTTTAAACATAGCCCATACTGCACCTCCAGCTCAAAGTTCCTCTGCTTTTGTAACGTGCCATTGTTAGCCCGAATCAGAACTTCTTCGATACTCATTTTGCCTGATTTCACCCAGTTCATGACATTCAGTTGCATGTCGTTGCTAAGCTGTAGAAACAATGAGAGTTTAAGTCAAGAGCTGTGATTATTCTTAAGACAAGCACACGCAGTCTCCATACAACATCGTTTGGTAACAATGAACTCGCTCACAACAAACAGTTGAAATGAGGAAGTTTACATTTTTTTTTTTTTTTTAATTTATTTATTTATTTATTTTCATGCTAGTTCACATCAGAATGATTTGTGGACACCAGTTTATATGACACATGGTTGCGCTTCTTGTAAATTTAAAAAAATTAAAAATTAAAAATAATAAAAATAAAATGACACATTATAGAGACAGACAATGTTTTTTCTTTTGTTTAATGTCATCGGCTGTCAATCAGTGAGGCAGATTAAATGCACTAATTTGTTCACGAAAGCGAGAACACAGCTTATTTGTAACAAATTCACAACATTACATTCATTTACAGCCCTGTCAAATGTTTTTGACATTTGATACCCATTTTGTGTATTTAAATAAACTATTTCAACAAAGTTGTAGTTAAACAGATTTTGTTTACTGAATACTTGCTAAATAAACTTATTATTGAGGGAAAAAAAGTCAAGAAAAGGTCCTTACCTGAGGAACATACACTGTCTTTCTGTTATCCATGCTTCTTCATTGGACTTCAGGAGATCAAAACATCAGATCACCCATCAAGTGTTGTTAAATAGTACACTGGCTGAGCTTTGCAGACATCTGAAAAGGGATGTGAGTTTATGTGAGAGAGAACTAGGTATGCTCGTATTGCATGCAGATTTATTACTAGGTAACTTCCTTAAATGCGGCTTACCTGAAAGAAAAAACAGAAAAAGATGAAGTCATACACCTCCACCCTTTATCTGACTTCTCATCTTTCTGTGGGACACGCAATGTCCGTCCCAGAGTCATTCTCTGCTGTTGTCTTGTCTCCATATATAGCTGGTTGTAGGCTCCTCTCAAATTTGACGAGTAAATATTTCCGAATATGTCTCAAATTTGTAACACAGTTCAACCGTTAGATGGCGTACAGCCGACACAAACTAACGCTAATCACTACGGCGCTGCAGTCAAACTAGATTTATATTGTGATTATTAAAGTGGCATGTTACTTCCAACAAATTCAAATCAGTTACTGCATTTAAACAATCACTGAAGCAAGAATTTCAGCTTAAATATAGGCTACTGTAATGTTTATAGCTAATCTTGGTAGCATGGAAGCCCTGTAATGTAAAAGAAAAAAAATACTTAAATAAAAAAAAAAATACTACACTTTTTTTTTTTTTTTTTTTTGTTAAATCAAGGTGAAGTCAAGGATAGTGTCTCATAGATCCTTCCTGAGCCTAAATCCTTATATTTCTCTCTCTGTCTCACTCTGAATTTTTTTTCCCTTCGGAGGGGAAAAAAAACACAAAAAAAAACTCATTTCTCTTTTAACACAAAATTCAATCAGAATTATGAAATCAGCTATTAAACTTCAGGGCCCGTATTCTTAAAGATTCTAAGAATCCTTTTAGAGAGCTCCTAATTTAGCTTAAAAATGTCTAACTAGGAGTCTTAGCTTAAAAGTGATTCAGGACCAATCTGAGAGCAGCTCTGAGCGAGGAAAAGACGAGGCCAGCGTCCCAATGTGCACACTACCCATCCTAAAGTCTATGTGATAGTAGTAATTATCAGTGCTGTTTAGGGCAGATAGGGTGGATTGTATGCACATTAGTGAGGAGGCGGGGCTGACCCCGTTGCTAGCTGTGACACAGTCTTTTGAAGACTGTGATTGGTTGGTTATCCAAGAAGGAAATAAAAGAGCGCTTTTAAGAGTAGGGTTTATCATAAACCTTCACTTTGAAATTACAGGCCTAATTTTTCCTGTTTTACTGTACTCTCTCTCTCTCTCTCACACACACACACACTATATATGTATATATATTCTTTATTTTTTTTTATTTACCATGCTGTCATACTTAACGTATTTTATAGGAAATGAACAGCGACACAATAAGATTCTGAAAGTGCTGTAACAGACCCAAATCATCACTGCTGCATAGTTGCATTTTTTCCAGCTGCCAAATATGTTAATGTAGTGATTTACTTTCATTTCTGGCGCTATGGCATTTCTGCGCTGTGTCGGAGATGTTATCGTGTCTGTAATAAGATCGGTCACAAACATGATCCCTGCACGATCTAATGTGAAGCGTCTTATTACCTCACTGTCATGCATTGTGTGCAACACAGGTCTTCTCCCTCTTCATGTTTCGTCCGTTTTCTCCACTGCTAAAGAAACTCTTAAGCCTCTTAAAAGTCCTCGTTTGTACTCCTAATAATTTTGGACCTTAAGACCTCTTTTAAGGGCTAAGATGATTTCTGAATTACTTTTTTCTTTACTAGGATCTTTTCTTTACTTTTAAGAGGAAACACCCACATTTCTAAGAATTTTCTTATAATTGTTACTAGGAGCAACTCTTAGCACTAAAATTTTTCATGAATACGGGCCCAGATATTTAAAATAATTAAAAAAAAAAAAAAAAAAAAAAAACGTGTAAGCCTAATAATGCAAATAAAACATGTAAACAGACACAGGCTTGACTTTGATGATTTTATCAGCGGGCTGAAGATCTGCAGCGCCTCCTACTGTTAGACAGAGAAGAGACTCAGAACTACATTTATTGAGGATGAATCTCACTTTCGTTTCTGTACAAAGGGACAGTCCTGGGTGACACCGTCCGGAGCGAAGAACACTAACTGTTAGTTGTTATATCCTCTGTGAGTATTTTCTCTTTTTTTTATTTATTTATTTTTTGTGATTTTACCGACGGTTTCCTAAATTCGATAATCATTTTTTTTTTTTTACCAGCATATAAACGTCTTAAAAAGTTATTTTTTTTAATTAAATTGTTATATCATGAAAATTATACAAAATCAGTACTCGCATATCTTACCTCGACAAACCAACAGATTCTCCTCAGAATAACCGTTGAAATTTAAAAAACTGAGATTCCCGCTTCAGATCGTGACGGTTGTCTAGACAATTTTGTAGTTGTGCATCAGAGATATAGCTTAACTCGATATTTACCACTGTAATAGAAAGGAACAAAATAAAACGACATATTATAAATGAAATAAAACAACAGAAGTTTCTTTCACTATGATTTTACATACTCTGTATAGGCTATGTTACAGTGAATATTCCTGAAAGTAGTAAAAGACTTTAGTGAAGGTGAAACTTAACAGAAGATAAGCCTCTTTAAGCAGATATTCATTCAAACACTCTGAAACTAGTGATCGCAAATGTAAGTGCCGATTCAAATTCTGAAATATCAGAATATTTAAAATATGCAATTTATTCGACTGTAAAGCGAATTTCGAGATGTGTTGTCGAATGATTGAATGAAAACAGTCCAATAAAAAAAAAAAAAAAGTAAAATTACAGTAAATTATAACTGTTTATTTTGTGGCTAGAAATATGTTGTGGCCAACTGTTTTATAAATAACAATTTTACCGTTTTGCTGTGTTATCTTTCATTATGAAAATTTTGTTGCAAAGACCTATACAGTTTCTGAATTAAAGTTTTCTTATACAGGACAGAGACGACAATCAAGTACTTTGACATAAATTGCTGTTTCTAGGCACTGTAATATTTCATTTTCAAAACTAAAATGTATTTTTGTTTTGTTACCTTATTACCTATGACATGAAATTTAACACAAGCCCAGATGACCATGATTTGACTTTTGTATTTATGTTAACACACCGGTTAGACCAGTTTACTATAATGAACAACAAGGCGTGTTGTAAGTAACCATAGAAATGTTGCCATATCTGACATGGTATATTGTTACAAAACTGTACATGCCCATATAGCCAGCCAAAGCCCTGGCCACATCAGTAAACAGTATTTAAAAAATTATTAGTGCTCCTTGTTAGTATTATCCACACTGTTCAATTCAGCATTGTAGAGGGTATATTGTTTGCCTTTTCAGCCATGGCTTCCTCCAGTGGGGCACTAAATGAGGAGCTCCAGTGCTCCATCTGTCTGGATGTGTTCAATGATCCAGTCACCACTCCATGTGGACACAACTTCTGCAGAACCTGCTGAACAAATGCTGGAAAACCAATCCAGGCTGTTTCTGCCCAATCTGTAATGAAAAATTCAGCAAAAGACCTCATCTCAAGATTAATACAACACTCAGAGAGGTTGTGCAACACTTTAAGGAGAAGCTTGAGCTAGGAAGATCTGAGGTGTTCTGTGACATCTGTGATGAAAGAAAGCAGAAAGCCGTCAAGTCCTGCTTGATGTGTCAAAGCTCTTACTGTGAAACTCACCTGAAGCCCTCATCACAGAGTCCCACGTCTAAAGAAACACACACTGATCAATGCTGTGGAAATCTGGAGCATTATATATGCCAGAAACACCAGAGACCATTGGAGTTGTTCTGCAGAGATGACCAGACGTGTGTGTGTCTGTCCTGCACTGAAGGAGACCACAGGAATCACAGCACTGTTCCTATAGAGGAGGAGGACTCAAGAGAAGAAGGCAAGAAATACAAACACTATAAAAGATCCCATGAAATGCAATGTGTGTTGACAGGTTGAAGATCTCACCCGTCTTTCATTCCATCTGCTAGAAGTTGATTTTGTCAGGTTTTTTTTCAAATACAAGTTACCCTTCAAACTGTCAGACATGGACTAAAAGATTCAAAGACACAATTTTGAATTCCTGGGGCATTGAATTTTTTATTTTTTTTTAATTGATAATCAAATAAGATTTTCTGTCAGAAAATGTAAAGCAAGTTTGACAGATAAATGCATCTGTTTTTTTCTCTGTATGTAGAATCAGATCGTTAAGACACAGACAGATTTGCAGCAGATGATCCAGGACAGAATGAAGAAGATTCAAGAGATCCAGCACTCAGTAGAGCTGAGAAAGGTGAGTAGAAGATCAAATAATGTAAAATTAATAATGCACTCTAACATTTCAATCTGCTTATTAACAGTTTTTGAATGAACCCATATTTAATGAACCCAAAAATGAAAATTCTGTCATTTAATTACTCACCCTCATGTTGTTCCAAACTCATAAGACCTCCGTTCGTCTTCGGAACACAAATTAAGATATTTTTAATGGAATCTGAGAGCTCTCAGACCCTCCATAAACAGCAAGGGTGCTTACAAGATCAAGGCCCAGAAACATAGCAAGGAGATCAGTAAAATAATCCATGTGACATCAGGGGCTCAACCGTAATTTTACAAAGCTACGAGAATACTTTTTGTGCGCAAAAGAAAAAAAAAAAAAAAAAACTATTCAAATTCGTCTCCTCCGCGTCACCCTAGCACCATTTTGGAGAATATCCACTAAACGCAAACAGCGTATGCTCTTCTGTGTCAGCTGCGCCACACGTGGATATTCCATCAAAAATATCTTAATTTGTGTTCCGAAGATGAACGGAAGTCTTACAGGTTTGGAACAACCTGAGGGTGAGTAATTAATGACAGAATTTTCATTTTTGGGTGAACTAAACCTTCAAATACTTAATAGATGAATCTTATAATTGATCTCACAGAAAGAGAAATCAACCTGTGTTGAGCTCTTCACTGATCTAAGCCGCTCCTTTGAGAGATGTCAGTCTGAGCTGCTGGAGAAAATGGAGAAGCAGCAGAAATCAACAGAGAAACAGGCCAAAGATCTCATTAAAGAGCTGCAGCAGGAAATCTCTGAGCTAAAGAGACGACACACTGAGCTGGAACAGTTCTCACAGACTGAGGATGATCTCCATCTCCTACAGGTCTGTGAACATCTCTCATTAATGATAAACCATAAAACACTTTTCATGCTGATAAATTTCTTCTATCTCCTGTTGTAGATTTACTCATCCATTTGCACTTCTATACGAACTAAAAACTGGACGGAGATCAGTACTGACTTTAATATGAATGTGTGCACTCTCAATAAAGCTCTAATTCAGCTGAAGGAATTAGAAACTGTACATAAAAAACTTGGTCAAACTGGTAAGTCAATATTAAATCCCGTGTATAAACTACTTTTGTTCACGGGTTAAATGCAGCTCTATTCATGGCATGTGACATGCTTTTCAGAGGAAATAAATGCGGAGACATTGATTAGTTTGTAAAGTTAAAGTTTAGAGTAGAATTTAAAGTACTGTAAATACACTTACACATGGAAGTCACTGAATAAACATTTAAAAACACAACTATCATACTTTCAATTTCAAATAAGAGTAAAAGTATTTGAATATAACCATAGCACCTTTTTATTGTAAATTGTTTTATCATAAAACTGGTGATACAATTGCCCATTTATGGTGTAAATAAACCATGCTGATTTTCCACCAACAGTGACATAAATTGACCAGGTGCAAGTCTTGATTTTTTTTTTCTTCATTTTAACAAACTGAGGGACAAGTCAGAATTATTGTCTGAGGTCAATGGATTCAGCTATATGTAATAGTTGTTGCTCAGAGTCTCATTGTCATTTGTGTCCACAGTGTTGAAGATGATGCAGCAGTATGCAGGTATAGTCTGTGAGCTGCACATCTGATATACACTTACTTTGCATTTATAAACTAATTTTTCTGAATGCTTGTTCATATTCTCTGATCTCTCTCTTAGTGGATGTGACTCTAGATCCCGATACAGCTTATCCTGGACTCATCTTGTCTAAGGATGGAAAACAAGTCCGTCATGGAAACATTAAGCAGAACATTCCTAACTATCCAAAGAGATTTGATTCATGTTTAGATGTTCTGGGAAAAGAGGGTTTCTCTTCAGGGAAATTTTATTTTGAGGTGCAGGTGAAGGGCAAGGCCGAGTGGGATTTAGGAGTGGCCAGAGAATCCATAAATAGGAAGGGGAAGGTCAGACTGAGTCCTGAGGATGGATGCTGGGCTTTGGTTCTGAGGAATGAGAATCAATATAAAGCTTGTGAAAATCCCTGTGTCTCTTTGTCTCAGACAGAGATGCTTGAGAAGGTTGGTGTGTTTGTGGATTATGAGGAGGGTCTGGTCTCTTTTTATGACGTGGAGTCCAGCTCTCATATCTACTCTTTCACTGGTCTATCTTTCACTGACAAACTCTATCCATTCCTCAGCCCATGTTATAATGATGAAGGTAAAAACTCAAACCCACTGATCATTTCACCTGTAATTTCAAATAAATGAATATACATAGCCTACCAAACATGAAGCACTGGATCTGAAATATTAAATATGCAAATGTTGTTATTTAAAGAACAAAAAGACAAAAATAAATCTGCACGCCAAGTCAAAAAATGTGCTTGCTAAATTCAAAGTAACAAGTCTTTGAATCTAAGATCCATGATCAAGATTATAAAACATTTCTAGCCAATCACATTAGATTTAAAACCCATGTGACTAATCTGGACTCATGTCATGTCAACGTCATGAAATGTAAAAATGATTTGTGCTGCTTGCTACATGTCCCAAATAAAGACTAGTGGATCATTGACGTACAGTGATGATGAGGTCTGGTGTACGCTGTCTGAGGTTGAACTGTGTGGCCAGAATCTGTTTGCTCTGATTGGGAGCACCTTGGTCCACCAGATGGTTCATGTACTCCTTATACTGCAGAGTCCAACGAATAGACTTAGCTGAAAGGAGACAAGCGAATATGCCATTAATGACAACGAAAAAAAAAACAATTATAATAAATAATTGTCAATCATTTTGCATAGCAGTGCCTGTTCTGATTTAAAGCAACAGCTTTGTTTGGAAGAAATTAAAACTAAACTAACTTTTCAATACATAGCATTTTTCCATGTCAAAAAAACAAAACTGTTTTCTCTTTTTAAATTCTGCAATATGAATATTTGTTCACCCTCACACTTACTTTCAGTCATCCATCATTGCCATCATTTTCATTGCACATTTACAATGAAACAATGTAAACATCTACATTTTAGGCCACTGACTTTTTGCAATTTCATAAATGAATGGAAATTCAACCAATTCCTCAAACATTAGGTGCAATAGCGTGATTGTGCTTTTTTTCCTTTATAAAAAAAATTAATTTATGGAAACTAGATGCAACATAAGCTAATGAAGATCCATGAATCCCTGGCCTCATCACCAAGTGATTTTTGACAAATGCAGTGACCAATTCAGACATTTTGGGACATAATAACATAAGTCTCTGGTGGGACTGTTTAATAATCAAACTCCACACTCTTGCGGTTTGAGGTCGAGAGGAATCTGGTACTTTTTCAAGGTGGCTTTTAGCACCCCAGTGTAGTACATCACCTCATACAACAGACTAGCCGTGCGCTGCTTTGACCTTTTGTTCTTCAAGACGGTGGAGAGTTACAAGGTCCATGATGATCTCAACGTTCACAACGTTGACGGTGGGGGACAGATACAATGTCTGCAATTTTAGGACAGTTCTAAATGCAGTTTAAAACCCTGACTTGTGTGAATTTTGTCATTTTATATCTATAAACATTAAATAAGCATCATATTAAATACACAAAATACATACAATTAAATAGTCTACAGTACATGGCCCTGCAGAACTGTTATGATTAAACATAAAAAAATATATATATTATTATGGCTGCAATTACAAATAAAAACCGATTATTAAATTAGACAACAATGATTTCATTAATGATTGGTTGGGTCTGTGTGTTGTGCAGAAAGAGTTTTTGTTGAGCTCACTTTACAGTAAGAAAAACATTGCTTTTGAGTATAATGCATAGCATATATGTAGAGCAAGTGACTTTAAAAGCAACTCTGAATCCATCTTTCTTGTATCAGATACTGACAAGTTCTAAACCCAAAATCATGTTTTACTGATCACAGCTTGACTTTTCTCCAGAGTGAATTCATAGATGATGATCTTTGACGCTCTCTGCCCGTGTGAAACTCTTTCCACACTCGTGGCAGGTGTACGGTTTCTCTCCAGTGTGAACTTTTTGGTGATCCTTAAGGTACTGTTTACCAATGAAACTCTTCTTACACTGAGGGCACGTGAACGGCTTCTCTCCAGTGTGAGTTCTCATGTGAATATTAAGTCTTCCTTGGTGTGTGAAACTCTTTCCACAATCATGGCACATATAAGGCTTCTCTCCGGTGTGAGATCTCATGTGTGTCAAGGTGTCTTCTTTGTGAGAAAACCCTCCCGCACTCAGTGCATGTGTACGGTTCTCTCCAGTATGAATTTTCAGGTGATTCTTAAGATATAGTTTAATACCGAAACTCTTTCCACATTGAGGGTACAGGAAAGGCTTCTCTCCAGTATGGACTCTCATGTGCACGTTAAGGCTTCCTTGAAGTGTGAAACTCTTTCCACACTCGTGGCAGGCAAAAGGTTTCTCTCCGGTGTGAACATTCATATGCATTTCAAGCTGTTCTCTTTGTGAAAAACTCCTCCCACACTTAGGGCATTTGTACAGTTTTTGACCTTCCTGCGCTAAACTTGTTCCACATTCATGGCCTGTGAAAGACATTTCTTCACTTAAAACATTATGAGGTTTCTGATGCTGATGCATCTCCTCCACTTCAATCAGAATTTCACTTTCCTCTTTTAAGTCTAAAAATAAAAACAGTACAGAGTAAAAAGTCAATTATATTGTGACAAATGTAAAGCAAAAAAGAAATGGAAGAGAACTACTTTTTTTGCTTTTTGTAGAAAAGAGACCTTAAGTATCTACTTTACACGCTTAAAGTAAATTCTGTCATGTTTATACAATTTGTTAATTCGTCTCCTCCACGTTACCCTATAGCACCATTTTGGAGAGTATCACATATGTAAACAACATATGCTGTTCTGTGTCAGCAGCACCGTACGCGGATACGCTGTTTACGTTGTTCACACTTTGATCAGAATGTAAACAACGTATCCATGTACATATGTTTTATATGTTGTTTACGTATGTGATACTCTCCAAAACGGTGCTATAGGGTGACGTGGAGGAGACGAACTGTTGAATAAAGTCTTTTTTTTTCTTTGTGTAAACAAAGTTTTCTCGTAGCTTCGTAAAATTATGGTTGAACCACTGGTGTGTTGAAAAACATACTTCTCTTGGATTTAACTGTAGCATAAGCTACATTCATACATTTATATTTGTATTTATAGCCTTCAATTTGCACATTGTTGAAGGACATTAGACAGGAGGAGAAATAAAGTTTTCCCCCAAAATACAAGCAAGAACTAAATGGAATATAATCAAACTAGCATTAATTACAGCCCTTAAACAAAAGATGACTTTGAAACCATCTTTCTTGTAACAGGTATTGACAAGGCAGACAAATATAATAAAAATGTACAGAATTGAAAAGAAGGAAATTACCTGATGGAATAAAAACATCATCGTCATCATCATCGCTCTGGTCTTCATCAGCTGTGGTTTCTCTTTTCATCTCCGTTAGGTTCCTGCAGTCCTCCAGCTTCACTGAACACATCTTAAGTGGTGTTTGCTCTTCTTCAGCGTTACAGTCTGAACCCAGAGACTCTGTGGAGGTTTGATTGGTGGATTCATGACTGTCACACACACTCTCTTGAGCGTCAGTGTAACAAAGTAAACTGAGGCTGATCTCTGAGTCCTGTGTGTTTCTGGATCTCTGTTCAGAGAGCTGATCTCTGATGCTCCAGACTGAATCTGTTCCATCAGTCACACACACTGAAACCTTTTCCATCTCCTAAGAAACAAAGAATCACAGTGGCAATAAATATATATATAATGAATGCCGCTCCTATTAAACTAAAAATACTATTTTAAAGAATAGAAACTGCTGGCAGACTGGATGTACAAAAAGCAAGAAACATTTTTTTGTTGTTGTTGGAGCCATGTTCGGTCATTATGTCTGACAGGAATGCTTGAAGCTAGGCCTTATTTTCTTAGAAAATACTGATACATGTAAAGCATTGCGGTCTCAGTCTAATCTGTGCATGTGCCAATGTTTAATCTTAAGGACATGTATGTTCATTTTTATTTATTGAACAAATTTGGTACTGGTTTACACTGGGTATAAACAGATCTTGAAGCAAAAACAGCTGAAAACGGTTTGAAACGTTAGAATGGAATCAATGGATCAATTTAAAGAGTTCAGCAGAAAGAAAGGAAAAACTGAAAAGACCAGCACGCACAGTCATTCAGGATTAAGTGAATCTTTATTCTCATGTAAATTACAAACCTCTCTGCTCAGTTTTTTGTCTCTCCATCATCTTTACTTTCAGTGACGCCTCTCTTTTCTTCAGCTGACAGATTTACGTAATGAAACCATCAATATCCAGCATGGACAGATATATTATATCTTTCATTCACCACGTTTCCATTTTAAACATACTATACTCAAAATTCTGCTGGTTTGAACTGTAAAAAATGTCAGCTGCTACTGCTTCGTTTCGTTTACAGGAGAGCTTAAACTACAAAATCGGACATTACTGCCATCTGTTGTGAGTATGGTCCACAATCACAGCACCCTTCATTTCTGGAATAACTCTCGAAGCACTGCAGTATGGAAGAATATTCAGGAGTTTTTTCAAAAGCAATTGCAAATTGTATTTTCAATCGCGTTTTCCACATGTGGGCGCATACATTGTGACATAATCCAAATGCAATTGCAAATCTTGCATTACTGTTTGCATTTTCGCTTTCGTGAACGCACAGTGACTGCCACATTTCAAATGAAAAAGCAAAGTTCATTTGCAACTGTATTTCCCATGTCTTATGAGTTATGAGCCTGTCATATTTAAATAGCGATATTAATTACCACATTTGCTTTTTCACTCTCTCATGTAACCTGCCAAAACTCAAATGAAATCGCAATTCCTTTTGCATTTGAATTTCCGATGTCTACACGGAAAGCTGTCAATCAATGTGAGGGGCGGGACTATACTAGGGAGCGTGTTTGTATTGGGAGGTGACATCACTCACAGACGACCGTGCTGAATGCTTTGATCAATGGAGGTAATCGGTAAAGGCGCTGCTAAAGGCAACTGTCAATCATTTCATGCCTGTGTGAACGAACAGACAACCTTCTTGGCACAATACATAATTCTGTCTTTTTTACCCCAAATGCAGTGATTATCCCCTGCTAACAGCGGGAGCAACAACGGTATGCACAATAGGTCAATATTCACTATTACCCAAATGCTTTTCACCTGTCTCAACATCTCTCACTGTTTCTCTCACTCCGATTGATGCGAATGAGTAAACAGACAGTGCAATTCTACACTTATGGTTTCCTACAATGTAGAAAATACAAAAGATTAGGCTACAACTCTGTATAACATCACTGAACTAAATAATACGCATATGCAAATCAATTTTCTTATTAATATACATTTATTAACAATAAAGATTAAAAATAAAGATGCACATTACAAATACATCATTGTAAATGAGAAACTGATGAGTCGTGCAGCAGTAATAACGTAACAAAAACATACAATTTCAAGCAAAATGATCACATTTATTCAAGCATTTAACATTTATGTTTAATTAAATGTCAGTAATGAACTGCATAAATTATAGTGATCACGAAGAAGGTCCTCTGTCCCAAACGCTTACAGTATAGAGGATATACAGTATACAACTCCCTATCAGTAGTTCTATACTGCACCTGCTGGCGCAGTTGTGTAACTTAAAGAACAACTTCTGTTATGTTGAGTTCGTGAGAAAAATAAGTCGAGATCACAAGAAAACAATTTTTGTTAACAAGAAGGAAACAAGAAGGAAAAAAATATGCATGGCCACTTAGAACTTCCGTAGTAATATAGCACATCACCTGCCTCAAGATCTTTCTGTTTGCACTCCGATTGAGGCACATAAACAAACAGAGAGTGCAAATCTGCACGTATTTACCTATTTGCCACCTATATCTTATTCCTATCTTATAACAGAGCACCTGCCTCAAGATCTCTCAGTCTGTTTACACTCCAATTGATGCATGTGACAAAACAGAAAATGCTGCTACTCCTGCTCTGCCTGCCCTAGATAAGTCTTCACTTTACACCAATGATCTAGGCACAGCTGTCACAGAACATGCCACAGCCAAAGTGAATTAATATTAATAATCATGTGCATTAATCGCAGTGTCGGGTAGCTGTACACAGTGAGAGATCTTGAGATGCTTTGGTGCCACTGCCCACGGGACGCGTGCTCCATAACTGAACCTAACCCTAACCCTAACCCTTAAAGTATGAAATAATATAAAATATATAAGGTGGAAAATGGGTAAATAAATATAGATTGGCACTGTTTTTTTTTTTTTTTTTTTCAAACAGTAAAAAAATGTTGAGGCAGGTGTGACGCGCTCTTTTACAGATTAAAAGAAAGGAATAAAATGTACTGTAATAAGTGTAGAATTGCACTGTCTGTTTACTCATTTGCATCAATCGGAGTGAGAGAAACAGTGAGAGATGTTGAGACAGGTGAAAAGCGTTTCGTTAATAGTGAATATTGACCTATTGTGAGTACCGTTGTTGCTCCCGCTGTTAGCAGGGGATAATCGCTGCATTTGGGGTAAAAAAAGACAGAATTATGTATTGTGCCAAGAAGGTTGTCTGTTCGTTCACACAGGTACGAACTGATTGACAGCTGCCTTTAGCAGAGCCTTTACTGATTACCTCCATTGATCAAAGCATTCAGCACAGTCGTCTGTGAGTGACGTCACCTCCCAATACAAACACGCTCCCTAGTATAGTCCCGCCCCTCACATTGATTGACAGCTTTCCGTGTAGACATCGGAAATTCAAATGCAAAAGGAATTGCGTTTCCATTTGAGTTTTGGCAGGTTACATGCACGACGCAGAGATAGTGAAAAAGCAAATATGGTAATTAATATCGCTATTTAAATATGACAGACTCATAACTCCTAAGACATGGGAAATACAGTTGCAACTGGACTTTGCTTTTTCATTTGAAATGTGGCAGTCACTGTGCGTTCGCGAAAGCGAAAATGCAAATGGTAATGCAAGATTTGCAATTGCATTTTGATTATGTCACAATTTATGTGCCCACATGTGGAAAACGCAATTGAAAATACAATTTGCAATTGCTTTTGAAAAAAGTTCTGAATATTCTTCCATACTACTGAGCTGGAAAACCTTTGTGAATCATTTGTTTCGAGCCAGAGGTTCGAAGCGCGTTTCAGTTTGCCAAAGTCACATGATTCAATTCAGCGAGTTGTGTCTTTTACTTGATCTCGGATTAGTTTTATAAATTTGTGTACATATTTAATGAAACAAATAAAGTGTTGTCTGTGATTGGCCCGTTTACACAAGCTCTACATAAAGTAAACAAAACGCTGTAAATTACCCCTCACTGATTCTTGAGACATGGGACAAAACATGTCCAGCAATTGTAACTGCTATTAGGTATACAAATAAAAATATTTTTTAATTGTAAATGTTATGGGGGATTAATAATAGAATGTATTTAATACAAGTATCCCCTTCAATTTAATTTTATCATTATTATGTGAAATCTATGACACGTATTGTGTGACTGCATCTAAAACAGTGTGTCCACAGAGAAGGGTTCAATAATTCATATGCTATAAAATAGATAAAACAATTTTTTTTTTTAATGATGAAAAAGACCGTTTTATCAAAAGCAACACTTAATATCTCATATCAAAGCAAGGATGTTTTTCAGTGACACATGCATGTTTCATAAGGTTTCAAAGTTGTGTCCCCACTTTTTGTTAACACCGTCAGACATTCATTAAAATGTAATAAAATCAGGGAGCAGCTGTCACTCTAAACGAACCCCTTGCCACAATCCTCCTCTGCAGAGTACATCAGTGTCAGACAGACTCTGGCCAGTTGTATAGTTTTAGAATATTTTAAATCCTAATGTTAATATTTCCTGTGTCACAACCATGATATGTCAACACCATCTTCCAGTTTCTGAGGAAATTATTTGAAATATTTAGCAGGTTCCATTAGCATCTAGCATCAACAGAAAAAAACAAAAACAAAATGGCTACTATATGAACATTTGTTTTTTGAAAGGAATGCCAAATTTGTCAACACCGTAAGATTTTGTGTTCCAATGATATATCAAAATACTCAAATGTGACTCTTGAATAAAAGCTTTATAAACAATAACATACTCACTGTTTGTTGTATTTGTTTTAATACACTAATTGATTGATTCAATGTATTTGATAGTTAAAATGACTAAATTCAGGTTTTTGTCACCACCGTCAGATCTCTCACCTCCATCAGTTGAATATTTTGATAATATTTCATTATAATATTATATATTTGTTGTGGAATTGTTGAACATGTGAAAATGCAATCTGTCTGCTAACATGAGAATGTGTTTTGAAATGTTAAAAATAAAAGCTGAAATTATATTACACAGTCCAAGTTAAAAAGCACATTTTGATAAAAAAGAAAAAAAAAAGGAAGAAAAGTTGGGAGGTTGTATCAAAGCATAGCTCAGTAGCTTAGTACATATAAGATACATAAATGTAGTTTCATTTGTCTGAGTACAAGGTGTTATTTTTTCAATTTTGCACCCTGTTTTGTCCCACTTCTCAAGAATCAGTGCCCTGCAAATTAATAAAAGACCACATATACTTCATATGAAATGTTGGTGATTTGTTAATTGAATTTAATACACGTTCAGTTAAACGCAATTTTGACCAAGCAGCAGGTGACATTCAGCGTGTGGCATTTCAAGGGCTTCCAAACAGTGAAACCCACCCTCCTTAGTTACTGTTGCTATGTCCGACAAGCCATGCCGCTCTCACATTACACATCATGTTTTCGCACAGTAAAAAATAAATCGCGGAGCAAAGAGGAAACTGACAACATGCCAACAGACAAGACAGAGCAGGTCACTTCTGGTATGAAAACAAGGTCTCAGCTTTCAAATTTTTGTCAATTTTTAAGAAATTCAAACAATAAATACCATTTTGAGGCTCTTTAATGTGTCATGACAGATCACTATTGCCCCAGTTAAAGCGGCACACGTGAACCGATCGTCTTTTCATATTTACTTAAATCATGAAATGAACATGAATGAACTTCAGAACGTATTTTATTTCAACTGTAGAAAAACGTCAATACACAATATTTTTCAAGTTTAAGTCCACCAAAGTTAATCTACTCTCCTGTTTGGTTTGTTTGTCGGGCAAGATGGCGGATTCAGTATTATGATTGGTCAGATGGCCTGTCAATCATGCTCTGCGAACAGTCAATTGGTTCAATTGATTCAAAGCTTCAAAAAAGGTTTGTTTCTCTTATCACTACTCTGGAAGTATCTGGTCCCAGGCTTCGTGTTCAGCTTTTCCAGTCTCCACACTAAGCTCCACAGCGTCCAGAGCTAAGAGTCAGTCAGTCAGAGTCAGAGTTTATTGTCATTTCGTTTATACATCCTGTACACAGCGAAACGAAACAGCGTTCTTCTAGGATCATAGTGCTGCATAAGACAGCTAATGACAAAGACAACAAAAACAAGCTATACATGGTTTAAATTATATTAAATAGGTTTTGTGCTCATCTGCTTCTCTGCTCTTTTTACATAGACGATCACTCTATATAGGCTATCATACAACTTAAATATAAACTTCTATCTACTACTTAATATATAGTATCATTTATTACTAAATATTGCAATATCTTATTTGTAAACATCATACTGTTTTTCACTTATTTCAGTTAATGTCATGAAATTAGCGAGCTAAGCCAGTAGTAGCAGTACTGACAGTTGTATAAACATGGCTGAACGCACAAAAAAAATGGAGGAACAGACAAACCCATTCAATTGAATGAGTCATTTATGAAGGAAAAGCTCTGATTGATTCAAACTCAAACTCACTAGCAAAAAAACAGGTCAAAAGAGCTATTCATTTTCGCTTCAACATCGCTTGTAATGATTTTTAAAAGCTCGTATGGGTGAAATGGAGCTTTTAGAATTAGTCAAATTGAAGATTCGTCAAGATTCGTGAAATGCACTTACGAAGTTCTGATCTGAAATCGGGATTTTCGGAGTGGGTTCGCGAATTATTTGAATCAGATCAGAACTTCGGAGCGCGTACCGCAAATCATTTGATTTGCAGCGGAACTTCTGAGATTCTGGAATCATTATTTAGATCAGCAGTGCGTTCCAAATAGGATATATCACACTCTGAAGGGCACTTAGGAGTGAAAACAATCATGGCCGCATTATTGAAGGGCAGTTCCTAACTGAAGTGCTCAGAACCACTTCAAAGGGCCCTTCGGAATGAAGGATTTCGAAGGGTATAACTGAAGGACACTTCAGGCCCCCATGATCTTTTGCACAGGGAAGTTGTTTGGCTTCACAGAAAAATGTGCGAAAGCGCCTCGTTGATCATCTCGTTAAGAAGACGTAGAAGTGTGTTCCAAATAAAAACCTTTTTTTTTTTTTTTTTACCCCTGCATCCTTCATCCCTTCGAAGCTCTCCAGAAGGTAAACCCTTTGAAGGGATTAGGGCATAGTGATGAACCCCTCTGAATGGAATGCAGTGCAGGGCTTTGGAGTGCGTATCGCGAATCATTTGATTAGATCAGAACTTTGGAGCAGGTTTGCGAATCTTATGATTCAGAATGGAACTTCGGCACACGTATCGCGAATCATGATTCAGATTGGAACTTCGAGCATGTACCGCAAATCATTTGATTAGATCGGAACTTTTGAGCGAGTTCGCAAATCATTTAATTTAGATCGGAACTTTGGAGTGGGTTTGTGAATCTTTTGATTCAGATCGGGACTTTGGAGCGTCCCAGCAGGCACCAGATGTCTATGTAACGTCAGGTTGACGTTGGACATGACGTCGGACAGACGTTGCATTTTGGTTGAAAATGAAAATCGGGTTGACGTCAATATTTGACGTCAATTTGACGTTGATTTAACGTTGGATTTTGGTTGCACAACCTAAAAACAACAAAATCTCAACGTCAGCTGACGTCGGTATTGGACATCAATTTAACATTGACATTAGACATTGAATATACGTTGAAGTTTGGTCACCCGACGTCAAATTTAACCAAATATCAACGTCTTATGACATTGTGTGCCTGTTTTGTGCCTGCTGGGGTGTAACGTTTTCTTTCTTTTTTTCTTTCTTTCTTTCTTTATTAAACACCACACAACATCAAACCATTAAGGCAGTACAGTTATAAAAACAAAACATAGAAAAAAGAGAGAAAAAAGATACAAATCCCTTAAGAAAATTACCATGGCTTTATTATAGTAAAAGTGTTTTAGTGTTTTGTATTGATTACCATTTGTATAATATAATAAAGAGAGGTTTAGAGCCAGTAAATTTTTGTTTATGTATGTGAAATTTAGCTAGCAGGAAACACAAATTAAGTAAGTTATATTTTGCTAGGCCTATATTCTCTTTTGAGTAAACAATCCAAAGAAGAGATCTTTAAACCTGCTGCTGTGATGTTATTGGTTTTACATAATCATAATTGTGCAATTATTGTCTGATGAATATGCTAACATAAAAAAAAGCTCTCTTTATGAATGTTAGCTACCATAGCTATAAATAAACCCTTTAGATGACACAAAACTGTGGTCAAAAGTCTAAAAGAAGAGTTAAATAAGAACTTAAATAAGAACTGAAAAAATAAGAACAAACAGAAATTGAACATTTAAACACTGACTTCATAAGACTAAATAATGGTACAACAAGCAATTTCTGAGATACAATGTAGATGTTTGAAATCAACACACAAACAACCCAGACAGACAGGATATGAATAAAGCATGAATATCTTTATTATTAATTTACATTAGTTTCATATCAAATTACTTGATTATTTTTTTAACTCTAAATTACCATTTCATTTTGTAAATATTCTTATATCCTCAAGACAACTGAAAGCTTTAGCTGGCTTTACAAGGCAGTGCTTTTTTATTTTGGTCTGACCACAATATCAGCGACTCCGTGCACTTGAGTGAGCAGACGGCAGTCCATCGATGCCAGGAGCTTCTGAGAGCCGGCGACGGTGGGAACAAACTTCTCCGTTAGTGTAACCGTCGCAAGCTTATCCACATCGCTGAGAAACACAAATAGATTATAAACTTTCTGGAAGCTTTTCACTCTTTGAATACAGTTTATCATATTTATTGAAGTACAACTCACACACATGAAGCAAATTTAAAGTGCATGCACACGTCGCACCTCAAAATGCTCTTAAACACTGAAAGACTTACCCACACGCAATCTTTCTGACGCTCTGCATTCCCAATCCCTCTATACGGAACAAAACGTTCCTCAACACTTGTGACAGTGGATTCTGGAACATGATCTTGACTGTCAACTCTTTACCCACCACAGCGTCCCCTTGAGGCTGAAACAGTCAAAACACAATCAAAGGATGTAGATTTTTAAAATGAAGGACACTTAATTCTCATTTGCATTCCTCATTTGTAATTCAAATGGTGCTTTTAGATGCACTGAGCCAGGTTAAACATCAACAGATTTGACAGTAAGAAAGATCTAAGAAAGTTTTGTGTTTGTTAAACGTCCCAGATAAAGACTAGTGGATCATTGACGTACAGTGATGATGAGGTCTGGTGTGCGCAGCCTGAAGCTGAACTGTGTGGCCAGAATCTGTTGGGTCTCGTTGACCCGTCCGGTGACCACGAGCATCAGAGCGCCCTGGTCCACCAGAAGGTTCATGTACTCCTTATACTGCAGAGTCCAAGGAATAGTCTTGGCTGATGGGAGACAAGGGAATATGACATTAATGACAATGATAATGATCATGGTCGTTTTGCACAGAACTCCAGTCCTCTTGGTTCGCTACCAATAATCTCAAACAGGACTGCAAATTCAATTAATCCCTCAAACATGTGCACCAGATTGAGTACTTTGTGTTGTTTTGTGTGTAGGTGTGTTTTCCCTCTAAAAAACACTAAATTTAAGGACAACAGATGCAACATTAGCTAACTGGGATCCATAATCCAAAAAGTTGATCAAATTGTTGTTCATATACAGAAATATCCATGTAAAATTCTATTTAAAAGTAAGCATTACCACTTTTAGATACACAGCAGTTTATCAGCTTAACTTTTTTCCTTATTTACACCTAAAAAGTTCAAAGTAGTACCTTAGGGGTACATATTATGACTCTGAGGTACTAATATGCACCTTTTAGAGGTAAATAAGGCATAGAGATGTTCTTTTAAGGGTATAAAGGTACAATTTGTGAATAAAATTCAACACCAACTACAAGTAGGTCTCATCATCAAGTGATTTTTGAGAAATGCAGCTACTAATTCAGACATTTTGGGGCACAATAACCAGAAAAAGTCTCTGGTGGGACTGTAAAACTCCACTCACTCTCTTGCGGTTTGAGGGTGAGAGGAATCTGGTCCTTCTTCACAGTGGTTTTCAGCACGCCGGTGTAGTACATGACCATCACCTCATACAGCACGCTGGCCGTGCGCTGACTTGAGCTTTTGTTCTTCAGGATGATGGAGAGTTTGGCATCTCCACCAATTTGAGGTCCTGCCCCGTCCATGACGATCTCAACGCTCACGTCATTGCCGGTGGGAGGCGGATACAAAGTCGGTTTGGAGCCGAAGCGACTGGCCCTTTCCACGGCAATGCGCTCCTCCACTGAACCTGACGGACATGATCAAACAGCAAAGAGGAGTGTGAGCTGCTGCTTTTGTGGAGTATTATCTCCAAACCCATTGTTCCAAAGTGTGCTGCTTACATAGGGATCCAACTCAAGTTATCAACATAAATTGCTGCTTCCAGTGTTTTCTAATTTTCAGTTTCCTACCCTTACCATAATTAACCATCCTTTTATTATAGTAAAAAAGTGTAGTAACCATGTTTTTTTGGCATATTGATTACCATATATATTCACAATTTTAATACCATGGTTTAACTATGGTTAGTGTAGCAAAACCATATTTAATTTATGGTTACCCTGGTTTAACTATAGTAACCCTTTTTTTATCTGTAGGAAAAAAAAAAAAAAACGGTTAATTTTTGTAAGGGTATTTTATAAATTAGTTTTCAATTTTAAGATTTTGTCATGAATTCTGTGCTATTTAAGTTCACCATTTTTGTTACTATTATAAAGTGGGTTTCATCTTTCATCTTGTGGTATATTATCTATTTTTATGTGAAGTACTGCACTTGTTGTAATGGCTTTTTTTATTGTAAATCACTTTGAATTGGATTTCTTGCATCAGTGATATTATCCTTAACTAAAACTAAAACCATAAAAATATTTTTATTTACTTGAAATGAAATCAATGTTAACTGAAATAAAATAAAATATAAATCCCAAAGTAATTTATTTTAGCTAATTGTGAAGGCAACATTTCATATTTTAGTTAAACTTGAAATACTAAAATGACTAAAATTTCAGTATCATTTAAGAATGATACTAAAATAAACTGTCTTATATGAAAATTGCTATACAATAATAACAATAATAATAATAATAATAATAATAATAATAATTATTATTATTATTATTATTATTATTATTATTATTATTATTAAATGTGCATGGAAATAAGAAACAATCCCCATTGAAAGCATGTCTATGATGCCTTAAAATGTTTCTAGGAAGGAAGTTCTAGATTTTGGACCAGATGAATGTGTTTTGTTACCTTCTGGGTATTTGTAGAGGTGTGTGATGTCCACACGAGCATCAGATCCCACAGCTTTAGTACTGATGCACTGACCAATGGCGCTCTTCTCCACATTAACCTGACTGAAGCTTCCATCGGATTTCTTCTGCCAGTAGATCCTATCACTGTTCACCTGAGACACAGTGAAACCATTTCAGCCTTTCAGAAGATGTTCTGAATAAATGCAAAGTTCAAAATGTCACCAGTCACAAATGAGGGTGAGAAGAGGTTCATATGAAACGCTCACTTCGGCAAAGACAAACGGAGTGTCAAATTTCAGGTTGACTTGTCCGTTGCGGACAGCGGAGACGGAAGTGGGACCGCAGCGGTACGAACCCTGGCTGGGCTCCTGAGGGGTCGCGTCCACCACCTGCCACCCGCCGTAACCAGCCGGGAGGTCTGGACGGGTCATCCAGGACTCGTTCCACACGTGGAAGTTCCTACAGAGAAAGTTTATTGAAAGTGTTAATTGTTGGTCTGTAATTTGCAGAAATAAAGCTGAATAGGCCTAAAACAAGACCTGAAACTTCTTTTTTTTTTTTTTTTTTTTACAAATAGTGAAATGAGACACTTTACCTTAAAAAATAATAATAAAAAAAATAAAATAAAAAATCATCTAAATATTATAAGGGCAGTTTGCAGGAAACTATTAAGTAAACATTTAACAAACATAAAAATCAAATATACAAAATATTAAAATTAAATAATAACTGATACATTTCTATATTCCATGAAAATTCAAGAAATAAAGTTATTGTTTAATATTCTAAAGCTAGTGATTTTTCATGCTAGGTTATTTATTTATTTTTTTGTTAAATGTTAGTTTATTGAACATATTTAATAATAATTTAAAAACACTAATGGTAATGTAAGTATAATTTCAGTAATGTAATATTATAGCTTAAATATTTTAAATTAGTTTTGTGTTTTTTGTCATTTTAAATGTTTTATTTTTATTTTTTTTTAAATATGTCTATAAATTAGTACTATGTCTATTTTAGTACTTCAGGTTAAACTAAAAAAATAGACATGTTGATATAACTATGAAATAAAGCATAGTATTTTTTGTTAACATTTATTGTATTTCAAGTGATTTTTTTTTTATGGTTTTACTTTTAGTGAAATATAATAACCCTGATATCATATTAATGTAAAGTGTCAGTAATGATGGCTGTATTTGAGAACTGACAGTTCATTGATCATCAAAATTGAATTTAAAGTCTTCCAAGCATAAGTTTTGCTGATCAGAGAGACTAAGTATAACATAAACCTGACACTGATGCCATTAATGACAATAAAATATCGTACCAGACAGAATCGCTGGTCTTGTCTTTGATGATTTCCAGCTTCTCATCAATATAAATGTCTGTGGTCAAGGAAAGGTCCGTGTCGTGAGCCGAGCTGAAGTTGGTGACACACCGGGTGGGAATACCAAGACATCTTAACACTGAGAGAAAACGTTATTTAGATAACATTTTATTCCTAAAAACATGATAACAATGTATTTTTAATAGAGTGATAAAAAGAGAAATCCAAACGTACCGGAATTGGTGACTCCCGCATAGACCCAGCACTGGGCGAATTTGACAGGCTTCCCTGAGCTTTTGTAATACTGTCTCAGGATGTCACCGCTGCCGCTCCAGGCGGTGGGAGACGTCCCGCTCTCATAGCTGTTATTCCAGGTACCCATCAGAACACCGTAGTCATCGTTGGAGTTTACCTGTCACAGAAGAGCAGAAAAACTTCTCAAAAACAGGTGCTTTTCAGCTCTTTAATCACTTTTCTGTTCCTCACAGGAAAGACAGTCTGCAATGTTGTTTTGTGTCCTGTATGAACACAAAAACACTTCACACATGCTGGCCACTGTAATTCACCTTCTCAAATCATATTCATGATTTCTTATGAATCCATGTGAACGTGGCTCACCAGAGCAGATACCATTCTGGACACGATCACTGGATCTCTCCATTCAGTCATAGCGACCTGACCTCTCTCCAAAATGAACAGACACGCTTCCAGGATATCCTGTTCAAACTGATCAAACAAATGCAAAAGAAAAAAATCATAATAATGGAATTGATAAATTGGAAATAATAATAATGATAATAATAATAATAATAATAATAATAATAATAATAATAATAATAATAATAATAATAATAGGATTATAGATAATACTAGAATTTGATTGAAACTACAAAACAATTGCATAATAATAATGATTCTATTAATAATAAAAAATAATTAATATTATTGTTATTGTTAATTTGTTATTTTTTATTTTATTTGTTATTTCCATTATTATTATTATTATTATTATTATTATTAGATTTATAGATAATAATAAATATGAAAACAAATTGCATGGCAATGATGACAATGATGCTGATGATGATGATGATAAAAATTATTATTATTATTAATAATAATAATAATAATAATAGCAATAACAATAATAATAATAATAATAATAATAATAATAGTAGAAATATAGATAATAATAGAATCTGTTGAAACCAATAATCATAATAATTACAATAACAACAATAACAACAACAACAACAATAATAATAATAATAATAAATTAATAAAAAATAATCATAACAACAAAAATAATGTAGATACTACTAATAATAATCATCATCATCATAGATCATAGAATTATAGATAATAATAGAATCTGTTCAAAACTATAAAAATGCATGATAATAATAATAATTTTAATAATAATAAATACATTTAAAAACAATAATAATCATTGCAACAACAACAATAATAATACAATTATAGTAACAGATAATAACAGATCCGTTCAAACTGATAAAAGAATAGCATAACAATAATAATAATAATTATTAATATTATTCAAAAATTCAAACTATAATAATAAAAATAATAATAACAGTCACTGTGTTTCCACACCTGGGCAAAATTCCATGTTCTGGTTCCAATTTGCTGCTCGGTTCCGTAGTAAATTCTGCCCATGCTATTCAGGATATACTCTTTCCTTTCTGCTTCGTTATCCAGATACACAGCATCATCTGAGGAAAGACATGAATGTAGTGCTACTTCATTAATGCAAATGAGGGAAAAGTGAGTGTGATTGTCCTGCGTTGACTCTGTACCTTCACACCAGGGGTTGAAGAGCATGTAGATGTCGTTGGGGCTGCAGGGGAACAGCAGCTTGCCCTTCGGTGAGAAAGACTCCACCGTCACCTTGTAGCGGCCGATGGAGGCGCTGGGAAGAGTGTTGACCGCCAGCCGCACGCGCTTGTCTTTCTGCTCCACGATCTTCATCTCCCAGCGGCCGTCTTCCAGGACGTTCACTAACGGGACAGAGATGAGAATCCCAGTGCTACTGCTGAAGATGGGCTCTGTGTCAAAAACACAACAAAGACATGGAAACACACTGTCAGACGAACACATCTTAATGATTTAGCTTTAACTGAATCATCTGTCGGTGACTCGGCTGGAGATCCATTAAGAAAGGAGACTCAAGGAGCAGCTGGATTAGACGGATTAGGTCACATAATCACTAGTCCTGGTCCAAACCCAAGCACTTCATGACTCACGTCCATCACGAATGAATAGATTCATCTGTCAGGGTTTCTTTTCCAAATAAAGTGCAAGATAACTGAACTAACTGTCAGAATGTCTGGGCATCTTTGTCTCTTTGTCACACACTGGTTTGTCAATCAATGCTAACGTATCAGACTCCGGATGAAAAACACTGAACGAAAAAACTGCATGTTTTATGAGTTTCCACACAGATATCCAACAAAACACCAGTTAAAACAAGATAAAATCATTTTAAATGCACCTAATTGCCTGATTATGATTGTGGTTCAGATTTTTTATTTATTTGTTTATTTAATTGTTTGTTTGTTTGTTTGTTTTTTGAATGATTGTGTGATTTTAATACTGAATGCATCTTATATGGGCTGATTATTTTAATTCAAGTTGCTCTTCTGATATTGATTTTATTTCTGATTCTAATTTAATTCTGATTTTGAAACTATTTTTATAATAGTATTTTAATTTCATACTATTATAAAAGTAATATTGCAATCCTGAATCAGTTTTTATTTTTATTAGTTTTTTATATATTTCATTTTTATTTTATTTAAAGTTTTAGTCATTTTAAGATTTAATTTTTTTTTTTTTTTAAATATGTGTATATAGTTTTTATTCATTTATATTTCAGTTTTAGTTTTAATTATTTTAATACAGCAAGTTGAAGTATACAAAAATGAGAAATGTTGCATTGGCTATACTAGCTGAAATAAAATTGTAAACATTTTATTTATTCCAGCTTATTGTTCTATTTATTTATAAGTAGCAAAGTTTTTCTTTTAATGGTTTTAGTTTTATTTAACTATAATACCCCAGATTCTTATTTTGATTTTGTACTGATTCTGCTGATTTCATTCTGATTTAGGTTCTTCTGCTACTGATTTTAACAGTAATTCTGATCGTAGGTGTTTTCACAGCTATCTGAAGAGAAATGTTGCTGAAAAAAAAAACAAAACAAAAAAAACAAACAACAACATACTATCAGAGATGCCTCCACAAACAGTATGAGGGAATCCAGAAAAGTCTAGACTTGAGTCTGTTATCTTGCTGAGATGTCTTCTTAGTATGTGGCCAATTAAGATTTTAAAGGTAAAATGAGTAATTTCTGAGCATCTTGTGAGATGAAATGGAAAAACAATGACTGTTGTCAATCAGGTTGTGTGCCAGCTCACTCACCTAACTTCAGCTGCAGCTGCAGATTGTCAGATTTCGGGTTGAAGGGTCTGGAGAACTCGATCCACATCTGGAAGGTCTGTCCTCTGCGGACGATCAGCTTGTCGCTGAAGTAAGCGTCTGTGCGATGTTCGCGTCGGTTCGGCCCATCCTTGGATTTCAGGAGGTCGACGGAGTGAACCGTCAGAAGCGTGTCTGTGAATGAGAGAGGAAACGTTTACATCTCCCTGAAATCATCAAATCTCAGTGTTTTCCCAAAAGTAGCGAATTCTTTTTTATGCAAATGAACTGCACTAGAGTCTCCCTCATCCTCTTCCTCCTCACCTGAAGCCGCGGGGGTCGCAGCTGCAGGAGCGCTGGCACTGGGCCTTCCAGTAGTGTAGGTGTTAGAGCTAGACATTTCTACAAGCAAGGATTGAGAGAGAGAGAGAGAAAAAAAGACAAATAAATATGTTAAATGCTTTTTCAATCAATCAATCAATAAAAAAATAAAAAAATATTAAATTGGATGAATAAATATATATTATATTTATAATATTTTAATCAATTCTAACAAATAAAGGAAACTTAGAATAAAAACTAATATATATATATATATATATGTGTGTGTGTGTGTGTGTGTGTGTGTGTATGTATATATATATATATATATATATATATATATGTTTGTGTGTGTGTATGTATATATATATATATATATATATATATATATATATATATATTAGTTTTTATTCAAAGTATCCTTGTGTATATATATATATATATATATATATATATATATACACACAAACACACACACACACACATGCATATAATAAAAAAAATTAAAAAAGTCAGAATAAATAAAAATGTAACACAATTGTAATAAATAAATAAAACAAAATAAGTTAAATGCTTTTATCAATCAATAAAAAATAGATATAAAAAATCTTAAATAAAATGATTCAGTATTTATTCTGATTCTAATATTTTAAACAATTCTAATAAATAAATAAAAATTTGAATAAAAAGAATTTGTGTGGTCGTGTGCATATAATAAAAATGTAATAAATAAATAAAAATCTGAATAAATAAAATGTAATGAATACAATTATAATAAATACATAAATAGAAATTCTATTAAAATGCAAATAAATTAAATACAAATAAACACTAAATAAATAAATGGAATTTTAAAAGATAAACAACTGCTTTTAATTATTTATTTAAATTCCACATTCTTTTATTTAATATTAAATAAGATGTTATTAAATAAGTAAATAAGACTGAATAAATAAATAAGATAGCATGAATGAATGAATGAATGAATTAATGAATTAATTAAAAAAAATATTTAAAAATTATAAAATATAAATAAGATTTGTAATTTTGGATAAAAGTGTCTGCCAAATTAGCAAATATATGTAATTATTTATTAAATAAATTTATTAAAGTAAATATATGTAATTATTTATTTAAATTCCTCATCTTTGCGTTTAATTCCAGGTTTAGATTAGATTTGATTTTGAGTCATAAAATACTTTGGATGTACTTGATTGAATGTAAGTTCATCAAGATTTCAACAAACTTTTGATCCAAAGGCTTCTGCTTACATGCTTTTTAAGTTTAATTTTCTAGACAAATATCAATTGTGCCTACATAAGATTTCTTTAGTCAAGCCAGACAGAGAAGGAAGTGTTCTTAGAATGCACATTCAGCACTTTAAGGTTATTAACATATGGAAAATTGTCATAATAAAGAATCAGCAGATGCATTCAAACTTCTAAACTGCTGGTTTTCAAATACTTAAACAAGTCTTCTACTGTTATGTTTCCTCATTGAAATATCATGGCAAGGCCTGCTGACCAAAATTTGAACTCATGATTATCTGGTGTGTAAATTCATATAGGGATTAATGACAAATTCCTTGTCTTACAGCGAGCATTTTAATTGTACAATTATAAAATCATTATCAAGAGTTTCTTGCTTCTCTGACAACCATCACCTCCCACACTGAACGGCGAGTCATTATCATAGTTCTTCCACAAAAGACTGCCAACAAAGACACCTCTTACACTCACAGCTGAATAAAAACCCTTTGGGCAGCTGGATTAAAATGCAGGGCATCATCCAGCTGCTGTAACGGACTCATAATCATGTGTAAACCCATGCAGAAACATCAACCTGTGCTCAGACTGGACGTAGTGTTTGTACTGATCATGCAAATGTGCAAAAAAAGTGTTTTACTCTCAAATAAAGGTTCCAAATGGGGGTTTTCACAGTGATGTCAAAGAACCATTTTGGGGTCCGAAAAGAACATTTCTGTGAACAGTTCTTAAAAGAACCGTTTATTTTCATAGTGTGGATAGCATTTTAATCACCTAAAGAACATTTTTCCTCTATAAAGAACCATAATCCAGTGGAAAGATTCCATGGATTTTAAAGTTTCTTCATGGAACCATCAATGCCAATAAAGGAACTTTCTTTTTAATAGTGCCTTCTTAAAAATAAAGGTTTCAAAAAAAGTGTTTTCACAATGACGCCATAGTAGAACCATTCTGGGTTTAAAAAAAAAAAAAAAAAAAAACCTTTTTCAGTGAACAGTTCTTAAAAGAACTATGTATCTTCTTATAGTGCGAAGAAGATTTGAACGGTTTCCACTATAAAGAAGGTTTCATGGAATGGAAAGATTCCATGGATGTTAAAGTTTCTTCATCAAACCATTGATGCCAGTGAAGAACCTTTATTTTTGAGAGCGTATAATAACTTTAATTTTTAAATAATCAATAAATAGGTCTCAAAGTCAAGCATATTTAAATATAAATGCATGTATAAAAATATATGGATCAAAGTTTAACAGTGTAATAAATGATCCTGTTTTGTAGTTTAACTAAGCTTAATCGGTTTTATATAAAGCATGTTAGAAAGAATGTTGGCAAGACTTCAATGACCTAAACGCTAAAAAATATACAGTTTTGTTCTCATCTATATTCTGAAGGTTTTTATAGAAGGGTTTGTTCATCTATCATTCGCCTGGTTTTATACCACATATTATAACTAAAAACGTATTAAAACTGCATTTTTTCTAACCGTTGATAGTAGTTTCTGTTATAGAGTGGTAAAAAGAAATATCCGAAATCTCTTTTATAAAAACATTTGACTTTAATATATCAACAAAATGAAACAAAAATTTTGAACCTGGCTTTATCCTATGTTCAGATTCATTTTCTGTAAATGTATGCAAGTTAGTGCATATTTAACTACGTAATGCCTTATTTGCATACTTCAACATAACATATGAGAAAACTAGTACACTATAATTTTTGCAATTCTTAATTTAAGATATTCACCTTTATTGTCTTGCCATAATGCAATAATGGTGCTATATATATTTTCAGTATATTCATTTTTGAATAAACTCAAGCTGTTTTTCAAGTAAGCATAATGTTCATTATGAATTCTTATCAAAAAGTTATCTTAAATGCAATATTTGTTACCTGTGTGTTGGTGAAGTTCAGGTGCTCTGACAGACCGTCTGGTGTTTGTTCTGATGAATGTTTGGCACTGAAGCACCTGCTCGCGGCTTTTATTTAAGTTTGTGTTGACACTCCTCCTTCATTACGGCTGATGAATAACATTCATGACACTTACAATCCAGAAAAGTGGATTTTGTCACTAAACTGGAAATATTCCAAGAAAAACAAATCATAATGAATGATGAGCATCAGAATCAGATCAATATATGTGAATCACAAAAAGTACTTAATTCATACAAAATCCATGAGAATGAACATATTTCTGCTTCATGAAAGCAATTAAAAATCTGTTCAACAAGAATATAAGCCTTAAAAAAATGCATATTATTATTATTATTATTATTATTGTTGTTGTTAAGCATGCAGAAATGTCAATATATTATCATTATTATTATTATTATTATTAATCTGTTTAACAAGAGTATAGGTAATGATAATAATAATAATTATAATAATAATGTTCAATATTTAAGGCCTATATTCTTGTTAATAATAATAATAATAATAATAATAATAATAATAATAATAATAATAATAATTTTAACAAGAATATAGGCCTTAAATATTGCTCATTATTATTATTATTATTATTATTATTATTATTATTGTTATTACTGATTTTTATTAATAACAGTTTCTAACCATGGTAAAATGTTGTTGTTTCTTTTTTTTAATATCACTTATAAACTTTATTTTTATTTTTTATAACAGTTATTGTTGTTGTTTTGTTATTGTTGTTTACTTTATATCTACTTAAAAGTGAAGTACATTATTTCTGCTCCACTAGTGTCACTGTACAAAAATCACAGAGGTATGTATCATTTCACATATTTCTGTACTATTCTTCACCATTTTGTAGTATAAAATGGTGCATATAATATCTATATTGTGCATATCTAACCTTTTGAACCTTCACACCCAAATAACAACTGCACACACTCATGCACACATATAAACATATTAATATTAATTAAACATGCTTCCATAAAGTCCTCTGATGTTTTCCATAAGGTGACACAGAGGAAGAGAAACCTGACACATTTCACAAAAACACAAAAAAAAAGTGAAAAGGAGGGAGGGAGGGATGATATTAGTATGAAGAAACAGAAAAGAGGTGTGTTCTCTCATTTTGTGTCATTATTGTCATCAGTCTGCTATGATAAGAGCTGAGTGTGTGTGAACAGGTGAGTCGATCTGGATTATGCTGTCACATTCATAACAATTACACAGACATTTATCAAACTGTTTCAGGCCAAACGACTGACCGCTTTACAAGTAACAGCGTGTGTGCTGGAACAAGCTACCGATGAAGGTTTGTATATTAAAATAATACCATATCTGCATTCACCTTCTTCCCAATGCCAGTGGAGCAGAAGTACACACTTGAATTGATTGTTATTGTTAAGAAAAGACAAGGAATTTTATTAAATGTAAAGTAAGATTAAAGAGTGAAACTAATTTACTGACAAGCCCAGGCACTTATTGTTTGACCACTTTTATCTGTTTTTATATAAATAAAAGTTAGTTCCCACCACTCCCAGCAAGGGGAACTAACATGTTTTCACGGCTGCTTGGGCTGAATACATGGCTACAAAGAACCTGCAGTACAAAAGGTGTCAACTTCATCGACAACTTCAATCTTTTCTGGGGCCATAGACAACTGTTTAAACTGGATGGCCTCCACCCAAACAAACTTGGTGCAAGAGTGCTAAAGGACAATATCTACTTCTCCCTCCATCATCCTTCAGTAGTGTGTGCCAATCCACTCAACCTGAATGGCACACACACACCTGGACAGAATATGAGTGACCACAGGACTTCATATCAGCTTCCGAGTCATCATGTGTTTGAAGAATCCCACAAGGACACTGATAATGCCACACAGCCACAACAAGCACTGCTCATGGAAACAATACCGGCTGAGACCTGCCCACAGAGCTCATCAAAGACAGACTGTAACGTACTACAACAGCTCCAAGACTCAGCACCCAAGGATGACTTTCTGGAAAACAGCCAGGGAAGCCAAGAAATCATATCACAGCCACCGGAAACACCAGAGCCAGAGCCCATCTCACCAGACACATTATCCCTCTCTCCAGCATCTCCACTTCTAAGCTTCTCACAGAAAATGGAGGAACTGGTGTATGCTGGGACCAAACTCTCCCACTCTTTCACTGCAAGCCCCCAGATATCAACTAAAAAATGGCAGGCCCCACAACCACCAAAGCCTGTGGGCCCAGCTCGCCCTCCTCCTCCTGTGAGAGCCCACTGGCCGCTGCCACAACGCCAGGGCCTAAATCCTCCTACATATGCTGTAGGTGAACCAAAAAAAATTGATAACAGCTCTCAGTGATATGTGTCGGGTCCCCGCTATGATAGCAGCAACTGTCACAAATATTTACAGAACAAGCGGGAACCTAGTGTGCCTGTAGCTTTCTCTAGTTCTGTTTTATCACGTGATAGAAAGTCTAAGGCCTTCTCAAGCCGTACAGCTAATCTGTGGCCTATTATGCATCAAACTAAAATTGCTGTAGAGACAAAATGTAATTCCATCAAGTTAGCATTTTTAAACATTCGCTCACTAAAAAATAAATCATTTCTGATCAATGATTTAATAACCACAAACAACCTGGATTTTATGTTTCTAAATGTCAGTCCTCAACAGTCCTCAGTGAAACAGCTCCTCCTAACTTTAATTTTATAAGTGTCTGCAGGACTGTTACGAGAGGTGGAGGTGTAGCTGCTCTATTTAAAGATGTTTATCAACGCAAGCGTCATTTGGTCAGTATTTGTCTTTTGAATACCTAGGTATTGTGCTGAAAGGTGCTCCACGCATTCTGTTTATCATTATTTACAGGCCGCCAAAATACTCTTCAGCCTTTGTTGAAGAGTTCACAGAACTGTTATCAATGATTTCTTCAGAGTTTGACTGTTTTGCTATTGCAGGGGATTTTAGTATTCACATAGCTAATGCAGAAATCAAAACTACAAAAGAAATTATAACTGTTTTAAACACTTTTGACCTGATTCAGAATGTGCATGGGCCAACACACTATTGTGGACACACTCTAGATTTCAGTAGAGGTCTAAACATTTAATCCATTGTTATTAAGGATGTAGCACTATCTGATCACTTCTGTATTTTCTTTGATATAATGATCTCTGCTACCACTGAATCTAGATCTGTCTCTGTCAGAAAGAGATGCATTAACGAGAACACTAGTGTGCTATTTATGAAGGCTATATCTTTAACACCATGCATTTCTGCAGACTCTGTTGATCTTCTCCTGGATTCATTAAACTCAAAAATTAACAGCAGTGCAGAGTATGAAAAGACAATGCAGAAAAGCTGAGCGGATGTGGCGGAAGACGAAACTTGAAATTCACTATAGCATCTATAAAGACAGCCTTCATGCTTTCAGTGTGAAACTAGCCACAGCTAGACAGACCTTCTTCTCAAACCTTATAAACAGTAACTTAAACAACACTCACACTCTTTTTGCTACTGTTGAGAGACTAACAAACCCCCCAAGTCAGATTCCCAGTGAAATGCTCTCCGACAGCAAATGGAATGAGTTTGCTTCCTTCTTTTCTGAGAAGATCAATAATATCAGAAAGGCGATTGGCACATCCTCAAGTTATGCAGAGGTCACACAGATTCGACTGCAACTTCAAAAAGAAGTGACTATGTCTGTTTTTGAAGCAACTGATAGCAAAATTTTGGAAGAAATAGTACAACACCTTAAATCGTCAACCTGCTATCTTGACACACTTCCCACATCTTTTTTCAAAAGTGTGCTTAACTGTTTAGAAGCAGATCTCTTAGAAGTGGTGAACACCTCTTTCTGGGACGTTTCCAAAATCCCTGAAAACTGCAGTTGTTAAACCCCTTCTGAAAAAGCGCAATCTTGATACCATATTGAGCAACTATAGACCAATATCAAATCTTCCTTTCATAGATAAGATTATTGAAAAGGTAGTTTTTAATCAGCTGAACAACTACTTAAACTCAAATGGATACCTGGACAATTTTCAGTCTGGTTTCCGAGGGCATCACAGCACAGAGACAGCACTCATTAAGATAATTGTCACGCCCCTGGACTGTTTTGTTGTGGTTTTTGCTCCCCATGTGTTCCCTGTGACCCAGTTTCTCCCCAGTATGATTGTTAATTTGTTTCCAGGTGTGTCTCCTTAGTTCCTTGATTGTCCTGTCTTTAAAAGCCCCAGTCCTTTCAGTTAGTGTTTGTCGGTCTTTGAATGTCTTCATGTGATCTATGTTCCCTAGATGGATTATTAAAGACTCTCAGTTTGTTAATTTGCCGTGTCTCCTCGTTCCTGGCTCCAGCGTACATGACAGAAAGACCGACTGAAACGGTTACCTCCGTGTCCACCCTCCGTTTTGTTTTCCGTTTTCTATCAGTGTTTTTGTTTCTGTTGTGTGGCCCCATGGATCCCTACGTCCGGCCCAAATTCCTCCTCCTCCTGCTGGAGCAGGAGGACCGATCTCTCGAGGACCATACACGACTGTTCCTGATGTTAGCTAATGCCACCAGCTACCCGGACGGCGCGCTCTGCGCATTCTATAATGCAAGCTTGAACACCACGTGCAGAGCGCTGTCGTCCGAGGATGGTCCTCGAGAGGATTTCGCCGCCTTCGTGGAGTGGACACTGGCGAGCCCAGCCCACCAACTCCCCGCAGTGCGGAGCACCAGCACGAGCCCACCGATGACGGAGAGCCATTTCCCGCCACGAGCCAGCGCCAAGCCGAGCGGAAGATCGTCCTGGAAGTTGAGCCCAACACGTCAGATCAGGTGCGAGAGCTGGCGATAGTGCCCATCACGTGGGAGCCAGCCGTGGACGGTGTGAGCGCGGAGTGGAGCTCCGCCCCCTGCACCGCGGCTGAGGGTGAGCTGATGATACATCTGGGGCTGCTAGACTTTGAAGGGGATCTGTTGGACTGGGAACATGATCTGGAGGTCGACGCTTCCCCTATTCTCTCTCCGTCTCCGCTGGTTCCAGCCAGCTCCGCTCCTCCCGAGCGCCCCCCTGTGCCCGCTTCCCGAAAGCGTCCTCCAGAACCCGCGCCTCCAGAGCGCCCCACAGTGTCGGCTCCCATTCCTGAGTTAACCCCTGGAAGCCCGGAGGATCTCAAATGCCCACCCGCTCCTGCCTCCTCCACCGCTGTCATCTGGCAGCCCCTCTGCTCGCCCTCAGTCCCCCATCAATGCGGTGCGAGCTCCGCGGGTCTGCCATCCTCCATCGCCGTGGCTGGAGAATCCCTCACCTCCAGCCTCCGAGGCCCAGACTCCACCTCGGTCCGTAGACCCAGCGGCTCCACCTCGGCTCCTAGCTCCCTCGCCTCCACCGTCATCCATCGATCCACCAGGCTCCCTCGTCCCTCCGGCTCCGCCTTGGTCGGGCGTCGACCCGCCATCGCCTCGGGACTCCTCTCCTCTGGCTGCACCTCGTCACTCCGTCCCACCGGCTCCGTTGGGCTCCTTCCTCCCTCCAGCTCCACCTTGGTCCTCAGTCGCTCTGGCTCCGCCCCGGAGCTCCGCCTCTGCCTCGGTCACCAGAGCTCTCGGCTCCACCCTGGCCCCCCGGATCCTCGGCATCACCCTGGCTCGTCGGCTCTCCGTCTCCACCTCGGGCTCCTCCTCCACCTGCTCCGCCTCCGTTGGTCGGCCCCCTGGAGTCGGCGGCCATTCCTCCTCCCTCCGTCCGCTCCACCGTGGGCCATCATCATGGCTGTGGCCTGGGTCCTGCCAGGCTCCTCCTGCTCCGAGTCCCTCCTGGCTCCTCCCTCCTTCGTCGCCTCCCTGGTCTCTGTCTGCCGGCCCCCTCCCGGTTGTCCGTCCTCCTCCTGAGCCCCCCCCCCCCCCCCCCCCCCCTCTGTTGTTCCACGGTGCGAGGACGCACCTTCCGGGAGGGGGGAGTAATGTCACGCCCCTGGACTGTTTTGTTGTGGTTTTTGCTCCCCATGTGTTCCCTGTGACCCAGTTTCTCCCCAGTATGATTGTTAATTTGTTTCCAGGTGTGTCTCCTTAGTTCCTTGATTGTCCTGTCTTTAAAAGCCCCAGTCCTTTCAGTTAGTGTTTGTCGGTCTTTGAATGTCTTCATGTGATCTACGTTCCCTAGATGGATTATTAAAGACTCTCAGTTTGTTAATTTGCCGTGTCTCCTCGTTCCTGACTCCAGCGTACGTGACAATAAGTGATATTCACTTTAATTCTGATTCTGGCAAAATATCAGTGCTGGTACTACTAGATCTTAGTGCTGCGTTTGACACTGTCTATCATAACATACTTCTAGAGAGACTGGAAAACTGGGTTGGGCTTTCTGGGATGGTACTCAAATGGTTCAGGTCATACTTGGGAGAGGTTATTATGTGAGTATAGGAGAGCATAAGTCTAAGTGGACGTCCATGACATGCGGAGTCCCACAAGGCTCAATTCTTGCACCGCTCTTGTTTAGCCTGTATATGCTCCCACTAAGTCAAATAATGAGAGGCAATTTGGTTCTATCACAGCTATGCTGAAGATACCCAGATTTACCTAGCCTTCTCTCCAAATGACTATAGCCCCATTGACTCCCTCTGCCTATGCATTGATGAAATTAACAGTTGGATGTGCCAGAACTTTCTTCAGTTAAACCAGGAGAAAACTGAAGTCATTGCATTTGGAAACAAAGATGAAGTTCTCAAGGTGAATGCATACCTTGACTCTAGGGGTCAAACAACTAAAAATCAAGTCAAAAATCTTGGGGTGATTCTGGAGACAAACCTTAGTTTCAGTAGTCATGTCAAAGCAGTAACTAAATCAGCATACTATCATCTCAAAAACTAGATTTAGATATTTGCAGCAGGGTGGATTATTGTAATGGTCTCCTCACCAGCCTTCCAAAGAAGACCATTAGACAGCTGCAGCTCATCCAGAACGCTGCTGCCAGGATTCTGACTAGAACCAGAAAATCTGAACATATCACACCAGTCCTCAGGTCCTTACACTGGCTTCCAGTTACAATTAAGGATTGATTTTAAAGTACTTTTACTCATTTATAAATCACTCAATGGCCTAGGACCTAAATACATTGCAGATATGCTCACTGAATATAAACCTAACAAACCACTCAGATCATTAGAATCAAGTCAGTTAGAAATACCAAGGGTTCACGCAAAACAAGGGGAGTCAGCTTTTAGCTATTATGGAACCAGCTTCCAGAAGAGATCAGATGTGCTAAAGCCACATTTAAATCCAGACTCAAAACTCATCTACTTAGCTGTGCATTTGTTGAATGAGCACTGTTACATCCAAACTGACTGCACTGTATTTTATGTATAATCATTTTTATTTCTAACTGTTCTAAATTCATTTTAAATCAATTTTTAAATCATTTTAAACGTTTTTAAATTTCTGGTTTTATTGTTGTGATTATTTTTTTATGATTATTTTATTTCATTTTATGAAAGCACTTTGAATTACCATTGTGTATGAAATGTGCTATATAAATAAACTTGCCTTGCCTTGCTCTTTTTACATAGACCATCACTCTATATAGACTATCATACAACTTAAATATAAACTTCTATCTAATGCTTAATATATATTATAATTTTTTTACAAAATATTACAACATCTTATTTGTAAACATCATACATTTTTCACTTATTTCAGTTAATGTCATGAAATTAGTGAGCTAAGCCAGTAGTAGTAGTACTGACAGTCATATAAACATGGTTGAACGCACACAAAAAATGTAGGAACAGACAAACTCATTCAGTTGAGTGAGTCATTTATGATGACTAGCAAAACACAGGTCAAAAGAGCCATTCATTTTCATTTCAACATTGCTTGTAATGATTTTAAAAAGCTTGTATGGGCGAAATGGAGCTTTTAGAATCAGTTAAACCATTGCGTCGCAAAATGATTGGCTTTTGAAGCACTCCAGTTGGATTGTGTATTGCAAATCATTGGATTCAGATCGAGACTTCAAAGCGAATATCTTGAATCATTTGAATTAGATTGGGACTTAGGAGCACTTATCGCAAATCATTTGATTCAGATCAGGACTTCGGAGCGCGTGTCATGAATCATTCAGATCGGGATTTCTGAGCATGTATCGCGAATCATTTGATTTACATCAGAACTTCTGGGCGGGTTTGTGAATCTTTTGATTCAGATTGGAACTTTGGAGGGGGTTTGCGGATCATTTCGCAGATTGAAAGATTCGTGAAATGCACTCCAAAGTCCTGATCTGAAAGTATGGTTCGCGAATCATTATGGGGAATTTCAGAGTGGGTTCGTGAATCATTTGTTTCAGATCGGAACTTCGGAGTGCGTACCGCAAATCATTTGATTTAGAGCAGAGCTTCTGAGCACTTAGGAGTGAAAACAATCATGGCCGCCATATTGAAGGGTCGTTTTTAACCAAAGTGCTCAAAACCACCTCAAAGGGCCCTTCGGAATGAAAGATTTCGAAGGGTACAACTGATGGACACTTCAGGCCCCCATGATCCTTTGCACAGGGAAGTTGTTTGGCGTCACAGAAAAATGTGTGACGAAGGCGCCTCCTTGATCGTCTCGTTAAGAAAATGCAGAAGTGCGTTCCAAAAAAGAGGGGTTTTTTTGACTCCTGCAACCTTCAACCCTTCGAAGCTTTCACTCCAAGGGTAAACCCTTTGAAGGGATTAGGGCACAGTAATGAGCCCTTCCGAATGGAACGCAGTGCAGGGCTTCGGAGTGCATACCGCAGATCATTTGATTAGGTCAGAACTTTGGAGCAGGTTTGCGAATCTTATGATTCAGAATAGAACTTCGGCACACGTATCGCGAATCGTGATTCAGATCAGAATTTCGAGCACGTACTGCAAATCATTTGATTAGATCGGAACTTTTAAGCGAGTTCGCGAATCATTTAATTTAGATCGGAACTTCAGAGCGCGTATCGTTATATTTTGCTAGGCCTATATTCTCTTTTGAGTAAACAATCCAAAGAAAAGATCTTTAAACCCGCAGCTGTAATGCTGTTGGTTTTACATAATCAAAATTGTGTAATTATTATCTGATGAATATGCTAACATAAAAAAGCTCTCTTTATGAATGTTAGCTACCATAGCTATAAATAAACCCTTTAGATGACACAAAACTGTGGTCAAAATCTATCAATGCAAAAATGCCCCAACCTACGTCAAAATCAAATCTATACCCAAGGCTAAAAGAAGAGTTAAATAAGAACTAAAAAAAGAGCTAGAAAATAAGAACAAACAGAAATTGAACATTTAAACACTGACTTCATAAGACTAAATAATGGTACGGCAAGCAATTTCTGAGATACAATGTAGATATTTGAAATCAACACAAAAACAAACCCAGACAGACAGGATATGAATAAAGCATGAAAGATCTTTATTGTTGATTTACATTAGTTTCATATCAAAGTACTTGATTATTTTTTTAACTCTAAATTACCATTTCATTTTGTAAATATTCTTATATCCTCAAGACAACTGAAAGCTTTAGCTGGCTTTACAAGGCAGTGCTTTTTTACTTTGGTCTGACCACAATATCAGCGACTCCGTGCACTTGAGTGAGCAGACGGCAGTCCATCGATGCCAGGAGCTTCTGAGAGCCGGCGACGGTGGGAACAAACTTCTCCGTTAGTGTAACCGTCGCAAACTTATCCACATCGCTGAGAAACACAAATAGATTATAAACTTTCTGGAAGCTTTTCACTCTTTAAATACAGTTTATCATATTTATTGAAGTACAACTCACACACGTGAAGCAAATTTAAAGTGCATGCACACGTCGCACCTCAAAATGCTCTTAAACACTGAAAGACTTACCCACACGCAATCTTTCTGACGCTCTGCATTCCCAATCCCTCTATACGGAACAAAACGTTCCTCAACACTTGTGACAGTGGATTCTGGAACATGATCTTGACTGTCAACTCTTTACCCACCACAGCATCCCCTTGAGGCTGAAACAGTCAAAACACAATCAAAGGATGTAGATTTTTAAAATGAAGGACACTTAATTCTCAAATCTCATTTGCATTCCTCATTTGTAATTCAAATGGTGCTTTTAGATGCACTGAGCCAGGTTAAACATCAACAGATTTGACAGTAAGAAAGATATAAGAAAGTTTTGTGTTTGTTAAACGTCCCAGATAAAGACTAGTGGATCATTGACGTACAGTGATGATGAGGTCTGGTGTGCGCAGCCTGAAGCTGAACTGTGTGGCCAGAATCTGTTGGGTCTCGTTGACCCGTCCGGTGACCACGAGCATCAGAGCGCCCTGGTCCACCAGAAGGTTCATGTACTCCTTATACTGCAGAGTCCAAGGAATAGTCTTGGCTGATGGGAGACAAGGGAATATGACATTAATGACAATGATAATGATCGTGGTCGTTTTGCACAGAACTCCAGTCCTCTTGGTTCGCTACCAATAATCTCAAACAGGACTGCAAATTCAATTAATCCCTCAAACATGTGCACCAGATTGAGTACTTTGTGTTGTTTTGTGTGTAGGTGTGTTTTCCCTCTAAAAAACACTAAATTTAAGGACAACAGATGCAACATTAGCTAACTGGGATCCATAATCCAAAAAGTTGATCAAATTGTTGTTCATATACAGAAATATCCATGTAAAATTCTATTTAAAAGTAAGCATTACCACTTTTAGATACACAGCAGTTTATCAGCTTAACTTTTTTCCTTATTTACACCTAAAAAGTTCAAAGTAGTACCTTAGGGGTACATATTATGACTCTGAGGTACTAATATGCACCTTTTAGAGGTAAATAAGGCATAGAGATATTCTTTTAAGGGTATAAAGTTACAATTTGTGAATAAAATCCAACACCAACTACAAGTAGGTCTCATCATCAAGTGATTTTTGAGAAATGCAACTACTAATTCAGACATTTTGGGGCACAATAACCAGAAAAAGTCTCTGGTGGGACTGTAAAACTCCACTCACTCTCTTGTGGTTTGAGGGTGAGAGGAATCTTGTCCTTCTTCACAGTGGTTTTCAGCACGCCGGTGTAGTACATGACCATCACCTCATACAGCACGCTGGCCGTGCGCTGACTTGAGCTTTTGTTCTTCAGGATGATGGAGAGTTTGGCATCTCCACCAATTTGAGGTCCTGCCCCGTCCATGACGATCTCAACGCTCACGTCATTGCCGGTGGGAGGCGGATACAAAGTCGGTTTGGAGCCGAAGCGACTGGCCCTTTCCACGGCAATGCGCTCCTCCACTGAACCTGACGGACATGATCAAACAGCAAAGAGGAGTGTGAGCTGCTGCTTTTTTGGAGTATTATCTCCAAACCCATTGTTCCAAAGTGTGCTGCTTACATAGGGATCCAACTCAAGTTATCAACATAAATTGCTGCTTCCAGTGTTTTCTAATTTTCAGTTTCCTACCCTTACGAAAATTAACCATCCTTTTATTATAGTAAAAAAGTGTAGTAACCATGTTTTTTTGGCATATTGATTACCATATATATTCACAATTTTAATATCATGGTTTAACTATGGTTAGTATAGCAAAACCATATTTAATTTGTGGTTACCCTGGTTTAACTATAGTAACCCTTTTTTATCTGTAGGAAAAAAAAAAACAAAAAAACATGGTTAATTTTTGTAAGGGTATTTTATAAATTAGTTTTCAATTTTAAGATTTTGTCATGAATTCTGTTCATTTTAAGTTCACCATTTTTGTTACTATTATAAAGTGGGTCTCATCTTTCATCTTGTGGTATATTATTATTATAATAATAATAATAATAATAATAATTATTATTATTATTATTATTATTATTATTATTATTAAATGTGCATGGAAATAAGAAACAATCCCCACTGAAAGCATGTCTATGATGCCTTAAAATGTTTCTAGGAAGGAAGCTCTAGATTTTGGACCAGATGAATGTGTTTTGTTACCTTCTGGGTATTTGTAGAGGTGTGTGATGTCCACACGAGCATCAGATCCCACAGCTTTAGTACTGATGCACTGACCAATGGCGCTCTTCTCCACATTAACCTGACTGAAGCTTCCATCGGATTTCTTCTGCCAGTAGATCCTATCACTGTTCACCTGAGACACAGTGAAACCATTTCAGCCTTTCAGAAGATGTTCTGAATAAATGCAAAGTTCAAAATGTCACCAGTCACAAATGAGGGTGAGAAGAGGTTCATATGAAACGCTCACTTCGGCAAAGACAAACGGAGTGTCAAATTTCAGGTTGACTTGTCCGTTGCGGACAGCGGAGACGGAAGTGGGACCGCAGCGGTACGAACCCTGGCTGGGCTCCTGAGGGGTCGCGTCCACCACCTGCCACCCGCCGTAACCAGCCGGGAGGTCTGGACGGGTCATCCAGGACTCGTTCCACACATGGAAGTTCCTACAGAGAAAGTTTATTGAAAGCGTTTATTGTTGGTCTGTAATTTGCAAAAATAAAGCTGAATAGGCCTAAAACAAGAACCTGAAACTTTTTTTTTTTTTTTTTTTTTTTTTTTTTTTTTTACAAATAGTGAAATGAGGCACTTTACCTTCAAAAAAAAAAAAAAAAAAAATCATCTAAATATTATAAGGGCAGTTTGCAGGAAACTATTAAGTACACATTTAACAAACATAAAAAATCAAATATATAAAATATTAAAATTAAATAATAACTGATACATTTCTATATTCCAAGAAAATTCAAGAAATAAAGTTATTGTTTAATATTCTAAAGCTAGCTATTTTTCATGCTTGGTTAATTTTTTTTTTTTTGTTTTTGTTAAATGTTAGTTTATTGAACATATTTAATAATACTTTAAAAACACTAATGGTAATGTAAGTATAATTTCAATAATATAATATTATAGTTTTTATAAATATTTTAAATTAGTTTGTGTTTTTTTGTAATTTAAATTTTTTTTTATTTTTTCATTTATTTTTAAATATGTCTATAAATTAGTACTATGTCTATTTTAGTACTTCAAGTTAAACTAAGAAAAATAGAAATGTTGATATAACTATGAAATAAAGCATAGTATTTTTTTTGTTAACATTTATTGTATTTCAAGTGATTTTTTTATGGTTTTACTTTTAGTGAAATATAATAACCCTGATATCATATTAATGTAAAGTGTCAGTAATGATGGCTGTATTTGAGAACTGACAGTTCATTAATCATCAAAACTGAATTTAAAGTCTTCCAAGCTAAAGTTTTGCTGATCAGAGAGACTAAGTATAACATAAACCTGACACTGATGCCATTAATGACAATAAAATATCGTACCAGACAGAATCGCTGGTCTTGTCTTTGATGATTTCCAGCTTCTCATCAATATAAATGTCTGTGGTCAAGGAAAGGTCCGTGTCGTGAGCCGAGCTGAAGTTGGTGACACAGCGGGTGGGAATACCAAGACATCTTAACACTGAGAGAGAACGTTATTTAGATAACATTTTATTCCTAAAAACATGATAACAATGTATTTTTAATAGAGTGATAAAAAGAGAAATCCAAACGTACCGGAATTGGTGACTCCCGCATAGACCCAGCACTGGGCGAATTTGACAGGCTTCCCTGAGCTTTTGTAATACTGTCTCAGGATGTCACCGCTGCCGCTCCAGGCGGTGGGAGACGTCCCGCTCTCATAGCTGTTATTCCAGGTACCCATCAGAACACCGTAGTCATCGTTGGAGTTTACCTGTCACAGAAGAGCAGAAAAACTTCTCAAAAACAGGTGCTTTTCAGCTCTTTAATCACTTTTCTGTTCCTCACAGGAAAGACAGTCTACAATGTTGTTTTGTGTCCTGTATGAACACAAAAACACTTCACACATGCTGGCCACTGTAATTCACCTTCTCAAATCATATTCATGAATTCTTATGAATCCATGTGAACGTGGCTCACCAGAGCAGATACCATTCTGGACACGATCACTGGATCTCTCCATTCAGTCATAGCGACCTGACCTCTCTCCAAAATGAACAGACACGCTTCCAGGATATCCTGTTCAAACTGATCAAACAAATGCAAAAGAAAAAAATCATAATAATGGAACTGATAAATTGGAAATAATAATAATAATAATAATAATAATAATAATAATAATAATTATTATAAATAATACTAGAATTTGATTGAAACTACAAAACAATTGCATAATATACAATAATAATAATAATAATAATAATAATAAAAACAATTTTAATAATAATAATAATAATAATAATAATAATAATAATTCTATTAATAATAAAAATAATTAATATTATTGTTATTGTTAATTTGTTGTTTATTTTTATTGTTGTTGTTTTTACTATTATTATTTGTTATTTCCATTATTATTATTATTATTCTTAGATTTATAGATAATAATAAATATGAAAAAAACAATTGCATGGCAATGATGACAATGATGATGATGATGATGATGATGATGAAAATTAATAATAATAATAATAATAGCAATAACAATAATAATAATAGTAGTAGTAGAAATATAGATAATAATAGAATCTGTTGAAACCAATAATCATAATAATTACAATAACAACAACAACAATATTAATAATAAATTAATAAAAATAATCATCACAACAACAAAAACAACAATGAAGACACTAATAATAATAATTATCATCATCATAGATCATAGAATTATAGATAAAAATAGAATCTGTTCAAAACTATAAAAATGCATGATAATAATAATAATAATATTAATAATAATAAATACATTTAAAAACAATAATAATCATTGCAACAACAACAATAATAATACAATTATAGTAACAGATAATAACAGATCTGTTCAAACTGATAAAAGAATAGCATAACAATAATAATAATAATAATAATAATTATTATTATTCAAAAATTCAAACTATAATAATAAAAATAATAATAACAGTCACTGTGTTTCCACACCTGGGCAAAATTCCATGTTCTGGTTCCAATTTGCTGCTCGGTTCCGTAGTAAATTCTGCCCATGCTATTCAGGATATACTCTTTCCTTTCTGCTTCGTTATCCAGATACACAGCATCATCTGAGGAAAGACATGAATGTAGTGCTACTTCATTAATGCAAATGAGGGAAAAGTGAGTGTGATTGTCCTGCGTTGACTCTGTACCTTCACACCAGGGGTTGAAGAGCATGTAGATGTCGTTGGGGCTGCAGGGGAACAGCAGCTTGCCCTTCGGTGAGAAAGACTCCACCGTCACCTTGTAGCGGCCGATGGAGGCGCTGGGAAGAGTGTTGACCGCCAGCCGCACGCGCTTGTCTTTCTGCTCCACGATCTTCATCTCCCAGCGGCCGTCTTCCAGGACGTTCACTAACGGGACAGAGATGAGAATCCCAGTGCTACTGCTGAAGATGGGCTCTGTGTCAAAAACACAACAAAGACATGGAAACACACTGTCAGACGAACACATCTTAATGATTTAGCTTTAACTGAATCATCTGTCGGTGACTCGGCTGGAGATCCATTAAGAAAGGAGACTCAAGGAGCAGCTGGATTAGACGGATTAGGTCACATAATCACTAGTCCTGGTCCAAACCCAAGCACTTCATGACTCACGTCCATCACGAATGAATAGATTCATCTGTCAGGGTTTCTTTTCCAAATAAAGTGCAAGATAACTGAACTAACTGTCAGAATGTCTGGGCATCTTTGTCTCTTTGTCACACACTGGTTTGTCAATCAATGCTAACGTATCAGACTCCGGATGAAAAACACTGAACGAAAAAACTGCATGTTTTATGAGTTTCCACACAGATATCCAACAAAACACCAGTTAAAACAAGATAAAATCATTTTAAATGCACCTAATTGCCTGATTATGATTGTGGTTCAGATTTTTTATTTATTTGTTTATTTAATTGTTTGTTTGTTTGTTTGTTTTTTGAATGATTGTGTGATTTTAATACTGAATGCATCTTATATGGGCTGATTATTTTAATTCAAGTTGCTCTTCTGATATTGATTTTATTTCTGATTCTAATTTAATTCTGATTTTGAAACTATTTTTATAATAGTATTTTAATTTGATACTATTATAAAAGTAATATTGCAATCCTGAATCAGTTTTTATTTTTATTAGTTTTTATATATTTCATTTTTATTTTAGTTAAAGTTTTAGTAATTTTAACTTTTTTTTTTTTTAAATATGTGTATATAGTTTTTATTCATTTATAATCAGTTTTAGTTTTAATTATTTTAATACAGCAAGTTGAAGTATACAAAAATGAGAAATGTTGCATTGGCTATACTAGCTGAAATAAAATTGTAAACATTTTATTTATTCCAGCTTATTGTTCTATTTATTTCTAAGTAGCAAAGTTTTTTTTTTTAATGGTTTTAGTTTTATTTAACTATAATACCCCAGATTCTTATTTTGATTTTGTACTGATTCTGCTGATTTCATTCTGATTTAGGTTCTTCTGCTACTGATTTTAACAGTAATTCTGATCGTAGGTGTTTTCACAGCTATCTGAAGAGAAATGTTGCTCAACACATCCCTAAATCCGATTTTGCCAAAAAAAAATAATAATAAAAAAAACAACAACATACTATCAGAGATGCCTCCAGTACAAATTCAAAACAAACAGTATGAGGGAATCCAGAAAAGTCCAGACTTGAGTCTGTTATCTTGCTGAGATGTCTTCTTAGTATGTGCCCAATTAAGATTTTAAAGGTAAAATGAGTAATTTCTGAGCATCTTGTGAGATGAAATGGAAAAACAATGACTGTTGTCAATCAGGTTGTGTGCCAGCTCACTCACCTAACTTCAGCTGCAGCTGCAGATTGTCAGATTTCGGGTTGAAGGGTCTGGAGAACTCGATCCACATCTGGAAGGTCTGTCCTCTGCGGACGATCAGCTTGTCGCTGAAGTAAGCGTCTGTGCGATGTTCGCGTCGGTTCGGCCCATCCTTGGATTTCAGGAGGTCGACGGAGTGAACCGTCAGAAGCGTGTCTGTGAATGAGAGAGGAAACGTTTACATCTCCCTGAAATCATCAAATCTCAGTGTTTTCCCAAAAGTAGCGAATTCTTTCTTATGCAAATGAACTGCACTAGAGTCTCCCTCATCCTCTTCCTCCTCACCTGAAGCCGCGGGGGTCGCAGCTGCAGGAGCGCTGGCACTGGGCCTTCCAGTAGTGTAGGTGTTAGAGCTAGACATTTCTACAAGCAAGGATTGAGAGAGAGAGAGAGAGAGAGAGAGAGAGAGAGAGAGAGAGAGAGAGAAAAACTAAATATGTTAAATGCTTTTTCAATCAATCAATCAATATTTTTTTTTTTTTTTTTTTTTTTTAATATATATAAAATATATATTTTTTATGGAAGGTTTTATGGAATGGAAAGATTCCATGGATGTTAAAGTTTCTTCATCAAACCATTGATGTCAGTGAAGAGCCTTTATTTTTGAGAGCGTATAATAACTTTAATTTTTAAATAATCAATAAATAGGTCTCAAAGTCAAGCATATTTAAATATAAATGCATGTATAAAAATATATGTATCAAAGTTTAACAATGTTTTAAATGATCCTGTTTTGTAGTTTAACTAAGCTTAATCGGTTTTATATAAAGCATGTTAGAAAGAATGTTGGCAAGACTTCAATGACCTAAACGCTGAAAAATTTTAAGTTTTGTTCTCATCTATATTCTGAAGGTTTTTATAGAAGGGTTTGTTCATCTATCATTCGCCTGGTTTTATACCACATATTATAACTAAAAACATATTAAAACTGCATTTTTTCTAACCGTTGATAGTAGTTTCTGTTATAGAGTGGTAAAAAGAAATATCCGAAATCTCTTTTATAAAAACATTTGACTCTAATATATCAACAAAATGAAACAAAAATTTTGAACCTGGCTTTATCCTATGTTCAGATTCATTTTCTGTAAATGTATGCAAGTTAGTGCATATTTAACTACGTAATGCCTTATTTGCATACTTCAACATAACATATGAGAAAACTAGTACACTATAATTTTTGCAATTCTTAATTTAAGATATTCCCCTGTATTGTCTTGCCATAATGCAATAATGGTGCTATATATATTTTCAGTATATTCATTTTTGAATAAACTCGAGCTGTTTTTCAAGTAAGCATAATGTTCATTATGAATTCTTATCAAAAAGTTATCTTAAATGCAATATTTGTTACCTGTGTGTTGGTGAAGTTCAGGTGCTCTGACAGACCGTCTGGTGTTTGTTCTGATGAATGTTTGGCACTGAAGCACCTGCTCGCGGCTTTTATTTAAGTTTGTGTTGACACTCCTCCTTCATTACGGCTGATGAATAACATTCATGACACTTACAATCCAGAAAAGTGGATTTTGTCACTAAACTGGAAATATTCCAAGAAAAACAAATCATAATGAATCATGAGCATCAGAATCAGATCAATATATGTGAATCACAAAAAGTACTTAATTCATACAAAATCCATGAGAATGAACATATTTCTGCTTCCTGAAAGCAATTAAAAATCTGTTCAACAAGAATATAAGCCTTAAAAATTGCATATTGTTATTGTTGTTGTTGTTGTTAAGCATGCAGAAATGTCAATATATTATTATTATTATTATTATTATTAATCTGTTTAACAAGAGTATAGGCCTTATTATTATTATTATTATTATTATTATTATTATTATTATTATTACTGCCATTTCTGATGGCTTATAAATACTAATACTACTCATAATGTCACTTGAAATAATAATAATAAAAAAAAAAAAAAAAAAATAATAATAATAATAATAAGGCCTATAATCTTATTAAACAGATTAATAATAATAATAATAATAATAATAATAATGATGATGATGATGATACTAATATATTGACATTTCTTCATGCTTAACAACAACAACAATAATATAATATAATAGATTATTGTAAATAATAACAATTTTGTAAAAAATAATAAAAGTAATATACCAGTTATTATTATTATTATTATTATTATTATTATTATTATTATTATTATTATTATTGCCATTCTGAAACCTTATAAATTCTACTATGCATAATGTAATAATAATAATAATAATAACAATAATAATAATTTTATCAAGAATATAGGCCTTGAATATTGCACATTATTATTATTATTATTATTATTATTATTATTATTATTATTATTACTGATTTTCATTAATAACAGTTTCTAAACATGGTAAAATGTTGTTGTTGTTGTTTTTAATATCACTTATAAACTTTATTTTTATTTTTTTATAACAGTTATTGTTGTTGTTTTGTTATTGTTGTTTACTTTATATCTACTTAAAAGTGAAGTACATTATTTCTGCTCCACTAGTGTCATAGTGGGTATGTCCCATTTAACATATTTCTGTACTATTCTTCAGTATTTTGTAGTATAAAATGGTGCATATTAAAGCCTAGATATATCTATATTGTGCATATCTAACCTTTTGAACCTTCACACCCAAATAACAACTGCACACACTCATGCACACATATAAACATATTAATATTAATTAAACATGCTTCCATAAAGTCCTCTGATGTTTTCCATAAGGTGACACAGAGGAAGAGAAACCTGACACATTTCACAAAAACACAAAAAAAGTGAAAAGGAGGGAGGGAGGGATGATATTAGTATGAAGAAACAGAAAAGAGGTGTGTTCTCTCATTTTGTGTCATTATTGTCATCAGTCTGCTATGATAAGAGCTGAGTGTGTGTGAACAGGTGAGTCGATCTGGATTATGCTGTCACATTCATAACAATTACACAGACATTTATCAAACTGTTTCAGGCCAAACGACTGACCGCTTTACAAGTAACAGCATGTGTGCTGGAACAAGTTACCGATGAAGGTTTGTATATTAAAATAATACCATATCTGCATTCACCTTCTTCCCAATGCCAGTGGAGCAGAAGTACACACTTGAATTGATTGTTATTATAAAGAAAAGACAAGGAATTTTATTAAATGTAAAGTAAGATTAAAGAGTGAAACTAATTTACTGACAAGCCCGGGCACTTATTGTTTGACCACTTTTATCTGTTTTTATATAAATTTGTAGAAGTTTTAAAAACGTCAGCTGTTTTAAGAGGCATGTAGATCAAAACGTTAAAACATTAAGAATAGTTCACTGAAAAAAATGACTCATTGGATTTACTAATTTTTTTTAAGGTAAGTGGTTGCAATCAATTTATTTTAACTACATTTAAATAAACAAATTTAGTTGACTAACTTTCAGCTAAATTTGTTTATTTAAATGTAGCTAAAATAAATTGATTGCAACCACTTACCTTAAAAAAATTAGTAAATCCAATGAGTCATTTTTTTCAGTGTACTTTATAAAATAATAAATGGCTAAAAGCAATCAAACTGGTAAAGTGTCTGCTAAATTTATAAATGTAAATTAAGTTTTTATAATGATTGTGTAAAAAATAATAATAATAATAATAATTTAAAAATAAACTTCTCTTAAAGGCTATCTGTAGCATAAAGACACACAAAGAATATATGTTCTCATTTTAAAACTATGATTATAAATAAAACCTACAATGATTACAAAGACTCGTAATAATTTTTATAATAAATTTAATAAATAAATACAATTCATAAAGCAGTTTTCCCTATAGCCCAAATGAGCAAAAATACACAAAAAATTTGCAAAGATTCATTTGATTTATCAGACAATCAAGCTTTGTCCTTAAAAAAAAAGACATGTTAAAACATCAAGAAAAATACCTTATAAATGAATAAATGGCTAAAAGCAATATAACTGTTAAAATTGCTGCTAACTGAATAAATTCAACTTTATTTTAAAAAGGTTATTATTATTATTATTATTATTATTATTATTATAGACTCACAATTATTATGAAATAATTACATTTATAATTAATTTAATAAATAAAAAGTCGATTGAATGATGACTGAAGCGCAAAATGAACAAATGTAAAAGTTTTATTATTATTGTTATTATTAATTATTATTATAAAGTCGCAATGATTACATGCAATGTGTGTGTGTGTGTGTGTGTGTGTGTGTGTGTGTGTGTGTATATACATACATATATATATATATATATATATATATATATTGAAGTAATGTGAAAAAGTGGATATAAAACAGATACAATCAGTTAAGAACTTTAAAACAAGCAAAACAAATAAACAAAATTGACCTAACCATTAAAACGGGTGAGAAGGGAAAATATTTGGCTTACATAAAGTCTGAAATATGAGTCTCCGATAAAACTAATCCTGTTTGTGTCTTGTGATTAAAAAGAAAACCTTATTTTAATATCCTAAAAAGATTAATGGCCATACTTTAGTTTAATAGAGTATAATTATATGACAGTTGATTAAACACACACACATGTATTAGCATTTCCACAACTCATGGTCTGAGTCATTGAAGAACTTTGGAAATAAAAATTATTAAGTCAAACTTTATTGAACGTGCAAATACACTTCATCTAGACATCACACACCTGAGCAGAATCAGCAGATCTCAAACAGTGATTCAGTACAGACACGCACTGAATTAAACACTATTTCTGACACTCCTCGTTGATGAAAGAAACAATCACAACAGAAGTTACAAACATGTCATGCAGTTAAAGATTTTTCTTGTTTTTTACACACTGACCATCATCAAACTGACACACTCCAACCTGCATGATCTGACAAATTAATAAACATACGATCATTTAAAGCTGGTTTTGCCCAACGATCCAGAGCACTTCTAATGCTTTTTTTTTTATTTTTTATTTATTTTTTAAGTGGAAGCCAGTTTCCACCAAAGAAGAAAAGGAATTTTGGTAACTTTTTGAATCACACAATTATTTATAGTATTTATATTTATAGAGTTTATATCTCGTAATTCTACACCAGTTTTTTCTTATTTCTCAGATATCTGAGAGAGAAAAAAAAAGAGTCAGAATTGGGAGTTTATTTCTCTCAATTCTGAATTTATATCTCGCGATTCTGACTTAATTTCTCATAATTCTGAGTTAATATCTCGCAATTACACCAATTTTTTCGTCGAAATACAAACGAATTACGAGTTTGTCTCAAATTCAATTCTGAGAATTGTTAGAAATAGTAATAAGAGCCAGATATAAACTTGCAATTACGATAAAAAAGTCAGAACTGCAAGATATAAAAGTTTTTATTGTGAGAATTTTAATGTAAATTCAGAATTCTTAAAAAAGTCAGAATTGCAGGATTGAATCTCGGAATTATGAGATATAAACTCAGAAATTGTGAGAAAAAATTGTGAGATATCTGCAAGATGTAAACTTAGAAATGTGAAATATAAACTCTTTGCGAGAAATAAAGTCAGGATCTAAACGTTATCTAAACAGTTCTGACTTCTTCCTCAAAATGAGTCGGAATCGAGAAAAAAGTCAGAATGGAAAACTCTAGGACTGTTAGAATTGCAAAATGTTGATTCATCCAGAGAGAAAAAAAATAGAATTGCGAGATGTTAACTCTAAATTGTGGGATATAAACTGGGAATTGCAATCAAAGCTTGTGAATTGTGAGATAAAAAGTTGTAATTAGCGTTTTATTTTTCCATACCCTGGTACCAAAAAAAAAAAAAAAAAAACTCCAAACAAAGTTGAGTACAACCACTTACTATCACCAGTTTATCAGATAATTTGTGGTATTTCCTTCTCCATCATTATATTCCTGCTGCCTGTGTGCCTTCATGTAGGACAGCTGCTTCTTAAACAAAATTATTTTGCCCTACAAGCCCCCAGAAAAAATAAATATATATCTCAGAAAACACCCCCTCCCCATCCAACTACAACAACATTTTCACATTTATGACAGACTTTTGAAAAGAGTTTCATGTCATCTAAAGTCTTTATTCATAGCCTAGCTGTGATGGCCAGCATACTCATAAATCAGAAAGAGAGCCTTTTTATGTAAGCATATTCATCAGACAATAATTGCACAATTTTAATTATGTAAAACCAACAACATTACAGCAGTGGTTTTTAAAGATGTTTTCTTTGGATTGTTTGAGTACTCAAAAGAGAATATAGAAAAATATAATTTAATTAACTTCTGTTTCTTGATAGCTAAATGTTATATAAAGATATAAACATAAACCTGGTTCTAAACCTTTCTTTTATTACAAAAAAATAACAATAAAAAATAACCATGGTATTTGTAGTAAAACTGTGCTTAAAAAACAATCTGAATCAAAAGATTTGCGAACTTCAGCTCAGATACAATCAGCCCGTTATTACTTAGATAAAATATCCCTGTGTCTGACAGGAAGAACTTTCTTTACTCATTTGAGAAGACTATGAAGCAGCGCTGAAGGTTTCTGATGAGAATCTGGGAGTTGTTTCAGGCCTCATCTGACACAGACTGACACTCAGGACTCAACCGCTGTGGATGAGCTCCTGTCCACCAGAGGGCAGTGTTTACAACACATTCACTACATCAAGCCTCTGGGACTGTCCATACTCACAGATTAACCTGATTAATCAAACATTAGACACACACACAAACATTTCTTGTGGATTATTGTGATGTTTTTATCAGCTATTTGGACTCTTATTCTGATGGCACCCATTCACTGCAGAGGATCCATTGTGAGCAAGTGATATACAGTGAGGGAAAAAATTATTTGATCCCTGCTGATTTTGTACGTTTGCCCACTGACAAAGAAATGATCAATCTATAATTTTAATTGTAGGTTTATTTTAACAGTGAGAGAGAATACAAATAAAAAATCCAGAAAAATGCATTTCAAAAAAAGTTATAAATTGATTTGCATTTTAATGAGTGAAATAAGTATTTAACCCCTTTGTAAAACATGACTTAGTACTTGGTGGCAAAACCCTTGTTAGCAATCACAGAGGTCAGACGTTTCTTGTAGTTGGCCACCAGGTTTGCACTCATCTCAGGAGGGATTTTGTCTCACTCCTCTTTGCAGATCCTCTCCAAGTCATTAAGGTTTCGAGGCTGACGTTTGGCAACTCGAACCTTCAGCTCCCTCCACAGATTTTCTATGGGATTAAGGTCTGGAGACTAGCTAGGCCACTCCAGGACCTTAATGTGCTTCTTCTTGAGCCACTTCTTTGTTGCCTTGGCCGTGTGTTTTGGGTCATTGTCATGCTGGAATACCCATCCACGACCCATTTTCAGTGCCCTGGCTGGCTTCAGTGCCCTGGCCCTGATGGTACATGTCCATCATCCCTTTGATGCGGTGCAGTTGTCCTGTCCCCTTAACAGAAAAACACCCCCAAAGCATAATGTTTCCACCTCCATGTTTGACGGTGGGGATGGTGTTCTTGGGGTCATTGGCAGCATTCCTCCTCCTCCAAACACGGTGAGTTGAGTTGATGCCAAAGAGTTGGATTTTGGTCTCATCTGACCACAACACTTTCACCCAGTTCTCCTCTGAATCACTGGCAAACTTCAGACGGATTGTACATGTGCTTTCTTGAGCAGGGGGAGCTTGCGGGCGCTGCAGGATTTCAGTCCTTCTCAGTGTAGTGTGTTACCAATTGTTTTCTTGTTGACTATGTTCCCAGCTGCCTTGATCCTCCCGTGTAGTTCTGGGTTGATTCCTCACCGTTCACATGATCATTGAAATTCCACGAGGTGAGATCTTGCGTGGAGCCCCAGACTGAGGGAGATTGACAGCTATTTTGTTTCTTCCATTTGCGAATAATCGCACCAACTGTTGTCACCTTCTCACCAAGCTGCTTGGCGATGGTCTTGTAGCCCATTCCAGCCTTGTGTAGGTCTACAATCTTGTCCCTGACATCCTTGGACAGCTCTTTGGTCTTGGCCATGGTGGAGAGTTTGGAATCTGATTGATTGATTGCTTCTGTGGACAGGTGTCTTTTATACAGGTAACAAACTGAGATTAGGAGCACTTGCTCACTGCTAATCTCAGCTCCTTACATGTATAAAAGACACCTGGGAGCCACAAATCTTGCTGATTGATAGGGGATCAAATACTTATTTCACTTATTAAAATGCAAATCATTTTATAGCTTTTTGAAATACGTTTTTCTGGAATTTTATTTTATTTATTTACTTTTTATTATTCTGTCTCTCATTGTTAAAATAAACCCATCATTAAAATTATAGACTGATCATTTCTTTGTCAGTGGGCAAATGTACTAAATCAGCAGGGGATCAAATCATTTTTGCCTCACTGTAATGCTACTTTTCTCCAAATATGTTCTGATAAAGAAATCAACTCATCTACATCTACAAAATGGACATAAATGTACATGTGAGATTTGGCTCCACTTACAGTATAAACCCACTACTCTGTATGATGTGATCTGGTGCATAGTTTGACTCTAAATTTACTCATTAATGTTCACTGTTACTGGGGAAAAAATGCTTACTTTATATTTCAAAGGAATCTGAAAAAATCTGTTTGACAGTTTGCTATTCAAATGATATAAAACTGCATGTACATAGACTTTATTATACAATAAAATATATGCATTTATTATAAAAGAATTATAATAACCATGCCAAATGACAGTAAAATTTACATTTAATTTTTGATTACATAAAAACATGGCTGTGCTTAAACATTCAAAACTGTTAACATACATTAATATTAAGTGAAAAACTGGAAATACATGATTTTTATTGAAATTATATGATGGTGTCTGTGTGATGTGTTTCGTGTTACCGATGGTCACTCTTTGGCATCTCTGCTGTGGCAGATGATGTTGAAACTCTGAGGAAAGTGAAAAATGCCCATGATCCCATCCATGTCTATGGACTGTGGCTCGGGTGGCCAGGAGAATTGAATCCGCTGTAGGAGAGACGTGATGTATGAGAAGAGCTCAGTCCTCGCCAGAGTCTCCCCGAGACAGACCCTCGGACCTGATAAACAAACACACAAATCAGTAACTTTTCCTAATGGTTAAATCTGTTTATTAATTTCACAAACAGCTGACTCACCCAGTGAAAAGGCGATGAAAGATTCTGGTTTGAAGAAGTTCCCATTTTCATCCAAGAAATTCTCTGGATTAAAGGCGTTGGGATGCTTCCAGTGCTCCTTGTCACTGAAAATTGCTGCTAAATTTGTCATGACCATAGTTCCCTGTATGAGGAAAGTTTAGCAGAGTTGAATTAAACTTTTCAAAAATTAAACACTTAACCCATAGTCAGAAATTATGCAAAAATTGTAGGCTACCTTTAGGGGTACAACAGCTTGTCACTGGGGCAAAGGGACACCTCAAAGCCTCTAAGGGACACCTTTGTATCTTCTTTACCCCTAAAGGGTTCAAAATAGTACCATAGGAGTACTAATATGAAAGGTACTAATATGAAAACTTTAGGGGTAAAGAAGGTACACAGCATCAGAGGCGTCATGCCCATTCAAAGTGCCCCCTCAGATTTTTGGATTTTGAATGCAGCTTCCAAAAGACAAAAAATAGCTGAATAACATATTTTATATTTCATACAATCACACTGGCGTTATTAGAACGTGCAGCGCGCCAGAGCATTGGCTGCTAAATTCAAATCTGCTAGCGCTTTGGCTGGCACTAAAGCCAGAGACAGACGCGTTTTTACAGCTGCACATTGTAACCAATCACACAAGATTCTGTTGAGCTTATGAATGCAATGACCAATCAGAGGCGTTCAGATGAGTCATCCCGGAAATGTTTTGTTCAGTGCGCACGTTTGCTGAAGGAATTCTGCTCTCTGATGATTCTCTCATCAGAAACAACAAAGTGCAGATGTACATACGACGTAAGTAGGATATTCATTTCACAGTGTAAACAGCTTCAGTGATTATAATGAGTTTTTGAGAGTGATTAAAATGTTCTTTGATAATGTAAATGTTCTTTGCTTTCTGTACAATGAAAGAGTTATAATTAGTAAATTACAATGTTTCTATTAAATTCACATTAAATACAAAGTCAGTTGTATTAAAAATATTTTATGCCATGACACCCATGACACGGGTTTTTATGTAATAGATTACACTATTAGGCTACTTTGCCCATCGCCCATTATAGATCAACTAACAAAATATATAAAGGTGCAAAATGCATCTACTTACACATATTTGAGAATCGAGATATTTCATGTTATACACTCTTAAAAATAAAGGTGATTCACGATGCCATTGAAGAACCTTTTTGTCTAAATGGTTCCATAAAGAACCTTTAACATCTGAAGAACCTTTCTGTTTCACAAAAGGTTCTTTGTGGTGAAAGAAGGTTCTTCAGATTATAAAAAGGTAAGAAAGAGATGGTTCTTTAAAGAACTTTTGACTGAATGGTTCTTTGTGAAACCAAAAATGGTTCTTTTATGGCATCGCTTGAAGAACCTTTTGAAGCACCTTTATTTTTAAGAGTGTAGTTAACACGTATTTCGAATAAAAAGGGAAAAAATAATAAAACACACACATATATACACATACATACACATATATATATATATATATATATATATATATATATATATACACTGTATAGGCTATATATGGCTGCTGTGTGTCATGACAAGCTTGACGATCACCCCCGCTTTTCCCTCCCTTATTAATTCATTTCAGATTATCAGGTTTTCAGACTTCACAGTGTACATTTGTAAAACCTGTAGTAACATTAGTGATGTATGAAATTTTGATTATAGTGACCAAAATGATCACGTTATCAGTATCATCACGGTATTGTTAAAATGTTCTGGAAATGTTCAAAAAGTACTCATACACACAGTGAAATCATTTCACCAAGTTTTATGTTGAAAAACAAGAAATAAAATTAGCAGCACTATTTACTTTTTGTTTGCATAAAATAAAATAAATAACATTAAAAGCAATGACTTGGGTGACTTACAACATCACGTTATACTGTACTACATGTTCAAATAAAGTTCTGACAAAAAAATTAAAATGATAAACCTCATATTTCAGTTTTTAAATCATTAAGAAATAGATTAGTCAAAACAATTGATTATAGACATTTTATCTTCTACATAACGATTCTACATAGGCTACCTTATCTTTATCTGCAGTGCTGAGATTATTAGAATGCACATTCGCTTGTTTTTCATCTACACTTAAGATTTACAAAAAAAAATAAATAAATAAATAAAAATAATTAATTAAATAAATAAATAAATAAATAAGTGTTGCACCATATATCGGCCACCATATCGGTATCGGCCGATAAATGTTAATTTTTCTGTTATCGTTATCAAACCGATAAGAAAATTTGGCCGATATATTAAAGCCGATAAATAATGAATTATTTCCGTCAGAGGCACTTCAGATGTGCACTGTTCGCCATGATGGATTTTAATTGCTTGAAATATTATTGGAATCACTTCGAACAGGAAAATACAGTGAAGTGCAGCATGTGCAGGGCAAGTCTGTCATATTATAATGAGAACATTAAATAATTAATGGAATCTTTGTGTGCCAGTGTTTTAGCGCGTTGTTAAGGGAAGAGCGCATCCACAACGGCGCTACACATTCATGACTAGCACAGTTAAGTTCACTTGCCTTTTGTGCAATTGTAGGTTGCAATATTGTGTTTATTTTATACATATATATCTGATATATCTCATAGGCCTATAGAATCCGTTTAGTTAAGCTAATAGAGCGTTAATAGAGCGCTTCAGTGATCATCTTTAGCTTAGGGCATGCAGCTCAAACAGCAGCGCACAATATTAATAACTATGATTGGGACTATCATATATATAATATTATAATGAGAACATACTATTATAAAACGTTGTGAATTCTTTGGTTTAATTTGTCGTGTTTCAGCGCGTTGCGGGAAGAGCGCATCCTCAACAGAAGTTACACATTCTGGTTAGCATGTAATTTAGTTCAAATTCACTTGTGCATTTGCGTCTTTTTGTACATACAAGTTGTAATATTATGTTTAGTTTATGTTGTATAAATAGCTGATTAATCTCATATATGATGCATTTCCTTGAGTTAAATAAGCTGTCAGCAAAGCACTTTAGTTTACCAGTGTTCATTCAGCTCTTAAGTTTCAGAGCACGCAGCTTGAACAGCAATGCACAACATTCGTGACAATGTTTGGGACTATCATATATATTTATATATATATATATATATATATATATATAAAATATTATAATGAGAACACTATTATAATAAAACATTGTGAATTCTTTGGTTTAATTTGTCTTGTATCAGCGCGTTGTTGCGGAACGAGCCAACAGCGTGTCACATCTTATTAGCGCATAACTTAGCCTAGTTCAAGATCACTTGCGCATTTGCGTCTTTTTGTGCATTTATAAGTTATAGGCCTAATATTATGTTTATGTTGTATAAATAATAAGAGTTTCAGTTTACCGGTGTTTATTCAGCTCTTCAGCAGCGCACGCAGCTAAAACTGCATGCTGCTATTTGAAACAGTGGTATTAATTTAAGATACTTCTTTTTCAAAATCATTGATATATTAGAAATAATAACCACCACTTTTATTTTTAGCTTATTATTTTCATCAACAGTATGGTTTAATTAAAATAATTTAATTGTTGGTGCGGAGACTATTCCGTTTAATTTATCCATGGCACATGAATTTTATTTATTTATTTTTTGTAATGTTGTCCAGTGACTTGTTTGCATTATTTAAGCATTGTTTTATTTATTTGTAAGGATGCTTTATGTTTGATTTATGCTGAAGTGTTTAATGGGTTTTTTTTTTTTAATGGTGAGACTTTTTTTGTAATCAGGCTCTAAAATTATATAAAAATTTGGATATAGATTTATCGGCCAACATATCGGTTATCAGCTTTCATTTATAAAGAATTATCGGTATCGGCCAAAATTTTCATATCGGTGCATCCCTAAAATAAATAAATAGGTCCCATTTTCGCATTGTTCTGAACAAAAATGGCAGACAGGCTGAATGAAAATGTAAATCCATTGTCTGACAGCAGGTGGCGCTTATGGATCAGCAGAAATAGAGCCGTTTCCCCAGTAACAGCTGTAAACAAAGCAGTGCTGCGCTTACAAACACTACTTTATTAGGTATTACTTGGAGCGAAGATAAAAAGCAAATGCCATCGAAACTTTTCTGAAGACATTTGGTTCCCCCATTTGCAATCATAGAATTAATTAATTCATACATTCTTTCATATAATTTCTCTCAGCACTCTGCCTTACATTGTTTTCATAGAAAATGAAACCCACGCTGCATGTTACATCTGTATGAGACTTTTATTAACTTTGCCTAATGCTGAGCAGTATTTACTGCAAGTTTTTCAAATCACAATAATCAAATAGCCTATGGCTTTAAGGACAAAATATGAAACGGCAATGATTTATCGTCAAACTGTAACTGTTTCGTCACTAATTAACCTTCTTACATAATTTTTATATTTATACAATTAATTTAGGTGACTGGACAAGTTAGGTTGATTTGTTTTGGTTTGTTGGAATAAAAATATAATCTCTTAATCTAATTTCTTTATTCTTAGATTAATCTACTTTTTATATTAAAAAAATTGTTTTATGACTTCCGATATCTGATGATATTTCTGATATTCTTTATACACACCCTCAAGCCATGTTGTTCATCAATAAATTATTTAAACGGGTTTTTCTGGATCAACCTATTCATTACAAATATCTGAATAAATAACTTCATTCATCAGGGGCAGTTGTGGCCTAATGGTTAGAGAGTCAGACTTGTAACACGAAGGTTGCAGGTTTGAGTCTCACGTCTGGCAGGAATTGTCGGTGGGGGGAGTGAATATAAAGTGCTCTCTTCCACCTTCAATACCACGACTGAGGTGAGACCCTTGAGCAAGGCACCGAACCCCCAACTGCTCCTTGGCCACCGCGGCAATATGGCAGCCCACTGCTCTGGGTGTGTTCAGTGTGTGTGTGTGTGCGCACTTGGATGGGTTAAATGCAGAGCACAAATTCCAAGTATGGATCACCATACTTGGCCACACTTCACTTGACTTTATTTATGCTCCATTCATTACCTTGGGAAAGTCATATCCTCGTAGTTTTGTGGGCTGAGTCGTTTCATGAATCACTCCAAGAGGTACAATGTTGGCACAGCGCTGAATCTCATGAACAGTGGCATATGTGTATGGTAGTTTGTCACGGTCATCCATGCTGGGCAAGCGGTCGTAACCCAGCACTCGAACAATCTCTTCATGACATCGCTCTGTGTTGTGCGACAAAATGGAAGTAGATTTGCATTTCCTGAAGGAAACAGTGGCGCTTGCGCTTCAACAAAACAATAGTGTCACATATTAGATTTATTGTTTTAAATATTAAATATATTTAATTTGGAAACATTGGGAAAAACATTGGAAGAAAATGTGTCCACCGCTAACGTTTAGCTTTAGCACCTTGCACATCTGGGTTTTGAATCAAGTAGAAGAGACCCCATCTGATAGTGTTCGCTGTGGTGTCGGTTCCAGCCACAAACAGGTCAAGTGCTGACATAACCATGTTCTCCTCATGAAACGTGGAGCCCTCGTTGGACTTTTGCTGCTCCACATGAAACAAATCCATCAGTTTACTGAAGCTACATGGATATATGAGAACGCTTCTTTCATTAATAGTGATCTCACTTTCTCGATCTCCAGCAGGTAGGCATCAATGAAGTCTCGAGGGCTGTCTGGATCCAGAGTTTCCTTGTGTTCTTTTATTTCATCCCGGATGAAACCCAATAACTCAGTGAAGTTCTGCATGATCTTCTGGTGTGGCCCAGGGAAATGCTTGATGAAGGGGACTAAGTTTAAAATCTAAGATAGTCAAACAATTATAAGATCATTGAGGAAAATATGGAACTTAATGTATCATTCCCATTACTTGTTTGTAATCACTACGGGTCACATGACTTACCGCCTATCTGATATTAAAATTCTTCAAATAATTATTTTCACACAGGGTGACCACGGTCAATAACAAATATATGAATAAAATAAATAAATAAAAATAAAATAAAATAATAAAATGAAGAATTTGATCATACCTGTCCCGCAGCTGACCCTGTGAGCATGAAGTGATTATTCAAGATTTTCAGAAGGTATGAGAAGCGTTTGTTATCATAGTCGAAGCGCTCTCCAAACACGATGGAACAGATAATGTTAGAAACAGCATTCTGTATGTCATGCTGTGGGTCCATAGACTTGCCTGCAAAGAAACATGCATCAATATGTGTGGAAAAAGGCTAGTACCAGTTTATATTCAATCCAATTAGAACAGAATTTTGAATTTTAATATTGAAAATAACTGTAAAAAATCAACATTTTTAATGTCACAAATATAATAAGTGTTTCAGAAAGACTTGGATACTGTTAGACCTTTGAAAGCACAGATGAGCTTGTTCACAGCCCGACACTGTGGAATGAGTTCAAATAGAGCATGAACATTTTATACCTTCTGCTTTAAGCATTTCAGCAGTCAGATAACGGCTTTCCTCTAGCACACGATCTTCTACGGATTTCTTCCCCAGGCCAAAATTCCTGAGCGTGTGCAGAGCAAAGCGTCTCTGCTGCCTCCAGGAGTGACCAAACGGGGCTATTATTATGCCTGAGAAAAAGAGAATTAAGCATTAAGCTGTGATTTACAGTGAATTTGGAACAGCTAATTGTTAGGCACGACGCAAGACGGAGTAAATAAATGTATTAAAAGGTTAGTTAACCCAAATGTCATTAATTACTCGTGTTGTTCCAAACACGCAAGACCTTCGTTCATCTTTGGAACAGAAATTAAGATATTTTTGATGATTACGATGATTACATTCAGGGAAAGCTTGCACATGCGTCGTGCCTCATCTCACTGAGCTCAAATCAGAACAGATACTGGAACTGTTCTAATACTCTGTGTTATTTTCTGTGTGTAATTTTGCCTCTGCACTTTGGAAACTGTAGGCTTCCACACAAACACATTGACGGGGGAATGACGAAATCATCATGTCAGCAGGAGTCACTCATACTCCATTAAATAAATATAAAAAATTAATTTAGCCGAAAAACATAATACATGCATAGAATACATTGACAGCATCCTAATTAAAAAAAAAATAATAATAATAAAAATAAAAAAGTAAAAAAAACACTTTGCTTTTTCTTTCCTTAATTCCTATCTAGCTTGTACTCATCTAAACAATATCTGAAACGTGCTGTATTATGAGCACTTCCTGTGTTTATTTGCCTCTTTAAAATGAATGGCTTCTTGTTTTCCTCAGTTGTAGGCCTAAGTCGCTTTGGAAAACCGTCTGCTAAATGAATAAATGTAAATGTATATGTGGAACCGTAGTAACACAAATACAGTGGCGCATTCTGATTTAATGAGGTCACAGGTGTATGTTTATAGAGTAATTTACAATGGCATCAAACGCAGCTCAACCAATCAGAATCAAGGACCAGAACTATCCGTTTTATAACCGACCTTCTGGAATCTGGTACTGAAGTACTAAATTCAGTCTTCACATTTTTGAAGCAAAGGGACATGGTGTCATTGGCTCTCAACGAAATAACTCAAATGTAAAGGTTCTTTACTGTGAAAACCACCTTTTGGAACCTTCTGCTGTAAAAATGTAAAAATCCACACTTCAAAAATCAAAATAACATTTTACTGACCGAGTCCATTGGTTAGCCAGTCTAAAAGAGGCAAAAATGGTCTTCCAGAAAAGGCTTCCTGAACGAAGGCTTCCTTAGCGACCTGGATTGTATTAAGGATTATCATTGGTTTCCTCCCAAAATACACAGTAGACATCTCTCCATACTGAGATAACTGCTCGGAGAAGATCCAAAGCAAATTTAGTGCATCTGAATTTCAAAACAGGTATGAATTAAATGCTAAATCCCTACCAGAAACACAGCAAAGACTTACTGATCTTATAGCTTCAAGCGGCTTCGTAAAACTTGGTATGGTTCCCACAAAAGGCAAAGGTCTGGGACCAGGTGGATTTTGACCTCTGCAAGAATTAATCCTTAAAATCTCAAACAGAACCATAAAGATCAAGCCCAGAAACAGAGCCAGGCATACAGAGGCCAGGTCTAACTTCATCAGAGTCGTCCACATGATGACAGATTCATTCCAAGACAAACACAAGAGCAGCAAATGACCAGTGAGTTTTATAAAAGCAAAAGCGGAAGAGGGTGGAGACACTGGAAGAGCTGGACTTGCAGTTAACCCTTTCAGTTGTGTTGATATGACTGGTATGATGAATGCATATATGATTACCTTCATCCCAATGCATCAAGCATAAAATAAACCAAAGAAATTATTAAATGATTTCTTGTGAAGCTGTGTTTGTAAGAAACAAATACAAATTTAAAAACTTTAAACTGTTGCTTCCAACAAAAATAAAAGTCCTCTATCCACAACATGACTTTCTGCAGTGAAAGTGATCTCGTCTGAATCAGGAGAGAAATATGCACAGATCAAGCACTGTTCACCAGCGAAAACAGTTCTAAAATATGTTGGTGTATTTTTGTGTGAGAGGAAAACAGGGTATGGACTTTTTCTCTGGAGGAAGCCTTATTATGGATTATAGACTCATATTTTGGCCAGAAGCTTTTCACTTCAACAGATTTTAATTGATCTACTGGAGTGGTGTGGATTACTTGTGGATTATTGTGATGTTTTTATCAGCTGTTTGGACTCTCATTCTGACGGCACCCATTCACTGCAGAGGATCCAGTGGTACATACATTTCTCCAAATCTGCTCAGATGAAGAAATAAACACATCTACATCTTGAGGGTGAATAACTTTTCAGCATATTTTCATTTTTGGGTGAACTATTCCTTTGTATACATTGATCCCTGCATATTAGGTGCAAACTGCCTGATGATTATTGAAAATTTGATATTAGGTTAAAGATTTTGCATGATTGTCCATTACCATCTGTTCAGCTTGTGGAAGATGACCAAGATAAACACAAGAGCAGCAAATGACCAGTGAGTTTTATAAAAGCAAAAGCAGAAGAGGGTGGAGTCAGTGGAAGAGTTTGACTTGCAGTTAACCCTTTCAGTTGTGTTAATGTGACTGATATGATGAATGCATAGATCTCATCCCAATATGTCAAGCATAATAAACAACTAAATATTTTATATAATCTATGACCAATCATAATGGTTTACATTCACCAGAGAACAAACTTGACAGAAGTTTGAAGAAGACAGAATGACTCTTGTAAATAAAAGACTGACTAGCTTACAGATGTCTAATCAGAAATAATAATTGTTCCTCAATCACGATGCAATAGGCGTCTAAAGGTGAGAAAAACAGTACAACTAAGACAAAGGTGAAGAATTCAGTCACAATGAAGTTGATGTAACCTTTAGCAATACAACATTTACAGGGGCGTAGCCAGAATACAGTGGGGCAAAAAAAGTATTCAGTCAGCCACTAATTGTGCAAGTGCTCCCACTTAAAAAGATGAGAGAGGCCTGTAATTTATATTAAATATTTGCAAATTATGGTGGAAAATAAGTATTTGGTCAATAAGAAAATTTCATCTCAATACTTTGTTATATACCCTTTGTTGGCAATGACAGAGGTCAAACGTTTTCTGTAAGTCTTCACAAGGTTTTCACAAACTGTTGCTGGTATTTTGGCCCATTCCTCCATGCAGATCTCCTCTAGAGCAGTAATGTTTTGGGGCTGTCGCTGGGCAACACAGACTTTCGACTCCCTCCAAAGATTTTCGATGGGGTTGAGATCTGGAGACTGGCTAGGCCACTCCAGGACCTTGAAATGCTTCTTACGAAGCCACTCCTTCGTTGCCCGGGCGGTGTGTTTGGGATCATTGTCATGCTGAAAGACCCAGCCACGTTTCATCTTCAATGCCCTTGCTGATGGAAGGAGGTTTTCACTCAAAATCTCACGATACATGCAGGGGCGTAAATTTCATCTAACAGTAGGGGGGGACAAGAAACATAAAATTTCTCAAGAGCAATTTTTGAAGGGGACACAAATAATACAGCCAAAATTGTACTTGTAAGGATAGATATGTGTACACAGCATGTGTAAACAGCATGGAGACCGTGTTTAAATATGAGCTCGGTTCATATGGTTCACCACGCGGTCATATTATAATGATTATTTTGCGTCCTCCATAGTATTTTAGGTTTCGTCTGGGACCGAGTACGTCTCTTTAGATATTCAACCGCATTAAGCCTGCCACTTAACATCATACTGAGCAAAACACAACACATCGGCAGGTCTACAATATTAGCCTAATATCAGTTCACACACAGGTTTATCGCTGTGTTAGTTGTAGTGGGTGACAAGCTACGGTGTTAAGCTTGGTAACCTTATAAACTGCTCATAGAAAATACATCGGATATCATTATTTTTTGTCATGACTAATTTATTAATGATCCAGCATCATCTGTATTAAAGAGAAAGAATAATTTCACCCGATGTTTAAAGAGAATAAAATAGCCTTGACAGCCTAATTACTTACACATAGCTACTAAGGAACTTTGCTCTCTCCCACCCAGGGTTGCCAGGTTTTCACAGCAAAACCCGCCCAACTGCTACTCAAAACTAGCCCAATCGCTTTTCAGGGGGGATTTCCGGTAAAAATCGCGTTCCGGTGGGGTAAAATACACGTTTTTTTTGGTGGGATTCCCCTGATAAATGTCGCTTTCCAGGGGCTAAATATCACGTTATTGCTGTCGCTCAAACACGCGGACATGAAAAACAACACGCGGACATGAAAAACATCCCGCGGAAAGAGCGTAAAAATAGCCCAATTCCGCGGGAAAACTGCGGACTTGGCAACACTGCTCCCACCGGGCTCGTGTCCTGAGTGTATCGAGGCAGTGGACCAAACCACTGTGAGGCAAGGGAGGGGGGAATCAAAACATTTCTGCACTTAAAACGCTTCTTTGGGTTTATTTTGTTTTACTACTTACACAATTATTTTAAGTATATGTCAATTATATTATTTTCAAGACACAGAGTTGCTTGTAATGATATTTTTAGGGGGGACAACCCTCAGATGGGGGGGTCCTGTCCCCCCCGGGATTTACGCCTATGGATACATGGCCCCATTCATTCTTTCGTTTACACGGATCAGTCGTCCTGGTCCCTTTGCAGAAAAACAGCCCCAAAGCATGATGTTTCCACCCCCATGCTTCACAGTAGGTATGGTGTTCTTTGGATGCAACTCAGCATTCTTTCTCCTCCAAACACGACAAGTTGAGTTTTTACCAAAAAGTTCTATTTTGGTTTCATCATTCTCCCAGTCCTCTTCTGGATCATCCAAATGCTCTCTAGCAAACTTCAGTCGGGCCTGGACATGTACTGGCTTAAGCAGGGGGACACGTCTGGCACTGCAGGATTTGAGTCCCTGGCGGCGCAGTGTGTTACTGATGGTAGCCTTTGTTACTTTGGTCCCAGCTCTCTGCAGGTCATTCACTAGGTCCCCCCGTGTGGTTCTGGGATTTTTGCTCACAGTTCTTGTGAGATCTTGCGTGGAGCCCCAGATCGAGGGAGATTATCAGTGGTCTTGTATGTCTTCCATTTTCTAATAATTGCTCCCACAGTTGATTTCTTCACACCAAGCTGCTTACCTATTGCAGATTCAGTCTTCCCAGCCTGGTGCAGGTCTACAATTTTGTTTCTGGTGTCCTTTGACAGCTCTTTGGTCTTGGCCATGGTGGAGTTTGGAGTTGGACTGTTTGAGGTTGTGGACAGGTGTCTTTTATACTGATAACGAGTTCAAACAGATGCCATTAATACAGGTAATGAGTGGAGGACAGAGGAGCCTCTTAAAGAAGAATTTACAGGTCTGTGAGAGCCAGAAATCTTGCTTGTTTGTAGGTGACCAAATACTTATTTTACCGAGGAATTTACCAATTAATTCTTTAAAAATCCTACAATGTGATTTTCTGGATTTTTTTTTTTTCTCATTTTGTCTCTCATAGTTGAGGTATACCTATGATGAAAATTACAGGCCTCTCTCATCTTTTTAAGTGGGAGAACTTGCACAATTGGTGGCTGACTAAATACTTTTTTGCCCCACTGTATACTCATTCATAGGGGTTGTCCAGGTAGGGACCTGCAACCAGTCCTGGGTGGAAGACTATTCCATCCCACTCTGAAAAATTCCCTCTTTTGGGGTCCGGGTCTCCCTCAGTTAAAAGGGTTTATATTTTTTTTTTTTGTGATTTTTATTTATTTATTTATTTTTTTGAGAGGGCCATGCTTCACCCCTGGCTCTGCCCCTGCACATTTGGTGGATTAAGTACTTTGGAAGTTGTAAATACCACGGTACAACCCGAATTCCGGAAATGTTGGGACGTTTTTTAAATTTGAATAGAATAAAAACTAAAAGAATTTCAGATCACATGAGTCAATATTTTATTCACAATAGAATATAGATAACATAAATGTTTAAACTGAGAAATTTTACAATTTTATGCACAAAATGAGCTCATTTCAAATTTGATGCCTGCTACAGGTCTCAAAATAGTTGGGACGGGGGCATGTTTACCATGGTGTAGAATCTCCTCTCCTTTTCAAAAGAGTTTGAAGACATCTGGGCATCAAGGTTATAAGTTTCTGGAGTTTTGGTGTTGGAATTTGGTCCCATTCTTGCCTGATATAGGTTTACAGCTGCTGAAGAGTTCGTGGTCGTCTTTGACGTATTTTTAGTTTAATGATGTGCCAAATGTTCTCTATAGGTGAAAGATCTGGACTGCAGGCAGGCCAATTCAGCACCCAGACTCTTCTACTACGAAGCCATGCTGTTGTAATAGCTGCAGTATGTGGTTTTGCATTGTCCTGCTGAAATACAAAAGGCCTTCCCTGAAATAGACGTCGTCTGGAGGGGAGCATATGTTGCTCTAAAACCTTTATATACCTTTCAGCATTCATAGTGCCTTCCAAAACATGCAAGTTGCCCATACCGTATGCACTTATGCACCCCTGTAACATCAGAGATGCTGGCTTTTGAACTGAAGGCTGATAACACACTGGAAAGTCTCCCTCCTCTTTAGCCCGGAGGACACGGCGTCCGTGATTTCCAGCAAGAATGTCAAATTTGGACTCGTCTGACCATAGAACACTTTTCCACTTTGAAACAGTCAATTTTAAATGAGCCTTGGCCCACAGGACACTACGGCCCTCTGGACCATGTTCACATATGGCTTCCTTTTTGCATGATAGAGATTTAGTTGGCATCTGCAGATGGCACGGCGGATTGTGTTTACCAACAATGGTTTCTGGAAGTATTCCTGGGCCCATTTAGTAATGTCAATGACAGAATCATGCTGATGAGTAATGCAGTGTCATCTGAGGACCCGAAGACCACGGGCATCCAACAAAGGTCTTCGGCCTTGTCCCTTACGCACAGAGATTTCTCCAGTTTTTCTGAATCTTTTGATGATGTTATGCACTGTAGATGATGAGATTTGAAAAGCCTTTGCAATTTGATGTTGAGGAATGTTGTTTTTAAAGGATTCCACAATGTTTTTATGCACTCTTTCACAGATTGGAGAGCCTCTGCCCATCTTTACTTCTGAGAGACTCTGCCTCTCTAAGACATCCCTTTTATAGCTAATCATGTTACAGACCTGATGTCGATTAACTTAATTAGTTGCTAGATGTTCTCCCAGCTAAATCTTTTCAAAATTTCTTGCTTTTTCAGACCTTTATTGCCCCCGTGCCAACTTTTTTGAGACCTGTAGCAGGCATCAAATTTGAAATGAACTTTTTTTAGTGGATAAAAGTGTAATTTTTTTTTAACATTTGTTATGTTCTCTATGTTCTATTGTGAATACAATATTGGCTCATGTGATTTGAAAGTCTTTTAGTTTTCATTTTATTCAAATTTATAAAACGTCCCAACATTTCCGGAATTCGGATTGTATATGAATATAGTAATCATTCAGTTCAACTTCATTTTGGAATTCTCTGTAATAAGTAAGAAAAATGGCCACTTCAGGCTCGTTAAAGATGACACAGAATGGTACCTGAGGATCTGTATAGTAAACACTGCACAGTGAAGTGCTCGCTAAGGGAGAACCACCATCATCCGATACACGGGAGTAAATGTCAGGCTGATAGTTTTAGCCATAGAGAATTACAGTATTGTTTTCTCGACATTTTACAATGATACAGGCAGAAAATTCACAGATCAAACCCTCTGCCAGTAACAAAATGCAGTTGTATTACCAAGTTTGCTGACCAAAGCCGTAACTGTGACCACAGTCTATAGAATTAACTAGGATAACTTGAATTTTTTATACCACAACATTTTTTTCAATGTGATCAGATGCATTGGCATGACCCCTCAGCGCAGATGAATATAATGTTTTGAGGAGTATATGTGGCTGTCAGTCACCGCACCGGTGTGGATACTATACTTCAGAATTACAGATTCTACATCTTGGAAGTATGACCCAAATAAGAATTTATCACCGGAAAATGTCACCTGAACAAGTAAGTAATGTGTCCGCCACTGTTGTTCTGACCAACTGAAAAAAAAAAAAAAAAAAAAAAGCATTACAATACCATGCACTACCAATGGTGATTAAATCTAACAATCGCTCAGCTCATATCACATCAAACCAGGCAAATTATTATTGTTATAAATTGTTATGTACCGTGTTGCCTCCAGGCAACACAACATATTTTAGTTTTTATAAATAAAACGAGACACTCATTTAACTGATCAATGCTGACTCAGGGAAGTAGAAGTCAAATACTAATAAATGAACATACAAAAAAGTGGTCACATGACCCAAAGGGGTCCATTTTGTTTCCACTTTCAGGACGTGCACATCACATGACTCCGTATTTTGTCCAATGAAAAGTGCATTTTTCATCAATTTCCGTACATATAATTGCCTACAAAAATGTTAGTCACTTTCATTGGAAAGTAAAGAAGTATTTCAAAAACTTTACATAATATTTCATCAAATGTATCATAGGAAATTACAAAAAACTGCATGTTGCCTCAAGGTAACATTGTACCGTAATGGAATCGCATAAGGCCATGCAGGCATACTAGCTTAGAATACAAGTATATGATATTTGTAAGGAAAAGAGTTAGAATTATCTAAATGTATTAGAATTTTTGCATGATTTTATAATGCATTTGCAAGAATAGTAATTCTCATATATCTGCGCATATTATGATTTTTCTGTAGAGTTTAATTGTTTCCTCAGCTTTCACAAGCAATGAGGTGTCATTAGTGAAGTAGGAGATTTTGCATGCATGTGCTTGTGTGTGTATGTGAATGCTTGTAAGGATAAAGTGCAGATTAGTATAAGGTTATGATGATTTTTCATTTTTTAAGTTTAGTTTTAATTTTTCCGTTGTGGTACAATGTTGCCTTGAGGCAACAAACTTTTAAAAAATAAATAAAAAATAACGAAAATGTTTATTGATATTGTTATAGTGTCCAATTTTAAGTAGGAAAAACATCACAAATAATTTTTTCCTCACTGATATTATATTCCGTACCGTAGAGGGTTAGCAACATCAGCATTCTGTGATTACATGTATTTAATGTGTATTAGCGTTACCTGTAGACTACTGGTGACTACAGGTGAATCTCCAGTTGTCACTGATGTGATTGTTTGGACCTTTCTGGATTACAATCCGCCATCAAAATGATAAATTTAATTATTCCAGCTGCTGTGAGAAAAGACTATAAATGATCCACCCCCTGCAGCACCCACACATGCAATATAGCCCACTAGCAAGGGACTCATTCATTTATGTGTAGAGACGTGACGCCATGACGAATGGCAGCAAGCTCGTACTTCCTGCTGAAACTTACCAGTACCACTCAAATTAGAACACATTACTGCAAGTTTACCATTGTGAATGTGGGCTAAGGTAAGGAGGTTTAAACACTGGCTGGTTAGCGAGCAGAGCAGAGCAGTGAGTGATTTCTCTTTTTCCTTTGTTTTTGATTTACATTAGTGACAGACTGCAGCAGGTTTCACTTTAAATGCAGTGCTGTCTCTTTAAAACCTGATACACATGACACGGATCTGACACGCATCCAAACTCTTTGCAGTCATTTAGGACTTTTTAACTCATTTAAGATACTGTGTGTTTACGAGAAACGGGTATTTTGACATAATTTTGTGTGTTTTTGTCTGATGAAGCATTAAAGAGAACTCAATATGCTACTGGTGCTGTCTGAAGCCTGTTTGCTTTGTGCGTGCACATGTCGGATGCCTGTGTTCACAGAGAGCTGCATCACAGACAGCGCACCAGCGCTGAATTAAGTTCTCTTTTGTGTCATATCAGGCTTGATAAGGTGTTCATATGGTCTACCAATGCTAACCAAAGTATGCCAGGAAAAAAATGGATGCTGTGTTAATTGTGTTAAATATTTTTAATGCATTAAACTGAAGAAAAAAAAAAGAATAACATAGATAACATTAATTTTGACAGCCAGTTAAAACATCTATGGAAACTCATGTAAATGTTGGAAAGTGTACTGATGATCACTCTCTGGATCCTCTGCTGTGGCAGATGATGTTGAATGGCTCAAGAGAGCGGACCACACTGACAATCCCATTCATGTCTGGCTCCTTCACACCAGGTGGCCAGGAGAAACGAATCCGCCGTAAGAGAGAGGTGATGAAGAGGAAGAGCTCCGTCTTAGCTAGGGTCTCACCAAGACAGACCCTCGGACCTGATAAATGGAGATAAAACAAAATCGTATCAGTGCAGTGTTTGGTTTTTGACTACTGAAGTCATAGTCACAGGTGACTCACCCAAGGAGAAATGGAGGAAAGACTCTGGTTTGAAGAAATGTCCATTATCATCTAAGAAATTCTCTGGGTTAAAAGTGTCTGGGTACTTCCAGTGCTCCTTATCAGTTAAAATTGCTGTTAAGTTGGTAAATATCATATGGTGCCCTAGAAAAACAACATTTGTTAGCAAAACAATTTCAATCAAGAAACAACACAGCTATGCTCCATTCATTACCTTGGGAATGTTGTATCCTTGTAGTTTTGTGGGCTGAGTCGTTTCATGAAACACACCAGAGGGTACGATATTTGCACAGTGCTGAATCTCGTGAACAGTGGCATTTGTGTACGATAGTTTGTCACGGTCATCCATGCTGGGCAAGCGGTCGTAACCCAGCACTCGAACAATCTCCTCATGACAACGCTCTGTAATGAAAAGAAAGCTGATGAGTATGGGTCTGTTTGGTACAATTTGTATAAACCTAGTTGGCATTTACAGATTTCGCAATTTGTTCTCAGTGATTCCACAAATTTTGCATGCTACAAGCTTTGCAACAATAGATGTGGGAAATGAAAAGAGAATATTACAGTACCAAACATTTCAAAGCAACAAAAGACCAGCAGGGGAGTCATCAACTGGCAATTGTTACTATAAACATTTGGTCATACCAGATTTTATGTCAACGAGACGAAATGTCATCGGTTTCGTGCATCTCAGAATCAATAGTTACATGGATATGTGGAAATACTGTACAAATGAGATTTGAGAGCTGTGGAAGAGGGGATTTTCAGCGAATAACTGATTAAAAATTGGTCTGTTCCTCAAACAAAGCTATTACCTTTGATAGAAGACAGAATTCTCACTTTTAGGTGAACTAACCCTTGAACTTTATGCAAAAGAACAGAACACTTTATCACCTAATACATTTTATAACTACATTTACAGACTTGGCAGTAGTTTCTATCCACAAGATACACATTATCAATTCATGTATTACTGGGGAATCAATCCCATCAACTTGGCATTTCCTAGGACCATGATCTACTGTTTGAGCTACAGAATGCTGACAATCTTCAGTCTAAGTACCTTGTACATCTGGGTTTTGAGTCAAGAAGATGAGCCCCCATCTGATGCTGGTCGCTGTGGTGTCAGGTCCAGCCAGGAAAAGGTCAGATACTGACATTACCATGTTATCCTCATGAAATGTGGAGTCCTCGTTGGATTTTTGCTGCTCCATAAAGAAAAAAAGACATTTTAGTTTAACCAACCATATCTAGCTCCCTAACTGCTTACTGTGATTTCACCTTGTAAAATACTATTGGTCCTGTAACAAAATTCCAATCAACCAATCAGGGATAAAACTAGGAATGAAGCTCCCACCAACTATCAAATAGTGGATAATACTGTTTCTAGAGAGGTTGTTCATGATGATCTCACTTTCTCGATCTCTAGCAGGTAGCCATCAATAAAGTCCCGTGGGCTGTCTGGATCCAGAGTTTCTCTGTGTATTTGACTGCATTCTTGATGAAAGCTTTCAAATCTTCTGCATTCTGATAAATTTTCTGTGGCTCTGAGAAATGTTTGATGATGGGTAGCAAGTTAAACACCTGTAAAAGAAAATGGCTACATATAACTACTATTCTGCATCAACTGCAGGGGTCTCCAGTCCTACTCCTGGAATTGCACCTTCCTGCAGAGTTTAGCTTCAACTGGCTCTAAAACACCAGATTGATTAGCCTTTTCAAGTAAGTTTAACAGTTTGAGTTAAACTCTTTAGGAAGGTGGACCTCCAGGATCAGGACTGGACATCCCCTATTTTTTACCAGATGGTGCCATTTTTTTTTTTTTCAGGTTTAGTCTATAAAGGGTCTATAAAGCAAATACTCGCTTTATTCCTGTTTTCTGCTTCTGCATATTATAGAGCCAATCTGATAAATAATGCAGCTATAATTGTGTGGGTGTGTTGGTATGGATGTCAGAGTGTGGTTTGTATGCGTCATACTAATAAAAATAAATAAATAAATAAAGTGTGTGTGTTCTTGTAATATTTGAAAGAGAAAAATTCTACTGCAAATCACAAATCCAACCACTGTGTGCACCAGCAGAGTTTTTCTGGCATCTAATGGGGAAAATTTGGTACTGCACCCAAACAATGTTTTACTGAAAGCTAATTTTTTGAGATATCAGCCTCAAATTTGGAACACAACTTTAGATGTATGGCTTTGATTTTCTAGCAGGTTTAGAGTTCAACATGTTTCATAAAATATATATTTTATATGAAATATTGTTCATAAATCATATTCATAAACTCAAACCTCTATAACTTTTTTTTTTTTTTTTTTTGGTTTCACTTTTTAAACTTTTTTTACTTCAACAATAATCTGCCATGGGTCTTCTTTAAAATGAGACCAAACTTAAGTCTGTGCTCCCAAGCTTCAAATCTTTATGACCGTTTTTTGACATGGACATTTTTGTCCACTATGGACCTGTGTGTAACTTGTTTTCATTGACGCACAAGGGTTAAGCCATCTTTCCACAAAAACAAAGCCTCTATAATCAAAGCAAACACTCACCGATCTTATGAACTTCATTGGGTTCTTCAAAAACTATGGTATACTTCCAACAAAAGGCAGCAGTCTGGGACCAGGTGGAGTTTGACCTCTGTAAGAATTAATCCTAAAGGTCTCAAACAAAACTACAAAAATAAAGCCCAGAGACAGAGGCAGGCCCACAGAGGCCAGATCTAACTTCATGAGAGTCGTCCACATGATGACAGATTCAATTCAAGACAAACATGAGCAGCAGATAACCATGAGCTTTATAAAGACAGAGTGAAAGGGGGAGGAGATGGTAGGAGTGGGAGTTTGACGTGCCGGTTCATGTTTTTGTCTGGTTATTACTGCTAAGGCTGCAAGGTTCTAAACATTCAAGACATGAAGAACAAAAATATATGTACACAGTGCATGGATCTAAATGAATTTCACTCACTGCAAAGAAGTTGTGCAAGTTTAGTAAATAACTGACTAGCTCAAAGATCTCTACTACCATGATGTTCACCATTGACACTAAATCTCAGCACAGCCAATGGATATTCTACACCCTAATCTTGTCTTTATTAATAAGACTATGCAAGAGGTCTGGAAAGGGATAGGTGACAGTGAAATGATAGCAAAGGTAAGGCACTTGTGGGCAAAAGAAAAATATGTAATTCCCTCAATATAAAAAATCGTGGCCATGAGAAATGGATGTTGTTCCCTCAGAATAGGATATTGAGGCCACAACTTTATATCGCGTGGCCACAACATTTTCACATTCCCACGAATTAATATCTTGTGTCCACAACATAACTAAAGGAACCAAACATGTCCCCTCCCGGTCACCATACAAATCAACAAGTTCTCAAGATTTGCTACTCTTTTACCTTCATATATGAATGACATGAATATGAGAAATTAATGACAGAATTTTCATTTTATGGTGAACTATCCTTTTAAGTTTACAAATCTACACAAAAGCAAAGTAATTTAAAGTACAGGTTAAATCATTATAGAAAATTCTTTCATATTAACCCATTTTGCCCTATTTTTATGGAATTTTCTAAGAGTGATGCAATTTTGTGTCATGGTTGCGTAATGTCAACGTCCAATGACATCACAACATCACTTAGAAAGTTTTCGCAAACAAATCAACCTGCCTTCAGTTACTTTTCCAGAAAATTTGCTGGCAACATTGATATGATCTAGTACTAAATTCATACACATTTTTGAAGCAAAGCAACATGGTGTCGTTTGGCTCTCAAGAACGACCATACACTGTTAAAAGTAAAGGTTTTTTTATTGGCATCTACTGTGAAAACCTCCTTTTGGAACCTTTTACTGTAAAAGTGTACTTTAAACTATTTCATTCTATATTTTAAAGTCCACATATCGAAAATTAAAAAACATGCTTCTGACCAAGTCTTTTGGTTAGCCAGAGGCATAGATGGTCTTCCAGAAAAAGCTTCCTGAGCCAATGCTTCCTTAGCGACCTGGACTGTATTCAGGACTATCATTTGTTTCCTCCCAAAGTACAGAGTAGACAATTCTCCATACTGAGATAGCTGCTCGGAGAAGATCCACAGTAACTTTAGTGCCCATATTAGGTATGCATCAATGCAACAAGTAACCAATGCTTTAAACATTGCAGAAATAATGCAATATTAGAGACTTTCTAAATGTAATCCTTTTCATATGCAATACTTGAAACGAGCTCAAGAGAGTGATGTTTTGCCTGTAACTCTCAGGTGTCTCAGCAGCTCTTTCCTCACCTCTGACACAAGACTTAAAAAAAAAAAAAAAAAACCTTGCACATCCATTATTAACCAATGGATCCTCTGCAGTGAATGGGTGCCGTCAGAATGAGAGTCCAAACAGATGAAAAAAACAATAATCCACACCATTCCAGTCCATCAACTAACATCTTGTGGAGTGAAAAGCTGTGTGTTTATAAGAAATAAATCCATCAATAAGATGTTTTTAATGTTGTTTCCGGCTAAATTATGAGTCCTCTATTCACAACATTGCTTTCTCTAGTGAAAAAGTAATCTCGCCTGAATCAGGAGAGAAATATGCACAGATCAAACACCCTTTACAAGTGAAAACTGTCTTAAATAGTTCTTGCGTACCTTTCTCGGTTTATTAGGTAGGGCTGTATGATTAAGATAAATCAAAATTTCACATTAGGTTAAAGATTTAACAAGATTGTCCATTGCCATCTGCTCAGCCTGTGGAAGATGACCATGCAGCTCATGTCACAACATTATCATTGAAGTAACATGATCCAGTAACTCAACCAGCTCTACGAGTTTAAACGCACGGACATAATAACTACTGTATAATGTGCTCTTGTGCAGAGTCTGACTGAAAATTTATACATTAATGTTCATTGATACTGGTGGGAAAAATTGAACCCATTTACTGCAGATTTAAAAACCTTTATTCTCTAAATGAGAACTGATCTCATCGTTTTTCAGTTAAAGTAAAAGTACTTCACTGTACAAATCATATACAAGTACATGTGTTTATACATTTACTATACAATAAAATACAATTCATAAAGTAATTATAATAAAAAAGTTTTCAAACTGACTAATTAATTTTAACTTAATTTTCGATTGCATAAACACACAATTATATGCTTATGCTAAAATAAATGTTCATAACTATTAAGATGCATCAGTGTCATCTGATGCTGTAACAACTGAAAATAAATTATTTTTGTTCCTGTAATCAGAATTACATGAAAATAGTTAATCTATAAAATAACTGATATACACAATGATTTAGATGAGCCAAGATGGTCTTGTGTGTCTCAGCAGCTTTGTTGTTCTTCAGTAAGTATGGTGACATGATGTCTGTATGTTGTGTTTGGGGTTACTGATGGTCACTCTTTAGTATCTCTGCTGCGGCAGACGATGTTGAAGTTCTGAGGATAGCGGACGATACCCATGACCCCATCCATGTCTATGGACTGTGGCTCGGGTGGCCAAGAGAATTGAATCCGCTGTAGGAGAGACGTGATGTACAAGAAGAGCTCCGTCCTCGCCAGAGTCTCCCCGAGACAGACCCTCGGACCTAAGAAACAAACACACAGATCATTACGGTAAATTTTGCTTATGGTTCAATCTGTTTATTAATTTCACAAACAGTTGACTCACCCAGTGAAAAGGCAATGAAAGATTCTGGTTTGAAGAAGTTCCCGTTTTCATCCAAGAAATTCTCTGGGTTAAAGGTGTCTGGATGCTTCCAGTGCTCCTTATCACTTAAAATTGCCACTAAGTTTGTCATGATCATAGTTCCCTGTATGAGGAAAGTTTAGCAGAGTTGAATTAAACTTTTCAGAAATTAAACTTTTAACCCAGGGTCATATTTAACCCTCTATCTAGTTCCATGTTTCATACTGGAATCACTTCTTACATAGTAATATATTTACAATATACATTTAATTGACTGGACAAGTACACCACGCAACTTGTTTTAATAAAGTCTGATTTGGTGGAATAAAAATATAATCTCTTAGTCTTGTCTCTTACAGTTATGAAAGCTTATTTTCGCCACAGAATAAAAAAAGGACATTGCGACTTTAATCTCACTTTTTTTTCCTCTGCATTCTGTTTAAATCTCACAATTCTGGCTTTTTAAAATCAGAACTGTGAGTTTATATCTTACATTTTTAAAAAGACTGACTTGTGAGAAAAAAAACAAAAAACTTGCAATTACCTTTTTAATTTTTTATTCTGTGACATAATGAAGCTTCCATTTAGACAAGCTCGGGTACTGAACTGTGGTAACACTTTTATTTATTCATTAGTATTATGTATTTATGTATTAATGCGAGGTTGAGTGTATGAAAAGTGTAGGCTTGTGAATAGCCTCAAAGTCTCATGTTGTTTGTGAACGAATGATTCAGACTGTCTGGATCAAACGATTCATCAAATTTTACTTAAATTTTACAGTGAAAAATGACTTAAGTAACTTCAGTCATTCATCCATGCTCCATTCATTACCTTGGGAAAGTCATATCCTCGTAGTTTTGTGGGCTGTGTCGTTTCATGAATCACTCCAAGAGGTACAATGTTGGCGCAGCGCTGAATCTCATGAACAGTGGCATGTGTGTATGGTAGTTTGTCACGGTCATCCATGCTGGGCAAGCGGTCGTAACCCAGCACTCGAACAATCTCCTCATGACATCGCTCTGTGTTGTGTGACCACGACAAAAGGGAAGTAGAAAATAGCGGCATTTGAACTTCAATATAGAATAGTGTATGGCAGGCAAAATCCAGTCCCCTGATAGCACACACACATCACGGAAACATCTATTTGAAGTCTGCAGTTACATCTGCAAGACAAATTTTTTAGAGTGTTTGCTCATCTGCAATACGTCTATAGGACGTTTCCTATCAATGTCAAATAGATGTCTATTATGTTTATGATTTAGAATATATGTAAAAATGACATCTTACAGACGTCTGTCAGATGTCTGTACACAGCAGATGCTTTACAGATCAAGTGATCTTTAACAGACATCTTGCAGACATTCGTGTTCTATCTGGGTCATTTATGAAAACACGCGATCTGGAGTTTAGCGTGAGGGCAAAAAAGTTCCAGACGCAGAATCTGCTTGTAATTTAAATTGGTTACGCGAATTTGCCGCGATGACCAACACAAAGCTAGTTATAGTTTGAATACTGTGTGAGCAGTTCTTCATACATTGCTGCACTACTGTGATTATCAGATGCAGTCACATTTATAGTTGTTCTGCTGAATTTTCGCAGGCGAAATCCATTCCATTTAAAAGGGAAGCGTGAAAGATTTCTCCATGCAGATTTCGCAGTGGGTTTAACTGATTTGGTCATGCAGATGCGCCATTTTGACCATTAGAAATTTACACAAAATAATAGGCCTACTCTACTAGACCCACATATTTTACACTTACGTGACCGCACTACTTGAAAAGATCTCTTTTCAAGAATTTCGTCTACTAGAACAAGACTAATGTTTAGCTATAGCACCTTGTACATCTGGGTTTTGAATAAAGAAGACAAGTCCCCATCTGATGGTGGTCGACGTGGTGTCGGTTCCAGCCAGAAACAGGTCAGCTGTTGACATAACCATGTTCTCCTCATGAAACGTGGAGCCCTCATTGGACTTTTGCTGCTCCAGATGAAACAAATCCATCAGTTTACTGAAGCTACAGCTAGTTTCTACATGCATGCATATGAGACCCCTTCTTTCATTAATAGTGATCTCACTTTCTCGATCTCCAGCAGGTAGGCATCAATGAAGTCTCGAGGGCTGTCTGGATCCAGAGTTTCCTTGTGTTCTTTTACCTCATCCCGGATGAAACCCAATAACTCAGTGGCGTTCCGCATGATCTTCTGGTGTGGCCCAGGGAAATGCTTGATGAAGGGAGCTAAGTTGAAAATCTAATCCAGACAAACTATTATAAGATCATGGGCCAGTCATGATTCAAATGTTTTTTGAATGACTGAAGTAAAATTACATAATAATGATGATAATAATAAACAACAATAAATAAAAATGCAATCAAAGATTAAACTAAATTGTGCCCAACTTCATGCAAATGTATGATGTCAAGCAATATGGCAATGGGAATGCAGACAGTGCGAGTCACATGATTTACCACACGGTTAATAATTATTTTCACACAGGGTGGCTGTGGCCAGTAACATATACAGTGGGTACGGAAAGTATTCAGACCCCCTTCACTTTTTTCAATTTTGTTATGTTGCAGTCTGATACTACAATTGTTTAAATTCTTTTTATTTCTCATTACTCTACACTCTGTCCTTTATAATGACAAAGTGAAAACAGAATTTTAGAAATGTTTGTAAATTTATTAAAAAGAAAAAACTGAAATATCACATTTACATAAGTATTCAGACCCTTTACTCAGTACTTAGTTGAAGCACCTTTGGCAGCAATTACAGCCTCGAGTCTTTTTGGGTATGACGCAACAAGCTTTGCACAACTGGATTGGGGGAATTTCTGACATTCTTCTTTGCAAATCCTCTCAAGCTCGGTCAGGTTGGATGGGGACCGTCTGTTGACAGCCTTTTTCAGGTCTCTCCAGAGATGTTCGATAGGGTTCAAGTCAGGGCTCTGGCTGGGTCACTCTAGGACATTCACAGAGTTGTCCCTAAGCCACTCCTGTGTTGCCTTGGCTGTGTGCTTAGGGTCATTGTCATGTAAGAAGGTGAACCTTCGGCCCAGTCTGAGGTTTTGAATGCCCTGGACTGGGTTTTCATTAAGGCTATCTCAATATTTTGGTGCATTGAGCTTTTCTTCTACTCTGATGAGTTCCTCAGTCCCTGCTGCTGAAAAACAGCCCAACAGCATGAGGCTGCTACCACCACACTTTACTTTTGGGATGGTACTCTGCAGGTGATGAGAAGAGCCGGTTTCCTTCAAACATGATGCTTAGAATTGAGGTTCATCAGACCAGATAATCTTGTTTCTCAGAGTCTGAGGGTCCTTTAGGTGCTTTATTGCAAATTCCAAGTGTGTTTTCATGTGTCTTCACTGAGGAGAGGATTGAGTTTGGCCACACTGCCATAAAGCCCAGATCGGTGGAGTGTTGCAGTGATGTTTGTCCTTCTGTAGGTTTCTCCCATCTGCATATATGATCATGGAGCACAACTAGAGTGACCAACAGGTTCTTGGTCACCAGTCTAGACAAGCCCCTTCTCCATCAATTGCTCAGTTTGGCTGGGGACCAGCTCTTGGAAGAGTCCTGGTTGTGCCAAACTTCTTCCATTTGAGAATTATGGAAGCCACTGTGCTCTTGGGAACCTTCAGTGCAGCAGATTTTTTTTTGTAGCCTTCCTTAGATCTGTGCCTCAATACAATCCTGTGTCTGAGCTCTGCAGGCAGTTCCTTTGACCTCGTGGCTTGGTTTTCGCTCTGATATGCATTATCAGCTGTGAGGCCTTTTACAGAGAGGTGTGTTCCTTTCCAAATCATGTCCAATCAATTTAATTTACCACAGGCGGACTCCAATCAAGGTGTGGAAACATCTCTGCAATGATCAAGAGACATGGGAGGCACCTGAGCGAAATTTCAAGTGTTGTTGCAAAGGGTCTGAATACTTATGTAAATGTGATATTTCAGTTTTTTTTTTTTTTTAAATAAATTTACAGACATTTCTAAAATTCTGTTTTCACTTCATCATTATGAGGTACAGAGTGTAGATTAATGAGAAAAAAAATGAATTTAAACAATTGTAGTATCAGGTTGCAACATAACAAAATTGAAAAAAGTGAAGGGGGTCTGAATACTTTCCGTACCCACTGTATATCAATAAAATAATTTTCAGCCAAAAATGAAGAATTTGATCATACCTGTCCCGCAGCTGACCCTGCGAGTATGAAGTTTTCATTCAAGATTTTCAGAAGGTATGAGAAGCGTTTGTTATCATAGTCGAAGCGATCTCCAAACACGATGGAACAGATAATGTTAGAAACGGCATTCTGTATGGCATGCTGTGGGTCCATAGACTTGCCTAAAAAACATGCATCAGTATGTGTGAAAAAGATCCGGGCTTTTATATGGAGTCTAACATAAACACAAATTTGAATTTAAAAGCTGAAAATATTTGTGAAAGTCAACATCATTATTGTCACAAGCGTTTAGGAAACAGTTCTGGGATGCTGTTAGACCTTTGAAAGCACAGATGAGCTTGTTCACAGCCCGACACTGTGGAATGAGTTCAAATAGACCATAAACATTTCATACCTTCTGCTTTAAGCATTTCAGCAATCAGATAACGGCTTTCCTCTAGCACACGATCTTCTACTGATTTCTTCCCCAGGCCAAAATTCCTGAGCGTGTGCAGAGCAAAGCGTCTCTGTTGCCTCCAGGAGTGACCAAACGTGACCATTATAATACCTAAAAGAGAACAAAAACCTTGTAGTCTTGTATCTGATCAAGTACTGAATTCATAGTCTACGCATTTTTTGAAGGAAAGTGACATGGTGTCATTTGGCTCTCAAAAGCGAACATACACTCTTAAAAGTAAAGGTGCTGTACTTGCATCTATGATTCCATGAACAACATTTAACAAATATTGAAACTACTGAAGCAAAAACGGTTCTAGAATGAAATATTATGTAGTCGACATTTCAAAAATCTAAATAACGTGTTAGCCTACTGACCAAGTCCATTAGTTATCCATTCTATAAGAGGCATAGATGGTCTTCCAGAAAAAGCTTCCTGAACCAATGCTTCCTTAGTGACCTGAATTGTATTTAGGACTATTGTTGGCTTCCTTCCGATATACACAGTAGAGATCTCTCCATATTGAGACACCTGCTCAGAGGAGATTAACAGAGCATTTCAATTTATAAATTGTTGTGAACACAAAGGTGATACTACCTTCTGAACATGTGTGTTGTAAATTAAACATCAAAATATGTAAGTGTTAAATGTTAAGCCCCTAAGCAAATCAGCAAAGACTCACAGATCTTATGAACTCCATTGGCTTCTTTATAAGCTGTGGTAACACTCCTACAAAAGGCAGAGGTTTGGGACCAGGTGGAGTTTGACCTATGCATGAATTAATCCTGAAGATCTCAAACAGAACCATGAAGATCAAACCTAGAAACAGAGCCAGGCATACAGAGCCCAGGTCTAACTTCATCAGAGTCGTCCACATGATGACAGATTCATTCCAAGACAAACACAAGAGCAGGAATGAGTGAGTTTTATAAAAGCAAAAGCAGAAGAGGGTGGAGACAGTGTGGGAGTTTGCCATGCAGTTAACCCTTTCAGTCAGATATAATGAATGCATACACCACAATATGTCAAGCATTAAAAAAAGGAACTATATAATCTGTGAACAATCCAAACAGAAGGTTTGCATTGCAGCTACTCACAAAAGCAAAACACACCCTTTTCCTTCCCTTTCCCTGAGGAAATTCCTCAAAGTTCACAATGGTTCCCTACTGGTTTACTGCAGAAGAAGAAACGTGACAAGACTGAATGACTTTTGGTAAATATAATATTTGTCTTATCATAAAGAAAAATTGTTGCTCAATCACATGATGCAAACGGCCTGTAAAGGGAAAAATAATAATAATAATACAAGTACAACAAAAGTGAAGCACACGAATTCAGTCACGACGAAATGAACTTGATGCAACTTATTAGGCAACACATTTGGTGGATTTTATGTTTGACGGTACTTTGGTATTTCTTGAAGTAGGCTACATGCAAATACCATAATCTCTCAGTTCAATAGACTATTGCAATCAATAACTTCCATATTTTGCATAAATTCTCATTTTATTTGTGACTGGGTGAACCTCCCATCCTATGCAAAACTGTCGAATAAGTGAACTTGTTTAATCTCGTGAGAGATCTGTTCAAGGCGTTACCTGATTCTCTCTTACATCATAGATAAATGAACACAGGAAAACTATTTTTCTAACGCTTACTATTCATAACGGATTATGTGATGTAAGTTTCAGTGTCGATAAACTAATAAACGATGTCTGAAAGTGAAGGAGGAGATAATATTATTGGGCTTCTTCCTTGAAAACGAAGGCGAAAACGAAAGCGCAAGGTTTGGCTCGCGAATCGTTCTTTGTGATCGGTTCTTTTTAATGAATCGATCGAACCGCAAAACAGACTGAATCGTATAAGTTAAACTTAGATCATCAAAACAGCAAGACCTTACAAATGCAGTTTTTTGAACCGTTGACTACTTTTACGACTGGTGTACAAAATACTGGAACTATACTAAAATTCTGTGTGGCAGCTGCTTCAAAGAATTTACCATATATCGAATAAAACTGGTTGTACTTTGTGCTTTTTGTATGTGGTGATGGCAACAAACTCGTAAATCCGTTGATAAATGTCATTAAAAATTACATTTTGCATAGCTGAACCAAACGATTCTCTGAAGTTCGAAAGAGTCGATTCAATAAAATGATTCAGACCCAAATGAGTCGTGTATAGGTTAGTTTCGATAGCGTTTAAATGCCAGAAACTGTGAACAACTTCGTTCAAAGTAGATTAATAGATTGCGTTTATATTTGATCACTACGGATGCATTATAAAACGGGTGATTTTTAAAACTTTACATGAACAGAATTCGCTATCATAATTAAGAAGATTGACCACTTCAGGCTCGTTAAAGATGACACAGAATGGTTCGAGAGGGTCAGCGACGCTGTACAGTGCAGTGCTCGCTAGAGGAGCACCACCATCATCCGATACTCGTGAGTGGATGTCTGACTCTCATATTTTAGCCATAGAAAATTACAGTACAGTTTACTCTACATTTTACAATGATACAGGCAGAAAGTTCACGGATCAAACCCTCTGGCAGTAACAAAATACCGTTTGTTTGGGACCATGCATGGTAATACCATATGTTGACAAACATGGTGTATTTTAAGTTCTTTAGAGTACAGCTTAAGCTGGTTGTCAGGTTTTCCAGCCTAGTCATAGCTGGTTTAGCAGGCTGGCTTTAGATGGATTTCAATTATTTGTTAGCTGGTGAGTCTGGAAGACTGACCAAACAGCTAAAGACCAGCTTGACCTGTTTAAACAAGCTACTTCCAGATTAAATCAGATATGACCAGCCAACCTGCTTTTTTCTAGTAGGGGTGCCATGTAAATATCATACATGCCAATTACTAAGTACCATCCAAAGTAGATGGTATGGTCACATATTATTATCTTGAAGCATATAGACCACATCCAGTGTAACCACTATTATTTGAGATTTGCCAGTGTTATTGTACAAGTTATAGCTTACTGTAGTTCTTCATTATATGCTACATTTGTAGTCACTTTTTTTTCTATGTTGAATAATAATGAATCCATCCATTCTCAGAACCAAGCACTGACCTGATGAAGCTGAAGAAAGCACTTCGGGATCTCATGGTCCAGTATCCTAACGGTGTCACTTTGAGCAAAGCACGCAGGTCCTGTCCGCTTCTCGTAGACTCTGGGGTGCTGGACGGCTATGCTTCTGTCCGCCAGCTCTTGGTATCCATGCCTGATGTGGTGACGCTAAAAGGACTCGGAGTCCAGACATTCCTTCTCCCTCCTGGCACTAATTAATAGGACAGGACAAGTCTGAAGGATAGTCATTGTTTACAGATCACGTATCCCACAATGCTTCGCAGTCAAACTGGAGTGGTGACCAAAACTGTTACTACAAAAGTAAACATCTTTGTCCATTAACAGACAATAGCATAAACTAGGATAATCTGGATTTTTCATACCACAGGATTTTTTCAATGTGACCAGATTTCAATCAAGAAATAAGAGCACTTGAAATTAGTGTATTCTTAAAATACATTATAGAAATTTTTAAATGCATTGTGTTTACATCTTTGAAGACCACAAATGCACTTAATTCTTTTTTACTGTAAGTGGTCACACACAAATCAGGAAATCATTGTAAAGTTGAGGAAGTTGTATCAACTGTGATTAGGCAACTCAGGGATTGTTTTTCTGTCTTACATGGTATGGTATTTATATGATTATAAACTGGTATAATAACATTTACACATTTTAACTACATTCAGCTTAAAATGTTTTAAAAGAAAAGTTCAAAAGAACTTGTAACCTTTACATTTTTAATAAGACTTTTTTTAAAAAAAATACTACTTTTAATTCATGTATTCTCAAAAAATATATATAATGAAGCTTTGATTTTAAAGTGTTGTGTGTTTTGTCAACTCAAATTGATCATTGCAGGCATATACATGAAATGCATACAATGATGTACATGATGCATTAACTTCTACAATTTCAAATATGTACACGATCAGGGTGTTGCAGCTCCACGTGAGTATGAACCATACCGGCAAGATATACATCTAGTTTAGACCTGTACAGGCCTGTCTGTAATAATACCTATTACATCATAAGTGAAAAAAATCTTTACACTGTTGCAGTGGTATTACAGCACTCAAGTAATTTATTGTGATGTCAGAGTCCACATTTTACAATGACTACAGCATGTGTCACTTTTCATAACCATAACTGTTAAACTAAAATATCATTTCTTTGGGCCAAAAAACTACTAACACTGAGTTGTTAAAACAACTAGTGAAACTTGTGTAGATGTTGGAAAGTGTACTGATGATCACTCTCTGGATCCTCTGCTGTAGCAGATAATGCTGAATGGCTCAAGAGAACGGACAAAACTGACAATCCCATTCATGTCTGGCCACCTTGCACCAGGTGGCCAGGAGAAACGAATCTGCTGTAAGAGAGAAGTGATGAAGAAGAGCAGCTCCATCTTAGCTAGGGTCTCACCGAGATAGACCCTCGGACCAGATAAATGGAGATACACAATAATCGTATCAACCTACTTGTGTTTGCTCTTGGACTACTGAAGTCGTAGTCACAGGTGACTCATCCAAGGAGAAAGTGAGGAAAGACTGGTTTGAAGAAATGCTCATTGTCATCTAAGAAATTCTCTGGGTTAAAAGTGTCTGGGTACTTCCAGTGCTCCTTATCAGTTAAAATTGCTCTTAAGTTAGTAAATACATCGGTGCCCTAAAAAGACAATGTTTGTTAGTGAAAATTTAAATCAAGAAATCAATGCTCCATTCATTACCTTGGGAATGTTGTATCCTCGTAGATTTGTGGGCTGAGTAGTTTCATGAAACACGTCAGAGGGTACAATGTTTGCACAGCGCTGAACCTCGTGAACAGTGGCGTATGTGTACGGTAGTTTGTCACGGTCATCCATGCTGGGCAAACGGTCATAACCCAGCACCCGAACAATCTCCTCGTGACATCGCTCTGCAATGAAACGAAAGCTGATGGTGTATGTTTTCCAATGTTAGAATACTAGTACAAGTAAACCACTGGAAGATTGACTTCCTGAAAATATGCCACACTGTGATATTTTCAATACCTTCTTGAGTCCTCGTTGGACTTTTGCTGCTCCAAGATAAACAGAAAGCATTTCAGTTTATCCAAGCATATTTAGTTCCCTAGCAGCTTACTGTGATTTCACCCCTAGGATATTGTTGGTCCTGAAACACAATTCCTGTCAGCCACTCAGGGTTAGGACTGGGAATGAAACTCCCACTAACTATCATCAAAGAGTGAATTATACAGGTTTTAGAGTGGTTGTTCATGATGATCTCACTTTCTCAATCTCTAGCAGTTAGGCATCAATAAAGTCCCGTGGACTGTCTGGATCCAGAGTTTCTCTGTGTGTTTTGACTGCTTTTCTGATGAAAGCTTTCAACTCTGTTGCGTTCTGGTAAATTTTCTGGTGTGGCCCTGGGAAATGTTTGATGATAGGAAGCAAGTTAAACACCTGGAAAAGAAAAAGGCTTTGTATAACTATGCGGTATCAACTACAGGAGTCTCCAGTCCTGCTACTGGAGGACCATCTTCCTGTGGTTTTATGTTCCAACCTGTTCCAAAACACCTGCTTCATTTCTAATAATCTTAAAAGACCTTAATTAGCTTTTTCCAAGTGAGGTTAAGAAGAGTTGGACCTCCAGAAGCAGGCTTGGACATCCCCAGTCAAGTAGTTCCCATTGTTTCCTACAGCTTTATTGGACCATCACATATTCCTTGATTGTTTTGACAAACAAATACAACAAGAGTTGAGAGAAGTTCAGGATATGACATAGCATGATTGACCTCTGGTAAAGTTTAGTAGAGTTTAACGATGCAATGCGTGGACAACCTATGGAAACGCACACAATGAAACAAAATCCACCTCCTGACATAGCAAAGCTAAGGACAGTTAGCACTTGTTCATACCTGTCCAACAAGTGATCCTGACTGAATGATGTTCTCCTTCAAGATTTCCAAAAGGTATGCAAAGTGCTTATCATAGTAGAAAAGATCCCCAAACACAATGGAACAGATAATATTGGAAGCAGCATTCTGTATTGCATGTTGGGGGTCGAAAGGCTTGCCTTTAACAAAGAAAACCATGTGTTAGTTTAATACTTTTAAGAGAATCTAGCCAAGTAAATTAATTTAAATAGCTATAACATCAAATCTGGTTTAATGGCATTTGAAGCTAACCTAAATACTGAGGTTTGTGACCACCCCAGCAACAAGAACAAATAAACGTACTTGAAATGTTTTGGCCAATCATTATGTCCACATGCTTGTGTGAAGTAGCATGTCTAAAGACTCAACAGGATGAGGTTGCACATGACTGAGAGACTACAGCACCTCTGAACACTGAAAAAGTTCAAACAGAGGCTAAAATTCTCAATAACCTTCCAATTTGAGCATTTCAGGAACCAGGTTTATGCTTTCCTCTGTCACACGTTCCTCCACAGAATTCTTCCTCGTGCCAAAGTTCCTGAGCGTGTGCAGAGCAAACCGTCTGTGGCCATTACAATACCTTATAGAGAGAGAACAGAACTTCAGAGCTCCTTGAAAATACACAAACATGTTGATTTCAAAAAGACGATTAAACAACTTAAACAGATTCATAGGTCTACCAGCCTAAAATCTTGACCAAGATGGTCTAAAAAGTTGACATTGGCATCATTAGCTAGCAGAAGCCCACATCCAGATCACCAAATAACTTGAGGCTCAGATCCAGCTACAATAATCCATGCTAGAAGCTTGATTTAGCTTCATTTTCCAGCAAGGTCTCTATTATAAAGCCATTGTACGAACTTTATAATATAGAGCCATTGGTTATGACACCTATCAATTAGCTTTTTCAATTTTCATTTGAAAGGTGCAGTATGTAATATTGACAGCTAACGGTTGAAATGGATACTGCAGTCCAAATTCAAAGTCATGTTTTTCCCACCCCCTCCTCCTCAGACTCGACGGACATGCAGGTTGGCAGATTGAGGACAATGGAAGGCAATGAGCCTTTCACTAAGTTGATGAGTTGATTATTTTAAAATGCCTCTGGTCATAGACTTCTTTTAGATGGATGCTGAGGGTTTTTAGGTCGGGTAGAATCTGTGACCTCTGACCCAGTTCGCTTGCAGGCTTCCATGGCTGCAATATGCTATTTTTTATGCCAACTGGCAACCTGGGGTATCGAAATACTATTGGGGGAAAAAAAATAAAAATATTCACACAGACCAAAACAAAAACAGACATTCCGACACGGAACACACTTTTCAAAATAGAATAACTAGCTGTAGCATTTTTCGAACAAACAGGTATGTGAACTTGGCATGGTTTCTAAACATCTGCAAATATTTTTTATGCTTAATACAGTCAAAACAAATTACATAGAGCACCTTTAAGATTTGTATGTTCAAGTATCCTACAACACCAACATTTTCAAATTCACTGTCAGTATAGTGTATTACTGACCATATCCTTCAGTGATCCAGATAATCAGTGGAATAGGTGGCCTACCTGAAAAAGATTTTGAAAAATGAAAAAGCATTTTGGACCAAGACTTCCTTCATGACCTGGATTGTATTGAGGAGTATTGCTGGCTTTCTCCCAAGATAGACAGTGGTCATCTCTCCATACTGAGATAACTGCTCAGAGAAGATTTCACAGCACTTAAAACACAACTAAGGTGGCTTAGACATTCTCACCTGTGAATGAAGTCAACATAGCATGGGAATTTTACAGAGTAAGAACATAAGACACCTTTCAACAAAAACAAAATCCCTATACAACAAGTTCAAAGAAAGACTCACTGATCTTATGAACTCCATTGGGTTCTTTAAAAAAAATATGGCATGGTTCCCACAGAATGCAGCGGTCTGGGACCAGGTGGAGTTTGAGTTCTGTGGGAATTAATCCTGAAGGTTTCAAACATACCTATAAAAATAAAACTCAGAGACAGAGCCATGCTTACAGAGGCCAGATCTTACTTCATGAGAGTCGTCCACATGCTGACAGATACATTTCAAGACAAACACAAGAGCAGCTGATGACTGTGAGCTTTATAAAGACAGGGCAAAAGGGGGAGGACACAGTGGGGGTGGGAGTTTGATGTGCCTGTTCATGTTTTTGTATAGTTATGCTAGTTATTCCTGCTAAGACTGTAAGGTTCTAATCAATCAAGACAAAGAACAAAAAACATATTCCTGCACAACACTCATTTTCCCTTTATAAACACACTGGCAGGAGTAAATGGATCCAAGCAAAGTCCACTCACTGCAAAGAGGAATAAACATGCTGCAGAAGACAAGTTGTGCAAGTTTAATAAATAACTGACAAGTTCAACGCTCTCTACCAACACGTTCATTGTTGACACTAAATCTCAGCACAGCCAATGGATATTCTACACCCTAATCTTGTCTTTATTAATGAAACTATGCAAGAGGTCTGGAAAGGGATGTAAAAGTGACAGTGAAATAACGGCAAAGGTAAGGCATTGAAAATGCTTTCAGCTCAGATTGTTGCACAGTCGTGCGATACCTGACATTTTGAAACAATAAAAAATATATAAAAAGGCATTTAAAAAGATATATAAAAGGCAACACATAAGCATGTTGGTTTGCTTTTTCTTTATTTTTTTGGTCTTTTCTTAATTTTTTTTCTGCTCTTTTTTTTGTCTGTTTTCTTGGTTTGCTATAGGGAAGTTTTTGGCACTACATAATTGTCTTATTGGGTTATGTTTGATTTTCCTATCTAAAGCCTTTGTCCTTATGCAAGCAAAATAGGAATACAGCTAATAAAAATAAAGTGAATACATTTTAAATCCTTATATTACACATAAAATAAAAACACTTTTTTGGACCCCTCCAAAAATAGGGGTATTAAAATATTTGACATTTTGTATCACAAATCAATGTGATGATACACACAGAAATAAAAGAAAAATAAAACATAAAAACTGTACAAAAATGATAAAATTCATTTTAAAAAGTTTCCAAATGACCAAATGATGCAAAGTTAGTCTCTTTTTTTCTTTTTTCTATAAGGACCTTGGGGATTGGTTTACAAAGTGAAGTCTCTTTCTTCATTTCTTCTGTTGAATGTAGTTGAGATTGCCGTGCCGACCGTGTTGAATCAGCGGGTAATGTTGATTTGCCACCACAGAACCTGCAAGAGAGGCAAGAGAGGCAAAAAAGGCTGTTGTGAGTGGAAATGTTTCCTAATTTATCAGTGTGTGCATTTGTGGCCTGTAAAAACCATAGAGAGGAATATTCAGAGGGAACTTAATGTCTATGGAAAACATATGTTGCATGCATCAAATAGTTCCTCTCAATGTACGGGAATGGCAAATACGCTTGAGAGAATGTCATGAAAACATGTCCAGGTCATATTTCATCCCAAAATCAAAAGAAAGTAAAATAAATGCTATTCTACATAAAGACAATGCAGCCAAGTTTTAGCACCATTAAATTATTTTGCATTTTGACATTAAGACAATTAAGCATGGATTCCCCTAAAAAAAAATAAAAAAAATAAAAATAAAAAAATAATTTAAAAAAAATTACATGATGGTTGATCTTTTTTTTTTTTTGTGTGTGTTGTCTTGATTTTTTTTTTCTGCTCTTTTTTTTTTTAAATTAATTTGCGTTAAAAAATATTAAGGCGTTAAAAATTTTAGATTAATCGCATGCGTTAACGTTGACACCCCTACAAAAAATAAATAAATAAATAAATAAATAAATACAATAAAATGAAATAAAAACTTGTTTAATTATTGAAATTAATGGAAAATTCCATTGTTACTTTCTACTTCAAATACAGATATAAATTGGGGGGGGGGGTTACATGTTATTGTCAACATGTAAGAGAGACAAAGCAGCACTGGTACCTTGTGAGATGAAGGGTTTGTTGGGCTGCTGCAGGTAGGGTGGCAGACGGTAGGGCATGAAGGATGGAGACAGCGAATACGGAGCAGCACTGCTGTGATCCCAGGACCGAGCCCCCTGACTCACACCACCATACTGAGATGGGAAATTAGGATCTGAGATATACAGAGAGAACAGTGAACACACAGCTCTGAACTAACAGACAGCAAAATAACAAACACAATTTTCAAACTGACACTCAACCATTGTGAAACCACAAGCTTTCAGGTCACCTTCCTTATTTAAACTAGTTTCAAAAAGCAAGGTTTTCATTAGACTGTGATTTCAAAGGGTTACAGGTGAAACAGCTCTAATCAAGGACAAGCAGTGTAGTAAAACCAGTTCCCAGTGTTTAGTCTAACAGCTGTGGAGTCACCCGGTGAACCCAAAACACCTGTGACACTTACCTGAGCTCAGAGACAGACACTGCACTGATTTCACTCACCTCTGAACACAACCATATATTTAGCAGCACATAACGTAGAGCTGGATTTTATTCATCAGGATTTGATTGGATAGAAATACATATTAGCCTTAAAGGGATAGTTCACCCAAAAATGAAAATTATCCCATGATTTACTCACCCTCAATGCATCCTAGGTGTATATGACTTTCTTCTTTCAGACGAATCCACTCGGAGTTATATTTAAAAATATCCTGGCTCTTCCAATCTTTATCATGGCATTGGATGGGTGTTATTTTTCAGTAGTCCAAAAGAAGTCCAATAAAGCGCATCCATCCATTATAAAAAGTGCCTCACACAGCACACGGGGTTAATAAAGGCCTCCTGTAGCGAATCCATGCGTTTTTGTAAGACAGTAAAAACAGTAATCTGTAGCTTGCGCTAACTGTCGTACGTTCACAATAGAACGGCATTCCGGCGGATGACGGAGGACGTCGGCGTAGTGTAAGCTCCGGTGAGAATACGCTAGTCTCGCGAGAACCAATGTTTGTTTACAGGAGCAAAGGAAGCAAAGTTTCCTTACTTTAGCAAAGAAAAATCAGCTTCCTCTTGGCTTGCATCGAAATCCTCCGACATTTTTCTTTACAAATCCTCGTTTAGTACTTCTAATTTGTGACCGGTGTTTTGTTTTGGTCTCTCCTCTGCTCTAATCACCAGAGCTTATGCTACGCCGACGTCCTCCATCATCCGCCGGAACAGTGTTCTATTGTGAACGTACGACAGTTAGCGGAAGCTACAGATTACTGTTTATAAAGTTTTAAATATGGATATTTTTCTTACACAAGTGCATGGATTCGCTACAGGAGGCCTTTATTAACCCCCCGGAGCAGTGTGAGGCACTTTTTATAATGGATGGATGCGCTTTATTGGACTTCTTTTGGACTACTGAAAAATAACACCCATCCAATACCATTATAAAGATTGGAAGAGCCAGGATGTTTTTAAATATAACTCCAATTGGGTTCGTCTGAAATAATATTATCAGTTTTCATTATTCAGTTATGTTCATTTATTGAAAAGTAATTAGCTTACTAAAATAGCTAGATTACCTATTTTTTACTTAATTATATCTAATAATAATATTTTCCATAATAGCATTAAAAACAGACAATTTTTACTCTGACAGCTTAGCAACATGCTAATTAATTGAAATTAATTGAAATCAGAGTGCTATTTGCATAAAGCCTAGACCCCCATAAGGAAAATCTTCTCAGAAAGCATTTCACTAGGTTTTGAAACCGAGCGAAAGACACACTAACCAGTGAGTGTGAGCACCACGTGTGTGTACCTGTCTTGTTTACGGTGCCGTTCCCCACCAGTGGCCCCGGATTGTGATGGTGATTGTGCCAGGGGTGCCCCCTTTCTCTGGCAGGGCCGCCGCCCACTCCACCAGCCACCCGTCCTGTCGACGGCTGAGCGAAAATTATGCTGGGGTCGTTCAGGTTCATGGGGGTGGGGCTCACCACCGGCCCGCCTCCATTCCCGCCACCCCGGACGGCGAACTTCAGGCCCGGAGAGGATGGGTGGCTGGAGGCAGTGGAGACCCCGGAGCCCTGGATGAGAGGGCCGTGGATGGGCCAGGAGGCCGAGGTGAGGGGCGGCTGCTGGGGGTGGGCAGGCAGGAGGCCCAGCGCAGAGAGCCCGGCGTGATACTGGCCCGGGTGGGAGTGTGGGAAGCTGAAGATGGGGAGCTGGACCTGGGGAACCTGCGGCTGGGAGGGTTTGGAGGTAGAGGATGCAGAGGAAGGCTTGCTGTTCTGTGGAGAGACGGACGCCTGGCTGTAGGGAGACGGCTGAGGGGAGTACGGAGGAGTCTGACGCGTATCAGACTGAAAGGAAACACACAGAAAAAGCGTTAGTTCATCTAAAAATCATAATGAGAATCCGAAAATAAATGTCCTGCTTCTGGGTGATATTTCAATATGGGTGAATATTTGCTACAAATTTACAATGATTTTTTTGGAATCAAAAAATTAAGGAAAATCTTGAATATCATAATCTTAATATGCTTTTCATACCAGTCAGTACCAAGCTAACATCTGAAAATATCAGTGTACCATGGTACCATCATAGTAGTTTTTGTAAGGTTTCTTAAGTCATTGTGCATAAGTAGTGCAAAAGTTTTCTAAAAACTTTTCTAAAAACGTTTTAGTAAAAATTGCTAAAAAAAAAAAAAAAAAGTATTAATCCAATCAGAATTATATATATAATTTTTCATAAGACTATTTTGTGAAAATTAATTACTAATTATAATTTATTAATTATAAATTATAAAAAAATATAATGTAATAAACGGAAATATAAATAACTCATATATACAACAAATCTAGTTAATTGTTTTAGTGAAAAATAATAAAATAGATGCATTACTTATAAATATTATTACTATTATTATTATAATTAGTAATGTATATAAGTATAATTAGTAATATAAATTATTATCTATACACTATATAATTTCTAAATAGTATTATAAATACATACTATCAGTCATCATTTTTCTTTGTATATTTACTGAAAGTAATAATTAGACCATTTATTATTATAATTAAAAATAAATAATACAATATAAATCTAAATAAATATAAATCAGACAATATTGAAAATTACAAAAAAATTATTAAAGTAATTATAAGTACAAATACATAATGCATAGATAAATATGCATTACTAAAAATTAAGCCAGATTTGTACTGTACTTTAGTGACCGGTGTTTTAAATATACTTGGCAACAGTGAATGTTTGGTTCAAATTATTTGGTCGATATTTCATTTGACTGGCAAAAGAAATTAATTTCAAAGCATACAATAAAATACTGAGAAACATCAACTACTTCTCAAAGACAGTGGACCGCTATCACCCAGCCACAGCTGACAGTAGAGGGTTCTGGTCCTTACACATTCAGAGGGCTGCCTGTTCCGTCCGGCCCGATCCTGGACTGAAGCACCTTGAGGAATGGGGATGGACTGAGAGCTTGCCATGGCCCGGACCATGTGAGGGACTGGAAATAAAGAGCAATCATAGTCAAATGCTTTTATGTGCTGCCCACTACTGGACACAGACGTGTCAAGACTTATTTGTAAAGGTAAAAAAACAGTGCATAATAAAATCAGCAATGACAATACAATATAAACTACAGACTATAAAAGTCCTTTGCAATAACCATCCACCTTATTTTGTGAGACGGAACTAAACTGTTTTCTGTGAATGTGTGAGACTTCCGATTCATTAGCCACTACAGTTAAATATCTAGAATAACAAAAGTGCAGTAATCTGTAACACTATTAGCCCTACAAACCAGTCTCTTTATGATTATAATAATACATTAAAATAATATGATAAATACCAGTTTTGCAATATCAAGCAACATAGGCTGTTTTGCTGGGCTAAAATGAAACCAGAAGCAATGCACACTAAAGTTGAAAATGGTCCACGCTTATGTTAAAAATGATAAAATTAATTAATATTTATTTATCCATCTGTATACTTTTGCATATTTTTATTTATGCATTATACATAGTTTTTATTTTTATTTTTGCTTTTATTTATGAAATATATTCATGAAATATATAAACACACACACATTATATATATATATAGAAATTTAAAGTTGTGAATATCAGTTAATTCTTTATAGTGAAAATTAATTACTAATAATTCATTATAAATTACAAATAAATTATATACATTATAATAATTCATAAACTGTATTTTTTACTGTATTTTAATATATCACACATGTAAAATGTACTTATAAACAATAGATGGAATAACTATGAAAAACTTTAAAAAATTATAACATTTATTTATAAATAGTTATATTTATCTTTGCTTTTATTTATGAAATATATTCATGAACTAACTGGGCTTAAAAAAATGAAAAGTTGTGAATAGTAGTTAACTATTAATAGTGACAATTAATTACTCCTAATAATTATAAATTACAACTAAATAATTATATACATTACATATAATATTAATAATAATTTATAAACTGTATTTTACTGTATTTTAATATACCACATGACATAAATGGAATAACTTTAAAATAAACCTATTAAAAATTTTATAAAATTATCTGTTTTAAATATAACTATCTATCTGAGTGTGTGTGTGTGTGTGTGTATGTGTATATATATATATATATATATATATATATATATATATATATATATATATATATATATATATATATATATATATATATATATATATATATATATATATATATATATATATATATACACATACACATACATAAAAATACATCGAAGGGAAAAAAAAAAAAAAAAAAAAAAAAAAATATATATATATATATATATATATATATATATATATATATATATATATATATATATATATATATATATATATATGTACTTAGAAACAACAGATGGAATAACTATAAAATAAACGTATTAAAAATGTATAAAATTAATGCTTTTAAATATAATCTTTCTCCATCTATCTCTCCACACACACACACACTAAATAGATAGACTGATGGATAGACATAAAATACTTATTAGATTTATTTATTAAATATATTCATAAACCGTTTGGGCTTATAAAAAAAATTCAGCTCTGGAGAGGCTGCATTAATTAACAAATCAGCAGACAGAAGAAACGACCGAGTTAAGTGGATCTGTACCTGGTCCGGGCGCTGCTCTCTGACGGAGGTGTTTGTAATCGGGACAGTCTCTCCTCACATGACCCATATCACCACACTGAAAGCAGCGTCTCTCTCTGGGCTCCCTGTCCTCCTCCCTGACCTCCTCCTCACGCTCGTTCTCCTTTTTCTTCATTCTGAAAACAGACTAGATCAGCTAAGCACTTTGCTGTAAAAGGTAATAGTTTCTGCGTGTGTGAACAGCGCACCTGCGCCTCTTTGGGCAGTCCTTCATGTAGTGGCCGATCTTCCCGCAGATCCGACAGCAGCGGTCGTTAGGAGCCAGTTCTCCGTCCGTCAGCACCTTCGAGTCAAAGAAGTAATCCTGACAGAGAGACAGAGACACGAAGATGAAACGAGGTATGAAGTGAAGGTTGATGCCGCTCAGGAGCAGTTTTAATGTGACTCACGGCCTCTGTTCCCGGCTGAGGGTAAAACGGGGTGCCAAACAGCTTCCTGCCGTTGATGAAGGCCTTCATGATGAAATTAGTCACTGTGTGATAAAAGGCAGAGAGAACGAGTGAGACATAATCCACCATACATTTACTAGAACTGCCGTTTAGAGCAGAAAACACACAAATATGAGGAATGGGATAGTTTTGCTTACTTTTGCGAGAAACACCAGCCCCAAGATTGTGATTCAAGTCAAAAGGATCTGTTAAAAATAAACAGTCATGTAAAAACACAGCATATAACATTTAACCTTGCTAGAGGGCATGCAACACAATTGTCTTGTTGAAATGAAATATTGCAAAATATTAAAAGTCAAACTGTAACTGTCACATTCAGTGAAGTTACCTCAACATTGGCTAAACATACAATACTAAAGAACAATATTTTTTTTTATAATAATAATAATAATAATAATAATAATAATAATAATAATAATAATAATAAAAAATATACACCATTTGTCTTTGTGTGTTTAGCAAAACAATTATTAAAAATAGATTAGTTTTTAATATAATTATAAATAAAAATAAATTATTGTATATTTAATCAAACAAAATCAAATTATAAATAATATAACAAAAAATATATAGATAAAAACAAATATTTACTGTATTTTAGTGCTTTAAACGTTAAAATGTACTTGGAAACAATGGAATAACAAATTAAAATACACTTAATGAAATTAAAAGTATAAAATTAATATAATAAATAAAAACAAAAATATAAACTATCAATTATTACTTTGTGTATTTAGTGAAAATTAACTATTTAAATAGATTTATTATTAATAATTATAAATAATATAATATAATATAAACATGAGTACATATTAATTAATATATTTAATTAATTACAAATGAATTAATAAACAATAATAAAAAATTTTAAATTAAAAACTAAAATTTTTACTGTATTTTAGTGCATTAAACATTGTAAATGTACTTGGAAAAAAGGATGGGATAACTATAAAATACTACTATAAAAAAGAAATAAGTACAAAATAAATAAAACATATAAGAAATATGATTCTAAAATCTATGCTTTTTATGATATTAGAATGAATTATGAATCCATTTTGGGGTTATGAAAATGGTCTTTAATTAAAAAAAAAAAACCTTGAGAAAGGCAGATCTAGAGAGGTTGAATTAATTAAATGAACAAATGAATAAACAATAAAATGACTAATTCTAATGTTTGTGTATTTCAAAGCAGAGCGGCAGCTAAGTCACTGTATGCTGATAATGAGCGTTTCAAACCTTCGATTGCGATGCATTTGGACGTCCACTGTTTCTCAAAGGTGGTGAGGCGTTTGCGCTGGCGGATGGAGATGACGAACTCTTTAAAATCAAACTCTTCTGTGTAGAAGCGCAGCAAGCCGAGCCACAGCTCGCCGACGGTCTCCTTATTCTGATGGAGCTCCGGCAGACGCCGTCGCTGGACACAAAACACTCACATTAAATAATGCACACTCAGTGCACTCGAAAATGCATTGGAACGCATAATTTGTTTACAGTGTCCAAGTGAATAAAAGCGTATCACATTCAGTGACGTTGGCTAAACATAATATAAAAATACATACCAATCATTTATTATTACAATTATAAATAAATAAAATAATACTACAGTTACTGTTTTTCTTTGTGTATTTAGTGACAATTACAACAAATTTGATTATTAATATTAGAATTATAAATATTATAAATAATATAGACAAATACGATCACTTATTTTTCTTTGCATATTTAGCAAAAAGTAATTACAAAGAAATTTAAATTTTTCTGTGTATTTAAATGACAATTACTACATACTATCAGTTATGGATTTTCTTTATTTTATGGTAATTACTTGTCACTAAATAACACAGAAAATCCATAACTGATAGTATGTATTTGTTTACTTATATTATGTAATCTAATTATTTTTGTAATTACTTGTCTCTAAATAACAGATTATTTTTTGTTATAATTATAAATAACAAAAATATATATTTATTAATTTACCATTTTTATTTGTGCATTTAGTGACAATAGCTATAATAATTTGATTACTTTTTATAATTACTAATAATACCAAATATATACTATCAATTATTATTATTTTTTGTGGATTTTCTAATGAAAAGTAAATATGAAATGGCTCATATCTAATAAACAATTAAATTAATAAAATGGTACAATATAAGTAGAATGTAGGGGTGTCCTCGACTAAGGATTTTCATAGTCGAATCAGAATTTTCGAATCTTGCCAATAGTCGACTGATAGTCGAATCATATGTTTGGGGGCGGGGCAAAATACATTACCAAGAGTCAAGTCAGATATTCAACAGTCATAATTACTGACTTTAACACACAGGGAAAATGTGTAACGGACACCTCGCAGATACAAAAAATAATGTTTTATGTTTTGATTAAAAGACAGTTAACATTAAACATCAGCGAAACCCTAAGAATTCACATTTTTTACAATAGTGCTCTCATTATAACGTTATGTATATGACAGTAGTTATTAATGTTCTGCATTTCTGTTATGAGCTGCGCGCGCTGAAGATGACCAGTAGAGTGACGCATCTGATAGCAGGTTTTTAATCAACTCATCATTTATCGCATATAGAATATTTGTTATTTATACAACATAATGTTAATATTACGACTTATAGGCCATCTGCACAAAATGCCCCGAATGCGAATGTGTCTCTGAATGAACTCCTTTTGTGGACGCGTTCTTCACACAACAAAGTGCAGAAACACGGCAACTAAACTCTAAAAATTCACAGCGTTTTATTATAACAGTGTTCTCATTATAATGTTATGTATATGACAGTCCCAGTCATAGTTATTAATATTCTGCATCTTACTGCTCGTGCTGCTTGCTGAAGAGATAATCATCATAGTACTACACTGAAGCGCTTTACCACAACTCAACCAAATGCATCTTATACGAGATAAATAATACCATATACATGATATATATAAACTGGCTGAAATGTTTTGAAATCACTTGTACCCTACCTGATCGAAAAAAAAATCCAGTCTTCACTCTGTCTGTGTCAGTTTGAGTCTTGTTAAAGATTTAAATCCCTGCCGCTAAAATGCTCGTCTGTCGGTCACGGATTATGGAAAGTGAAACTTAAATCTATAGGGGTGGTTGGATTTATTCACGCACGTTAAAATATTTATTTAAAGCTTCTTTCTTTTCAGATTCTTATTCACAGCATTATCTTAATAGGCTGTATATTAACTTAATGGGGGAAAACCGGTAGTTCTATGTGAAATCAGACATTGAGCACCCCCATATAGCCAAAATGGCACGATCATAAGACCCCGCGAATATTCGACTGTGAGATTGGGAGTCGAATCAGGCTCCTCCTATCGAAGCATCAAATCGTCGACTATTCAGGGTCACCCCTAGTAGAATGAAACCTCTTCAACATACTGTGACAAACAAAACTGCATTATTGCCTGCTTACCAGCTCATCAAGGTCATCGAAGAAGAAAGCGTTCCAGCCGTCCACCATCCTCTCAGGAACAGCGTTCCCATCAAATATCTGCAGAAGAACACAATCATTCAGTACAAATGGTACCAATATTACCATGGTACTACCACAGTACTTCTGTGTAAGGGCGCTGTACCTCTTGTAACACAGGGATGACTGGTGGTTGTCTCTGTTGTAGGAAATACAGCACCATGAGGATGTAAGCATAGGAGGAGAGACTTCCTCTGGAGGCGTCGCCAATGTCACAGCGCTGCAAAACACACACATTGACATTTCACATCCTTTTTTCTCCTAGTGTGCATGTAGTCAATACTATAGCAAACAATAGTTTCCTATGCATTCACATAAGAAGAAAATGAAGAGAGCAGTGACATGGTACACTAAATTTACACTTTATTATTAAATAACAGTTTTATGAACTCTTATTAATTGTATAATTAATAAGACGAAGAATTTTTCCTTCACTATTTTCTTCAATGTATACACTATTGTTCAAATGTTTGGGCAAGTAAGTTTTTTTTAATGTTTTTGAGAAAAAAAAAAAAGTCTCTTCTGCTCACCAAGGTTGCATTTATTTGATCAAATATACAGTAATTACAGCAATATTTTGAAATATTTTTACAATTTAAAATAGCTGTTTGTAAATGTTTAAAATGGAATTTATTTGTGATCAAAGCTGAATTTTCAGCATCATTACTCCAGTCTTCATTGTCACATGATCCTTCAGAAATCATTCTGATGTGCTGATTTACTGCTCCAGAAGCATTTCTGACTATTATCAGTGTTGAAAACAGTTGTGCTGCTTCATATTTTTGTTATACATTTTGTTTCAGGACTCTTTGATGAATAGAATGATCAAAAGTTCAATATAACAGCATTTATTTGAAACAGAAATCTTTTGTAACATTATTAATGTCTTTACTGCCACTTCTGATCAATTGAATGCATCCTTGCTGAATAAAAGTATTAGTTTCTTTAAAAAAAAAAAAAAAAAAACGACAGACGCCAAACATTTGAAACATCAGAAAAAAGTTTAATTCAAATGTAAGTAGATGAACTGCTCATGCACATGTTCCTTTAGCACTAGCTGTCTGAATGTGCATGTTTGAATATTGTACGGAATATTTGATGCAACTATATGCATTCCGCAAATTAAAATCACATTTATGATTTTATGACTTACCTTGGCAAATACTTTCATAGTGTAACCCAGATACTGCACACGAGGGTCTATAGCAGCATATGTGGCCAGCATCCGGGTGTTGTGTTGGGCCTGACACGCAAAAACATTCAAATAAAATAAATAAATAAATAGAATTATAATAAAGTAGCCAATTTTCCATAGACACGTAATATAATATAATATAATATAATAATAAGAGAGAGTGTGTCTCACCAGTGTGTTGTAGAGGCTGATGTCTCCCTCCAGTCCGCTCTGCCTGTGTTCAAACTTCACTATAGGCACTTTAGCAGTTGTGATAGGCAAAATATTCCTTAAACCTGAACCACACAAACAAATGAATCTGTCAGCGTTGAAGAATTAACTCATACTGACTTAATTTTCACAAAATAAATCACTCCCGTACCTATGTGTTTCTTCAGCACCTTGGCTAAACCCTCAATGATCTCCTTACAGTTCAGCTTCTGCAAGAAAAATGAGAAAGCGAAACAAGTTAAACATCAGGAGTTTCAATAATTGGCTAAAAGTTGAAAAATAAAAATGTTCTGTCTGGACTATTGCAATGCTCTCTTGGTAGGTCTTCCAGCCAGCTCTATCAGTCCTTTACAGTTAATCCAGAACACGGCAGCAAGATTAATCTTTAATGAGCCAAAAAGAATGCACGTCACACCTCTGTTTATCGATTTGCACTGGCTACCAATAGCTGCTCGCATAAAATTCAAGGCATTAATGTTTGCCTACAAAACCACCTCTGGCTCTGCACCCCTTTACCTAAATTCATTACTTCAGACCTATGTGCCTCTAGAAGCTTGCATTATGCAAATGAACGTCGCATTATTGTGCCAGCCCAAAGAGGCACAAAATCACTTTCACTGACTTTTAAATAAAATGTTCCCACCTGGTGGAATGACCTGCTCAACTCAAACCCAGCAGCTGAGTCCTTAGCCATCTTCAGGAATCGGCTAAAAACACATCTCTTCCATCTTTATTCGACTCTCTAACTCTCTATTCTAATTCTATTCTTAAAAAAAAAAGAACTTTAATCTAATCTTTCTGTATTCTATCTATTTGTTTTCTTTTTATTTATTATACAATTAACAAAAGCAAAAAAGGCCTCTAACACTAGCTTGCTCTATTCTTTTTCTATTCTATGTTTTTTTTTTTGTTTATATAATAAAAAAAACCTTGCTACGTGTACTGTGTTAGACTAACTGAGACTTGTTACAGTACTTGCATATCATTGCTCTTTTGTTGATTTTGATCACTTCCATTGTCTTCATTTGTAAGTCGCTTTAAATAAAAGCATCTGCTAAATGACTAAATGTAAATGTAAAAATAAAAAAATAAATAAAAAAAAATCAATGTTTTTAAACACAAAACACCATTTAAAGTAAAGGAAAACAGTCATCAACATATAACGCACATTATTAGTACTTTTGAAATTTTGCATGACAAAAATTAAATGAAATAAAAATAAGGTATGTTTCTAATATTGGCCTAATCATATAGATATTTAAAAATAAAGTGTCTAAAAATCTGTATAAAACATGGCATGTTCCTCTTTTGAAGGGGCAACAGGATTTATACCTCAGCGGTGTCGTGACCCTCCAGTGTCATACAGATGTCCAGGTCACTGTCACGAAAGCCAAAGCCGTTCTTAGAAGAGCCAAACAGACAGAGCTGGGCCTTATCTGGACAAAAACACACAGAACACAGATTAATTTATGTCAAAAATACTGCAGTGATACTGCAGTTAACTGATCTGTTTATAATCATAAAAACTGTGAAACTGAGATTTTTCCATGGACTGAACTCACAGCGTTGCCAGTCCTTGTCAAACATTAGATGTACTGATGGAATGAACTGTAGTTGGTGGTTTTACATGTCACTTCCTGTCTAAGTGGGCGGTTCTTGGCAAGAACAGACCAATATGGCTAGCATAAGTCATTTAGAAATTAACTGAAAGCATGAAAAATAGTTATTGTTTTCTTTTACTCTATAGTGTACATTACTGCAGTTTGTGCTTTTATTACTTTATTTTATACTTTATTTTAAAATGATTTATTATTTTTTATTTCACATTATTATGATTTAATAAATTCTTCATCAAATCACGAACACGAACCCCAGTTTGTGAAACCCTATTGTAAATCCAGCAATTGTTTAAATATTTATAGCTATTTATTATATACACACACACATATATATATATATATAAAAAAATGAATTAATTATATATATATCAAGGCTTGACATTAACACACACCAACCTGCCAAATGCGGGTGGATTTCAGCAGTGGCGGGTAACACAGTCACTCCCACTAGCCACTCTGGCGGGTTGAATTTTATATAGGCTACAGTTACAGAGCTCGACATTAATGCTTGTAGATTATATTATAGATAGATTATTGGATATAGATTATAGATGCATTAATGCAAGTAGATTTTCTGAAGGGGCAAGTGAAAGAAGAGAATTTTACTTGCCCGACCGGACAACTACTCTGATTAAAACATCAAATTTCACCGAAATTTCAGCAAGAATGATTCTGATTTTATTACTTTCGGAGTCAACGGCGATTGATAATGGATAATCAGTAACAACAAGGTTGTTACTGATTAGCGCCAGTTGAAGCTCACGCAGCCGGTCTATGTGAGATCTCGTGGAGAAATCAAAACAAATGAACGCAACTGCACACAGAAGAAACAAAAATGTAGCTTAGTTTTTATATTTATAACATATAGCCTAGTTAAGCAACATGACACGACCAAGAGAGAGAAGTTCCCTGAAAACTACGATTGCAAATTTGACATTTTATGAAAGAGTTAAAACGAGTAGTTAATATACATTTTAGTTCAATATTTGTGTGTGTGTGTGTGTGTGTATATATATATATATATATATATATATATATATATATATATATTATATAAAAAAATATATAAATATAGATAGTGTTGCATACTTTGACATTAAATTACACCAAAAAAAAAAAAAACTAGTTAACACTGCTCTGGCTGTTTCTAATACAACGTCTGAGAAAGTGATGGTAAATTTGACATCTTTCTCTCTTATGTCTGCCATAATCAATCTCTCTAAAATTTGTTCTTCTTTTGGAAAGTAGTGGAAATGCACTCATGGATATTACATTTTGCTATTAGAGCAAAATGGGCATCCCTATAGATGATTTCACATCTAAAGTGGGGAAAAATGATTTGATCCCTGCTGATTTTGTACGTTTGCCCACTGACAAAGAAATGATCAATCTATAATTTTAATGGTGGGTATATTTTAACAGTGAGAGACAGAATAACAAAAAAAAATCCAGAAAAACGCATTTCAAAAAAGTTATAAATTGATTTGCATTTTAATGAGTGAAATAAGTATTTGACCCCTTTGTAAAACATGACTTAGTACTTGGTGGCAAAACCCTTGGTGGCTGTCACAGAGGTCAGACGTTTCTTGTAGTTGGCCACCAGGTTTGCACTCATCTCAGGAGGGATTTTGTCTCACTCCTCTTTGCAGATCCTCTCCAAGTCATTAAGGTTTTCGAGGCTGACGTTTGGAAACTCGAACCTTCAGCTCCCTCCACAGATTTTCTATGGGATTAAGGTCTGGAGACTAGCTAGGCCACTCCAGGACCTTAATGTGCTTCTTCTTGAGCCACTTCTTTGTTGCCTTGGCCGTGTGTTTCGGGTCATTGTCATGCTGGAATACCCATCCACGACCCATTTTCAGTGCCCTGGCCCTGACGGTACATGTCCATCGTCCCTTTGATGCGGTGCAGTTGTCCTGTCCCCTTCGCAGAAAAACACCCCCAAAGCATAATGTTTCCACCTCCATGTTTGACGGTGGGGATGGTGTTTTTGGGGTCATAGGCAGCATTCCTCCTCCTCCAAACATGGTGAGTTGAGTTGATGCCAAAGAGTTGGATTTTGGTCTCATCTGACCACAACACTTTCACTCAGTTCTCCTCTGAATCACTGGCAAACTTCAGAAGGGCTGTACATGTGCTTTCTTGAGCAGGGGGAGCTTGCGGGCGCTGCAGGATTTCAGTCCTTCTCAGTGTAGTGTGTTACCAATTGTTTTCTTGTTGACTATGTTCCCAGCTGCCTTGATCCTCCCGTGTAGTTCTGGGCTGATTCCTCACCGTTCTCATGATCATTGAAATTCCACGAGGTGAGATCTTGCGTGGAGCCCCAGACTGAGGGAGATTGACAGCTATTTTGGGTTTCTTCCATTTGCGAATAATCGCACCAACTGTTGTCACCTTCTCACCAAGCTGCTTGGCGATGGTCTTGTAGCCCATTCCAGCCTTGTGTAGGTCTACAATCTTGTCCCTGACATTCTTGGACAGCTTTTTGGTCTTGGCCATGGTGGAGAGTTTGGAATCTGATTGATTGATTGCTTCTGTGGACAGGTGTCTTTTATACAGGTAACACGCTGAGATTAGGAGCACTTGCTCACTGCTAATCTCAGCTCCTTATATCTATAAAAGACACCTGGGAGCCAGAAATCTTGCTGATTGATAGGGGATCAAATACTTATTTCACTCATTCAAATCAATTTCACTCAAATCAATTTATAACCTTTTTGAAATGCGTTTTTATGGATTATTTTGTTGTTATTCTGTCTCTCACTGTTAAAATAAACCTACCATTAAAATTATGGACTGATCATTTCTTTGTCAGTGGGAAAATGTACAAAATCAGCAGGGGATCAAATAATTTTTTTCCCCACTGTACATAACTTCTGCTTCTGAAAACCTAGGAAATGTGAAAAGGTTCCATTTCAACCAAAAAAACTATTTTGCTACTGCATGTTTTTTTGTATTAACGCTGCTGTCCATGTATGAATGTGTTTCCACACCGTTGTACTCTTTTCTGATGAAGCGCTCCAAACTGCCCAGAATCTGTTCCCTCTTCTGCTGCTCGATGAGAGACGGCGACAGCTCACCTACAAACACAAAAACATCACAACTGAGCCTGAAGTAAATGTGAGGGTAAATGCAAATAAATGCACTCAAGCTGACTGATCGGAATGTGCTGGAGTATTAAAACAGATGATGGTAAAGTATGGGACGACGCTCACGGTAGCACAACATGCAGAGTCCGTCCAGGATTTCTCTGAAGTGCTCGGTCATGGGCGGCAGAGGTTTCAGCTCGACCTTCTTGAAGTCTTCAGGGCATTCGTCTTTAAGGTGGCCGTCTCGCTTGCAGATGCTGCACACGACCGTTGGCGGCTGCGAAGCAAAACAACCAGCAGGCGCTTAACTACTGGTTCACAGCACCAGATTATTTACCATAATACATGTTATGCACATGTGTGTCATAGTATAAAGTATATTAAAAAATGACTCCAGAAGATTGAATTATTGGATTGCATGACAATTCCACCCTCTCTTAGAATTAAAGAGTCTATTTTTTCCACTGCTGTGCCTTTGAACCTCTTTTATATACTTCTATTGTTCTAAAGTTTGGGGTCAGTAGAGGTTTTTTTTTTTCTTAAAAAGAAAATAATACTTGTATTTTGCAAAGGTTTAAATTGATCAAAAGTGACGGTAAAGACATTTATAATGTTACAACAGATTTCTATTTCAAATTAATACTGATCTTTGTAACTTTCTATTCATCAAGGAACTCTGAAAAACAAAATGTATCACTGTTTCCACAAAAATATGAAGCAGCACGACTGTTTTCACCACTGATAATTACAAGAAATTTTTCTTGAACAGCAAATCAGCATATTAGAATGATTTCTCAAGGAGCATGTTACACTGAAGACTGGAGTAATGATGCTGAAAATTCAGCTTTGATCACAGCAATAAATTTCTTGGTGAGCATAAAAACAAATATACTAAGAAAAAAAAAAAAAAAAAAAAACTAGTGACCCCAAACTTTTAAACTTTTCCCTTTGCATGTGAAATAATTTCTTAAAATTCAGACCAATCCACTACTGAATCGTTCATAACATTTTGAGAGCTGTTTTGGCCGATTCACTGAAAAAAATTGAGTCATATAAACAATTCACTCAAAAAACGATTTGCTGGCTTAGAAACCGGATTTAGTTCACATAAACTCTACACAAGATCAATATCTACCCGATTTTTGAGCCAAACATATGTACAATATAAGTCAAACACCACAAATATTAAGACAGTATCCTGTGCAATTACCTTTCCTCCAGTGAAGATCATCCTGTCAAAGATGTAGTGGATGTCTTCTGGAGCAATACTGTCCTGTTTCTCCATCTCTTGATCTTTATCCTCTTCCTCCTCGCTGTCCATCAGCAGGCCGTTCAGGGCAGAAGGAGACTCAGCTGTGGAGGGTTTCTGGGAAAGAGACTCAAATCTGGTGTCCATCCCAGCGTCGCTCACCAGGAGCTCTGTGAACCCTGTTCTCAGAGTTTCCTCTTCCTCCATATCTCTCTCATCCTCATCATCACTGCTGTCTGCATCCTCCTCGCCGCTCTTCTTTCGGTCCAGGCTGCGGGATAGGGCCGTGCGAGAGTATCTGGGTTTCTTCCTCAGTAAGCCGCGGCTGGCATTCGCTCCGTTCCTGCTCTGAGGACAGGCAAAATACTTGTAGGCCGTGCGGAAACGCTCCTGGATGTACTCAAACACCATCTGACTGTTCAGACTGCGAGCCACGTTCCTCTTCAACGCAAATGGATCTGAAACACACCATTTAGTCATTTACAAATGCTTTCATACTGCAGTTGTTGCTCCTTTTCATATGGATCTTAATCTAACAAACATAGAATTCACTTATAACAGATTAAATTGTAAAATACTGTGGTTTTTGATATTGTTTATCAGTATCGGTTGACAATGGAAATTGAAGCGTGTTCATTTTTAGATTACTTGTGCAATCATCTCACGGTCATCTCAAGTTAATCATTAACACTTTGCAGTAAAACTTCATTTGTTTACATTACATTCCTGACCTAACAATGAACAATACATCTTTAGCATTGATTAATAAAAGTTAATGTTACTTAAAACATTTACTAATGCATTTTTGAAATCAAAAGTCGCATGTTATATAACTAACAAACGAACAACTATATTTTCTATCAACTAAGTTTAACAATTAATTGGTCAATTAATTAATTATATATATATATTAATTAATTGACCAATTAATTGTTAAACTTAGTTGATAGAAAATATAGTTGTTCGTTTGTGTGTGTGTGTATATATATATATATATATATATATATATATATATATATATATATATATATATATATATATATATATATGTGTATATGTGTGTGTGTGTATATATATATTTATTTATTTATCTTTTTTGAAGGCTCAGGAAACCTTTGCAGGTGTTTTGAGTTGATTAGCTGATTGGCATGTCACCATGTTCTAATTTGTTGAGATAGTGAATTGGTGGGTTTTTGTTAAATGTGAGCCAAAATCATCACAATTAAAAGAACCAAAGACTTAAACTACTTCAGTCTGTGTGCACTGAATTTATTTAACACACGAGTTTCACAATTTGAGTTGAATTACTGAAATAAATGAACTTTTCCACGACATTCTAATTTATTGAGATGCACCTGTATATATAAAAACATTAATACAATAAGTAATATTTTGTACAAGACAATTAAAAAACAAAAAACAAAAATAAAAACAAAAATATAAAATATACTTTTTAATAAAAATTGTATAGTAGTTTGAACATCTCAAATGTACAAAAGTTTGATCAACTAATTTTAAACAAAAATATTTAAATGCACTAAACTATCAGCCATTATATAAAAGTAATTTCACACAGACTTACTACATAGATATTCTGAATATAATAATATTGTTAGAATATCTGATTTTAGTAACATTTTTAGTTAAATTTTAGTATTACTAATATACTATTACATCGTTTTTAATAGCTCGAAATAGCTTTCATTTTTATACTGACAGTTTTTATTTCATTTTAAGTTTATTTTTTAGTAATTGTGTGTTTTGTCATTGTCAATAATATCCAAAAAACATTTTCATAACTTTAAAACTTGATTACTTGTGTTTTTTTTTTGTTTCACATGTAACAATTTTAATTTATTTCAATGAATAAATATGATTTGAACAATATTTTATATTGTTAGCATTCATAAATTCACTTGCTGCATTAAAAAAAAAAAAATGCATTTAGATAAAACTACAGAATTTTTATATCAGCTATTTTTAACAGCTTATCAGCCAAAATATTATATTGTTTTGTCTATTAGATTGTTTTGGCATTCATTAACAGTGCATCCATAAAGAGGGAAACAACTAGGTTGAACAACTCAAATCTTATTTGAAACAGGTTTCAGACACGCCTTTTGCTGAATGAACGGAAAAATGCTAAACATTTGGATGGAAACCATGTGCTTACACTCTTCAGGAAATTAACCATCAAATGAAGTGTTCACAATGCAACATCAGTGTTAACCACACTGGATCTCAGACATCTGTGGTCTCACCCTCGATGGCGAGTCTGCGGCGAGGCCAGTTCTTGAGCTCCCGCGGCAGCAGCTCTTTCAGACGGATGCTGATGATGTGCTCCTCCAGAGCAAACTCCAGCGTGTAAAAGCGCAGGAGCTCCAGCCACAGCTGACCCAGAGACGCGCTCACCGGCTGCTCCAGCGTCAGACGAGTCTACAAACACACACGTTACTAATAATACTCACAACTAGGGATTCTCTAATACAGTCATGAGTGGCAATGAAACGCTCACCTTCCCTCTTGAATATTCGCCCTTCTTCTCTTTCCTCTCGGTCTGGGTTTTGGGTTCGGGTTTGGCTTTGCCTTCCCCACGGCCCTCGCCTGCAGGAGCGGGTCTGTGCTCCCAGCCCACGAACGAGTCTGACTCCATCCCCGTCAGGTGAAACTCATCCACACGCTTCACGTCGAAGCCCTTGATCTGAGCAGACATGAAACAAAAATAGAGTTATTTCAATCGAAAATAGATGTAACAAGCCTCCAAGCATGATAATCCTCAAGGGGGATCCCATCTTAAAATTTAAAACACTATCCCCCGGTTTCACAGACATGGCTTAAGGCTAGTCCCAGACTAAAATGCATGCTAAAATATCTTGCTCTGACATATCTTAAAATATGTCAGTTCCTTTGTTCTGTCTCGAGATGCACACATGTAACGTTTTCTTCTAAGGCATTTTTATAAAAGCTGCTTAAAGGGTTAGTTCACCCCAAAATGAAAATTATGTCATTAATTACTCACCCTCATGTCGTTCCAAACCCGTAAGACCTTGTTCATCTTCGGAACACAAATTAAGATATTTTTGATCAAATCGGAGAGCTATCTGACCCTCCATAGACAGCAACGCAACTGAAATGTTCCCAGGTCCAGAAACGTAGTAATTCATCAGTAAAACAGGTCCATGTGACATCAGTGGTTCAACTTCAGTTTTGCGACGCTACGAGAGCACTTTTTTTGCGGAAAGAAAACAAAAATAACAATTTACTCAACGATTCTTCTTCCCCGAGTTACATTTTCCGCCATTTTGGAGAGTACCCAAGAACATATTTGACGTAGGGCTGTCGCGATAACCACAATACCGCGCTATTGATGTGCATAACCGCAGAGGAATGCATCAACCACAGCAACCGCGATATTTGCATTTTCTTTTTTTGTAAGGTTATGCCTTTCTCGTTTTAAACTTCGTGCATGTGTACTGAATATTAAATAAGTTAGTAATGATAACAAATGTGTACCATGCTGATTTGTACAAAGGCTCAGTAGATTTGCACTTAACAAGCCTAAATAGACTGCGAATGAGAGAGAGATCGACTGAGCGCGTGCGATTACCTGCATCTGGCCTTCAGGCTGAGTCTTGTATATTTGTGAAAATAGGTTGTCTTTCTTTCTTTCTTTCTTTCTTTTTATTTGACAAAAAAAGTAGTGAATACACTCAATTCGTCAAGGATAACACAATAAAGTTTAAAATAAAACTTGTTTCCATTGTGGTCCTTGATGTAAAGCACAAACTCCACTCCCGGTAACAGGTACACTGGCACTGCATTATAAATACAAAAATTACAATAAAATTCCACATTTACAAAAATTTACAGTCATAAATAACCATGTACGTAATACAAATTCATCAACAAAACAACTTACTTAAGAGCCAACTTTTAGCTTTTAAACTAAAGCTAACCATATTCGAAGTACCTTTAATATCCAGGGGTAATTTATTCCACAAAAGTGCCCCAGAATATCTAAAAGATCATGTCCAAGGAAAGCGAAATCTGTCTTAGTATCGACACTCTGCTGGTCAGCTGAGCCTTTAAAAGTGGCGCTCAAAGTTAAAATGACTTCAACGGCGTGTTTCATTACATCTTTCTTTGAATGACTCAGCATTTTTGAACGTGTAGTTGAAAGAACGGTTTAAAGACTCACTCAAAGACAGTCTATTGACGCCACCTTGTGGCGCAACAATGAAACTGCACTGACTGACAGCCCGTCTAGAACGCGCAGGTGAAATATCAACAGAAAGAGTATCTTGTCCAGTCAAATTCGATGATCAGCATTAACTGTTATATAACAATAGCCTAATGATTTTATTGTCATGTTTATGTTCTATTATGTGGACCGTTATTTTGTCATTCTCTTCTGTTTACTTCACTTCCTGTTTCAACGCAATTTAGTTTCGGTATATGTATAGTGATAATCTCTAAAATGGCGGAAGACGCAACTCGGGGGAGAAGAAGGATTGAGTAAATTATGTTATTTTTGTTTTCTTTGTGCAAAAAAAGTATTCTCGTAGCGTCGCAAAACTGAAGTTGAGCCACTGATGTCACATGGACTGTTTTACTGATGTATTTACTACTTTTCTGGACCTGGGAACATTTCAGTTGCGTTGCTGTCTATGGAGGGTCAGATAGTTCTCCGATTTAATCAAAAATATCTTAATTTGTGTTCTGAAGATGAACGAAGGTCTTACGGGTTTGGAACGTCATGAGGGTGAGTAATTAATGACAGAATTTTCATTTTGGGGTGAACTAACCCTTTAAATATCCTGGCTTAAGCTAAGCCCCGTCTGTGAAACCGGGCCTATATGTATATTTGAATAGGAAAATGCTACATATTTTCATGTTTAAAGGCCAAATTATAAATACATTATTGGAAAATACTTTGTTGCTGTGTGTTTCATTATTACTTTGCTGTTCGATGTTTTACTTGTTTAAATAACTTTTAATCAATTTATGCTATGAAAAATAAATATAATAAATATGCAATTTTCACACTCACTATAGTACTGTGCTATTAGATGTATATGTTTATTTAAATTAATTTTTAAAATCAACATAGTGCAAAATAATATTAATATTATATGCATAAAACAGTATTTGGAAAATACTTAGTTTGTTACATCATTACTTTTTTTACTTACTAAAGTACTGTGCTGTTAGATGTATTTGTTGATGTAAATAAATTTTGCTGTGAATAATGAATATCATAAAATGTGTAAAATATTTAGTTTCTATTATGTTTTTCTGTCAGTCACTGTTAGATGCATTATTTATTAAATCAATTTATACTGTGAAAAATTATTTTAAATGTGTGTAAAAAAATTACTTGGAAAACATTTAGTTTATTATCTAGCAATTATCCCCCCCCCCCCACTCCACTCCACTCCACTCCACTCCACTCCACTCCACTCACTGTAGTACTGTGCTATTAGCTCTTAAAACATTTTTTAATTAATTTATACTGTGAAAAAAAATATTATTATTATTACTATAAGCATGTATAAAATATAATTTGAAAAACACAGTTTATATTATGTTGCAATTATGTTTTTTTTTTCAAATCTTTAAAGTACTGTACTGTTAGATGCATTATTTAAATCAATTTCTTAAATCAATTTAGCCTGCAAATAATTATTATTATAAATGTTTTATTTGACACTATTTCTCTAAGCTTTTCCACTGACCTCTTGCAGCCCCCAGTTTAAAAACTAACTCAGATTACAGATCCATTTGAGGTTGAATAAAACATGAGTTCATACCCAGTGTCCTAGATACACGGGCAGGATGGGCTTAGCTCTCTGTTGCAGGAAGAATATGACCATCAGAGACAGCGAATAGGACGGGATTCCTCCCTCCGCCTGACAGTCGATGTGGCACAGCTACAGATAGACACACAATCTCGTTAGACCTTGGTGAGAACGGTTACTGTAATGTATGTAAAACCTGATGGCGAGTCATACATACGTTGGCCCAGTGACGGAAGGCCAGAACCAGAGGCACGAGCCTCGGCTCCAGTCTGGCCAGAGCTGCAAGGTGATTGGTGGTGAGGCACGCGACATCATTTCCTGCACTCACTTTGCACATTAACCCACTGCAGAGACAACAAACAACTCCTATCAGCTATGACAGGCTGTTATTGATGTCTTCAAATATTTATTCTTGTTGTGCTGTGACTATTTATTGAAGCGTTTTATTGCTGACATTTAACCGACCTGGCCACATCTCTGCAGAAAACAACAGGGACTTTGGCATGAAAATCTGACTCCACCTCAGCAAACTCCACTGGAAACAAAAGTGAAACTCGAGTTAATCTGAGCTCTCGAAACTCAAGTCTGGTGCATTTATCAACTTTCAGCCGTTAGAGCTGGTAAACAGTCAAGTTAAGCACATTTATACTACAAACCTTCTGATCTAAAGTCTTAAAATCACAGAAATGAATATTGTAGACTCGTATAAGCAAAAATATTAACAAATTAAACTTTCCATTCATATATTTTTCTGTTTTAAATGGGTTGGTCAAACTTTTGACTACTGTTTTTCCATATTTATATATAGTAATATCCTAAATTTCAGTTATTTTTTTCTCATTACTGTTTTTTTGTGTTAGTGTATATATAAATATTATATATACACACACACAATATTAAAATGTAAAATGTCCACCATTTTTAAATAATATATTATACAATGTTTTATATATTCTGTAATTTTACACTTATTTTCCCTTTCAGTTTTTTTATTTTATTTTTAAGTTACATACAAATACTATATGTATAGAAAATATTAAAATGTACAATGTATAAACGTTTAAATATTATTAAACTACATTATACATATTTAGTAATTTAACATTTTTGTTATTTTAAGTTAAATACACACATGTATTTTTAAAAATATATAAATTATAAAATACATAACATTAAGTAATATTTTTATAAGAAAATATCATGTAAACATAATAAATAAGTATTTGTACTACAAATGTACAGTATTAGTCAAACACTTGTCCAACTCAGTTTAAACAAATATTTAAATGTAAAACTATACTTGCTATAGACATAACAGAATTTCATTCATTTATATTAGGTTTTCTGTGACTTTTTACATTTTTATTGGTTGCCAAGACTATGAGAGTTAATATCAAATTAATTTGATTAATTAATCGGCATAAGTAATTAACTCGAAAATGTATTTTGACAACCTTCATTTTTAACGAAAATCTGTTCATTACATTAGATATCTATTTAGAATTATGAAGGAAAAACATATAAGTTGTATTCTTTTCCAGACAACAACATACTGATTCACCAGACCATTCAAACTTAGTGTAGTTATATTATTATAATGGCTTGTAGTTGAATTAAAGAGAAACTTACCGCTGTTCTTGATGATCTCCAGCACCTGGATCAGCACATCAGGCTGAGTCATCTGCACAACAGACGTGCAAAACTTTAACAAACACAGTAAAACACACTGACACGTATCCAAAGAAGCATGCACGTTCGTTCAGACTCACAGTGGAGGGATAAGAGACGTCGATGTTGACATCACTCGTTTTGAAGGCGAAGCGGGTGAGACAGGAGCCGTACAGATGGAGAGAACACGCTAAGAAGATAAAACAAGCATTTAGATATTCAGCAGACTGGAAGAAACACTTTCTTGACTTCAGTTTAGTGCAAGCTATTACCCAAGCACTGTACCTGTGAGTTGTTTGCATATAATCCCCTCCATCCGGAGCACCACGGCTTGCCTCAGCGCGAAGTCTTCCTCCGAGATGCCGTGTGTCTCTACCACCTCCAGCACGACCGAGTCTAGTGCCCTCAACTGAGCCGGAGAGGGAGCCGGCAGCGCTCGCAGCTCATTCTCCTCCTGCTTTTCCTGCAGAGACCCACGTAACAAGACAAATGAGTCAAATCCAATACAAAATTTAGCTATTATATCTTTGGTGCTGGTGCTTTAAAGGTGATGAATACAGAATGCTTCTTTCCTGAGAGGGTTTTAGCATGCTAACAGTGACATACAGTGTTCTTTTACATGCCTAATAACAATTTCTATAATTTATATCATTTTTATACATTTTTTGTGGGTAGAACAGTACAGCATTTCAGCAACATTCTACCAAAATAATATCTTGAAGATCTGAAATGCTTGAAGCTCGAGGATTAGAAAGTTTAAATAATTGTTTTTAATATTGTTTGTTTGCTTGTTTATTAATTTTTTAATACCATGTTAGGATCAGGGCTATTTACATGGCAAACACAAAGTCAGCAACATAATCCTTAATATTTGTAATTATTAAAATATTTTAACTTAATATTAATATTGTAAACTTGCAGTGTAAAATACTAATTTTATTATATAATCAAATATTCATTTTATATTATAATAATAAATAATACTAATAATAATTATTCTTCAATTTGGTTGGGTTCAGTGCTATTATAGTTAACTAAAACCATAAAAAACAGTTTTATTACTTGAAATAAAATAAAACATAAAAAGGAAAACGACAAAAAACACATTTTGCCAAGGCAACATTTATTATTTTCATTTAGCTTAACTTGATGTACTAAATAAACACAACTAAACTGAAATAAAATAATAAAAACTATATAGAAATATTAGGGAAAAAAAACATAACTAAATTACTAAAACTTCAACAAAAATTAAAATGAAAAGAAAATATCAAAATAAAAACTTATTCAAAGTATTAACAAAAAACTACAATAGCATCTCAAAAAATAAATACTCAAAATACTAAAATATCACTGGCTGGATTCCTAAAATCCCAGTGAGAATGTCATGTGGACTGAGACACTATCACAACAAGGTTTAATTCTACAAAATCAAACACTAACTAAAAGAGATTAAATACTTTATCTATTTATATGCATGTCATGTGACCATTAAACAACATCAGAGAACATGTGAATGTATCAAATTAATAAAACATTAACTTAAAATATCAGAGGACACTTCATGTAGATATCGGCTGACAAAAAAGTTTGGCCACAGAAACTAGCACAGAAAAATTCACTTTTCACTTTTCCAAGCTTAAAGTCACTGTGGATTTCATAGAGCACAGAAAAAAAGTGTTGGGAAGATAACAGCCTGCGTCCTCACCATGATGTTCTTCTTGTGACGTTTCTCTTTAATGTGCTTGTGAGCACCCTGGATGTTCTCCACATGGACTGAACACAGTTTGCATAGATACTGGAAATTGGGGTACTCCGGCGACGGCTGTGGAAATACACAACGGCTGAGAAAGCAATCACAACACGCCACATCTCTCCACACATCCGCACGCTCCACAGATGTGCTAACTGAGAAATCAAGAGGAGCTCAACGACTCAGATTCCATTAACAAGGCGCTTTTCACTGTCATTCAAAAGCAAAATCAGCTAGTGAGCGTGAAAACATGCGGTCACATTTACACTGATCCTCGGAACAGTTATCAGAGTTTGAGTTACAGCTAAAGTCAAATGAAACTAGGCTGTGCAAGTTAAAGCGGTCATCGGATGCCCATTTTCCACAAATTGATATGATTCTTTAGGGTCTTAATGAAAAGTCTATAACATACTTTGGTTAAAATTTCTCAATGGTAGTGTAAAACAACACCCTTTTTACCCTGTCAAAAACAGGTGTGTTTTCAGCAAGCCGTTTTAGTGCATGTTCCTTTAAATGCTAATGAGCTCTGCTGACCACGCCCCTCTCTTCCATGGGGTGACGAGTCGTTCTCATGAGACTGTTTACTAACTAGCACATTATTAGGAAAGGCGATTTGCAAAGATTCATAAAAGAACCTTATACTCACTTCTTCTGTAGGTGAAGCTGGATCACGAATGATTCGCGCGAACAAACGCATTTAGGTAGATCGGGGGCGCATCCCTTTAAAAACAAACGTAATCCACTGCGTCTTCAGAGGTTCAGATGTCGAGAGTAAATGACGACTGCTATGTTCATTACTACTTCCAACAATAGAACGCCTCAATCGCTTAGAAGTCATTCTTGTCTACATCTGCTCCAGCGGTGAAACAATGGCGGACTGATGACAGCTCACTCAGGGCAGGTCTAAGATAAAACACCAGTGTCAATCAACAATCGTGGGAGGGGCCTGGGTCTGTGTGACGTCCACACAGACAGGCATCTGAGAATGGCTTGATATGAGAAAGGGGAAATGATTTAACGAGATTAAAAAAATAAATAAATAAAAAAAAAAAACTGGATGGATCTTTATCATAATAGGATGGTTGTGTGCACACACTGCCAACACATTTCAGTTCAAACAACTTGTAAAAGTGCATGTTGCATCCGATGACCTCTTTAAAGCAAATATGATCTATAGAGTGAGACTCATGTTTATTTGGAACAAAATTAATCCTAAACAGCAGTAAAACTGTAAAAAAATACTATAAATAGATAAATAAAACAATAAGTAGATAAATAAAACCATAAATAAATGACATAAAACAATAACCAAATAAATAAAAAAAAAAAACAGCAGTAAAAAAATTAAAAATCTTGAATATAAAAAAAATAATCTTTTTAAATAAAAACTAAATAAAACCATAAAGAAATAAAAACTAAAACAAATAAATAGATAAACAGAACCATAAATAAAAAACTAAAATAAATTCTTAATACAGCAGTAAAAATGTAAAAAATAAAAAATAAAAATCCTTGAATATAATTAAAATAATTCTTTAAAAATAAATAAAAACAAATAAAACTTTAAATAAACATAAAACCATGCAAAAAAATTATAAATAGCTAAATAAATTAAAATAAATAAATAAATACATTTAATCCTCTTTTTTTATGTGAAAGTTACCAGCTCTATTTGATCATGACAGGAGTTAACTATACACTGCCAGGGAAAGCAAGTTATTCTATCAAACTAGTCTCATGGTAACACATATAACGTAAAAATATAAAGTCTCGTTGCTCCACTTTTAAAACATTTCAGCAATAACCATGACCTTTACATAACAACACCGGATAAGTAAGGCTGAACTAGTCAAAATGATCTTCTGTGGTAATCTACATTATCACAAACACTGTCAGATAGAGCTTATCATGTACTGAGGCCACATTCATTTCTAATGAATGCGTTTTGAATCCGTTGACTTGAACAACCAAGTACAACAGCGCTTCCTCAATAAATATCAAGCTTTTCCAAGTATGTCTTACCTTGAGCAGCCGGTGGATGTAGTCCCTTTGCAGTCTCTCCTCCGCCTGTTTGAGTCCCAGCTGCTGGTCAGAGGTCAGGTTTCCAACCTCCACAACCTCGGCTGTGGCCTCGCCTCTCTGTCTGCCAGCCTCCACACCTGAGATTTAAAGAAACAGACACCGATAGCATAACCAACCATTACTCTTTACATGTCTTCTGCCGCCGCCACCCCCCACCCCCAAAAAAAGGTTACCTAAAATACACAAACACTCCCACACATGCATGCATACACATATATAGTAAATACATAAAATAATATACACACACACACTCACTCATAAATATGTATCACAAATACATAATTCTAATTATGTAGGTTGTATTAATATTAAATTAGTAAATTATTATAAAATAAATAAATACACACAACTGCAGAAATTAAATTATTTTACACAATATTGACTTAACACACTAACAAATATTATTTGGACACAAAAACCTACAATTATGCTATAATTAAATTATAATACAATGTATAATATAATTATACATTGAAAACACTGCCAGAGAAAGGCAAAACATAGTAAATACACCAATACTACCACAGATAACAGGTCTTGTCAAAAGATGATGAACATTTTCTTTTCAAACACCTTTAGTGAATTTAAAATATATATTTTGTTAAATAAATGTTCATTAAATTTCACCATTTTCATGCATGCATTATTTGCCAGTACTAAATATACACTAGAGTTCAAATGTTTTTTTTTTTTTTTTCACTAGTTTTATTCAGCAAGGACACATTAAATTGATCAAAAATGACAGTAAAGACATTTATAATTGTACAAAAGATTTCTATTTCGAATAAATGCTGTTCTTTTAAACTTTCGATTCATAGAAGAATCCGGTTTCCACAAAAACATTCAGAAGCACAACTGTTTTTCAACATTGATAATAATCAGAAATGTTTCTTGAGCAGTGAATCATCATATTAGAATGATTTCTGAAGGATCATGTGACACTGAATACTGGAGTAATGATGCTGAAAATTCAGCTTTGCACCACAAGAATAAATTACATTTTACAACATATTCTTAGAAAATAGTTATTTTAAATTGTAATAATATTAATTCATAATATTAGCAAATTTTTACTGTATTAATTAAATGTAGCCTTGGTGAGCATAAAGAGATTTCTTTCAAAAACATTACCGACCCCACATATTCATCGATCCTAAATTGTCCAGATCTCATCAGATTATAGGTGTGCTTTTTCTCACCGGTTATGCGGTCTTTAGCGGTGATGGTGTTGTTGTGTGTTGAGATCTCCTCTGCTGTGATGGTCAGCGGTGCTGCTCCTACATCCTTGACTGGTCCACTGTTTCGGACCGGAGTTCTGTTCTCCTGGTTTTGCTGACGGGCCTCACTGGGCTGGGGCTTCCCTTTCCCCCTCTCACCAGAGTTAGTTCTGCCCGTCAGCCGGCGGGCTTTGCCCTTCCCCGGCTCCTGGGGGCTGCCAGTGCGGTTCCTGCCAGTGCTGGGGCCGCCCTGGATCTCCTCTTTCACCCTGGGGACGGCATCCTTGCTTCGGCTCGGGACTTTGGCGCTCTCCCACTGGGGTTTAGAGGACGACGGCTTGCCCCCGCTCGAGCGGGAAGGTTTGACCACCTTCACGGGGCTTTTGGGGTCCTCCATGCCACTCCACTTCTCTCCGGACGAGACTGAAGAAAAGCCCTAAGGGCTCTGAGTTGAAGGTTTCTGGAACAGAAACACGACAGAATCAGATTTTGGGGATCCAGAAATGTTTGAGAAATCAGGAAGAATCAGGCAATATTGCGAAGTGAAAATTAGCTTAGTACTTCAATGAGTGGCATCTAGTCATAATCTTGGAAATATTATTTATATAATTAAATATATTAATTTTATTCCAACTAAATAATATGGAGTATTAAATTTAGTAGGGATGCACCGAATATTCGGCCACCGAATGTCTTTTATCACCGAAACAATAAGGCCGAAATGTTGTGATGACGCAAAGAGAAACCGCGACCTGCACGTGCTTGTCTGAGGTGTGGACGTATTTCAGTATATCTGAGAAAGACCCACGGACAGCGATTTGCAAAACATGTAATGCCAAAATTTCGGTTTTCGGCCTTGGTTTCCTCTTTTTCGGTTTCGGCCAAGAATTTTCATTTCGGTGCATCCCTAAAATTTAGGCAGGTAAAGAGATAAAGCATACACACACATACATATATACATTTTTATATATATATACATATATACACTTTTATATATATATATATATATATATATATATATATATATATATATATATATATATATATATATATATATATATATATATATATATATAAATAATTAGTTTAAAACACTTTGTAAAAATAAAAGTTTTTGTTTATATAACGTGTGTACTGTATTCATTTATTATGTATATATAAAGACACACATAAAGTATATATTTTGAAAAAATAGTCATATGTATTAACATGCATATATTTATATTCATATAATTTATATGATATATAAATATATTTAATATATAAACATAACATTTTTCTTAAAAATATACTTGCATGTGTGTGTATTTATATATACATAATAAATATACACAGTACACACACACACATATATTATGTAAACAAAAACTTTTATTTTGGATGCGATTAATCGCGATTAATTGTTGCCCAGCACTAATATAAATACTAACTGCGACAATTCTGGACATTTCTTTATTGCATTTACTGTATTTATTCAGTGTAAATATGCATATTAAAAACATTTTTAAAATAAACAATAAATTGTTAAAAATGCTAAATTATTATTAGTGCTGTCAAACAATTAATCGCATCCAAAATAAAAGTTTTTGTTTAGATAATATATGTGTGTGTGTGCTGTGTACATTTATTATGTCTATATAAATACTCGCACGTATCTATAAGCAAAATATGTTATGTTTACATATGAAATATATTTATATATAATACAAATTATGTATTTACATTTAAATATTTTCAAAATATATACTGTATGTGTGTATGCATATATACATAAATATACACAGTACACATAAGTAAACAAAAAAAAACGTATTTTTGATGCGATTAATAAAGATTAATCGTTTGACAGCACTAATCTAAACATATAGCTACAAATAGTTAAATGTTATTTTTATTACATTCAGTGTATGTATTCAGTGATAATATGCATATTAAAAGCCATGTTTATAAAATAGGTTTTAAAATGTTCAAATTGCAAAGTTATTATTATTATTATTATTATTATTATTATATACAGAAATATTAAATAGCTAAATTATTATTGCATTCAATTTATGTACTTAGTTTGAAATATGCATACTAAAAAACACATAAAATAACATT